>CM070743.1:22607103-22964589 GCA_036346245.1 Bonia amplexicaulis
ACGGGAGTGGCGATGGGTGGCGGGCGGATCTTCTGGAGGCGCATGGAGGGGGCCTGGGGTGCTGGTGGGGAGGCGGCGGGCGGTGGGCGGGCGGCGGCGGAGGGAGGGTTCCGGCGGTGAGCTGCTGGACGATGTCGCGGAACTGGTTCTTGCTGATGTTGTAGACCTGGGGCTGGGGCTGGGGCGGGCGGGCGGGGGCGGCGGCGGGGCGTGGCCTTGCGGATGTTCCGGCCGAGCTTGTTGACGCCGAGGTGCGGGTTGTGGGTACCGCCGCTGCTGCTGCTACGATCCATCCAGACGGTGGTGGTGGATCGAGATCAAATCGGGGCGGAGCAGGAGCCGATTTGGCGCTCAATTTTGGGTGCGGCGGAGTGGATCGGCGTGGGCGGAAGGGAGGGGGAAGAAGCAAGGCGCCAGCGAGAGGGGAGGAGACGAGACGAGACGATCCTTGTTGACTTGGGTGGATGGGCTGCACCTGCACCTTGCTGCCAGCTGACCGTGCGCCACCATCTCCTCCTGCTCAACTTATGCCTCTCGCATCTATTCCAGCAAGCATAGCAATTTCTTTACTTCTTTCTCTTCAAAAATAAAACAGAAAAAAAGATTATAAATATATCATATATCTCACTCCTTTTACTCCCATCTAGCATATGTATCTCTCACTTATTTTTCCTACCGCTCACGTTCTTCTCATAAAAACCACAACTTTAATCCGTATAATTAACAGCTGCAGCCAACATGAATAAACCCTGGTTACCAAGTCCAGACACACCCGCGACCCGCAGTGAAATTTACTCTGATCCAGTGTATAATTAAGACGGTGTTAAAAGATTCTGCATGCCGTCGAGGACAGGGCATGGTCCAAACTCCGAACGAACCGCGTTCCACTCGCTGCCGTGCCGTCCCGTCCGCCTTGAACTCGCTCGATGGTGGCAGATTCACCTTCCATCTCCTGCAACTCACCTCTTCAACCTCATCACTGAGAATGATAGATCATTTGCTATTCCTTCACTTGTCCAACCAAGACAGAAAAGGTTTTCACTTCCATCTCCTGCAACTCACCTCTTCAACCTCATCACTGACAATATGTTGGAGTAGAAGCAGTATACGTAGGGAGGAACATGAACTAGTGAAGCAATAGGAAGGACGATGCATGAGGGCTCTAAACGACGACCAATTTGATGAACCCACAATTTTACTACTTTAATCTTTCTCCGTTAATTTGGTCGTCTAATAAAACTATCTAGATACCCTTCTGGTGGATTATGTAGGACCCCAGATTTTACTATTCGGAATTTTCTGTGATTTATTGCACTATTATCTGGATCAGTAGATAGTGCTCACAGATACAGAAAATGAATATCAAACACATACCATGCAGAAGCATAAATAAAATAGTAAACTTACACATGGGCCGATTAAGCTGAAATCATTAAATTGCAGCAGCGGAAGAACGAAGCACTCATGTGGGACCTTCAGGACATGCCCACAAGCAGCTAACTGAAGGATCGCGACATAGCCCTTGACATCTTCGTCTTCTTTACCATCAAGACCAAAATATTGCCGATGCGTAGTGATCCAAATCCTAATTCTGAATTTGTTATGAGAGTGAGTGTGAGCACACTAACCACCGTGCTCCGCGAGCCAATACACAGAATGCAAATAAATAGTATGAATGACTAATCAAAGGAGAGGCTCGGGTTATTTTATTAGCCAAAAAGTGCTTTTAGCATTATTTTTATTATTTAATCATGGTGTTACTATTGCTGTCTAAAATTCCAAACAGCGAGTGTCATCATTCATTCAACCCCCAGATTATACGCTTTCTATTTTGTCACCTGCCATTTCATTAATCCAACCATGGGTAACTGATTCTCACATAGGTCTAGCCTTCCCCATAAATTTATTCCTCCAATCTCAAATATCGCCAGAACCGTATAATCTCGATCTCAGATCCACCAATTACCAACGTGTTAACTACACAACCTATTTATAATCCAATACCTTTACTTGTGACCCTCCGATCAAATAATTTCCAATGCATCCTCCGAAATATTCAATAATCAAATCGAAGTTACCTGTTTCGTACATGAGTCTGAATATCCTCCACCAAATCATAAATCCAATCTTAGGCTCATTATTCAGTAATTTAATTAACTCCTCATTCTAATACAAACCTGGTTTTCTTTATTTTGTATCCACCAATATCTGATGTATCATGAATTCCTAGTAATCCAATCTTGTGATTGCTAATCATCAATTTTTCACCTCGTAATTTCTAATAATCCCCTGATATGATTACTGTCTGTATTCCACTAAAATCATTCTTATCAGGGTTTACTAACAGCCCAATTCTTTGCTATTAATTCAAAACCATAATTTGCTCTTCCAATAATCAATATTGTCTACCATTACCTATCTTCTACTAATTCTCTAGTTTACCTTCACCAAGAATATCCGTGATCAAGTCTACGACTCACTAGTATACATCCACCAAGATTATCATTGATCAAGATTATACTCCAGTAATCGTTATCATTTCTTCAATAATCCCAGAAATTCAATTCATCCTTCTAGTATATGATCAAATCCTATTAATCCCATTATTCACAACCTCTTCCAAGAATTCATAATATTTATCCGTATCGTAATTCCCGCAATTTCCCTTGCACTTCCTAATTCCCCAAAAATCATTTAAATCTTCTATCTGGCCTATCAATCCATTTAGGCTCCACCAATTTATTTCTCCTAGAATCTTCACTATCGTTCTCTTTTTATGATCGACATGGATCCACCGATATCTTTATGCGTTTACCACAAACAACCATTTTCTGTTCTTACGACTCTATTCATTCTTCCTGACATCTTATTTTATGTGAACTATTATCATTATTTTGCTTTTGAAATATAATACATAGAAATTTCCTGAGACTTAGCAGTTTGAACAAAACATAATGTGTAAAAGAATGCAATAATAGTAGCGATTCAGATTCCATCCACCGTTACATGGCATCTGCACCATATGCATAATCCTTTTGCGTTATAGCCGCTTAACTTATCACTGGGGCGACACCCAGGACAACACAAATCAGGGCTTTGCACTGCCCTCCACTTTTTCCATTCCCGCCCACAATGTTTTTTCAAATAGAACTATATCTGGTTAAGTTCTCATGTCCGCCCTTGACCGTGGGCATGGCTATTCGAATAGTTTTGACTCTGCAGAGTTTGTACACTTTCACCACAAGAGACAATCAACTCGTTGCCCCCACAAGATTCCTTAGTCATGTGGTTGAGCAGACCATCACAGTGATTTTTCAAAATATCTAGCCCCTTTTGTCATCTCACTTTATGGGAAACTTGCCCACTTGCGGTGGGTCCTATCTATGCACGGGATGTTCACCACGGCTACTAGCGTTATTCGGGCTCCACTCCCCTCAGCGCTAGTACGACTGGTAAACTTCACCCTCCACTCGGTGTCCCTTTAGGCCTCCTCTACCCTTGCTTATCCACTTCTATCCACTACCGGTGAGATGAGTCCGGGGTGTCGATAAATTTACTTAGCCAAGTTGTATTTTACAGACTTGTGGCTGCACGGTTTTACACGGGTTATCATGACAAGATTCGGTCCTTAGAATTACCTGGGTGGTTCTACCACATTTCATAATTTGTGCTTCCACTGCACCACACACCAGCCCCCAAACCATCCGCCCAGATATTCAAGCAAGTTGAGGTTTTTGGGAGCATAAAATAACCATATCGAATATATACCAGTCATTACCACCATGACTGCCCAACCAAACATTCTCATGATTAAAAGTGATGCTTGGGCGTTCTCACGTCCATGAGTATCTATGCAATACTAAGCATGGCATAAAATTACGGACTTATTTTCGAAAGGTTACTATCATAATTTTGCTAGGATGACAAGGTTCACATAATCAAGTACTCAAAAGGGGGTGTATATAAATCAAGGTAAACAGGGGCATATAACTAGGATCTTAAATTAAACATGCATTTGTATATAAAATAATAGCATGCAATTTGATAATTTAAGCAAAAATAATTTGCAGAAAATGTAGGTTCAACATGATCAAAGTATTGACTCGCCTTGCGCGGTTTACCGCGGTCTTGAGCTTACTCAACGCTTTCTTATTCGAAGGTCCTGAGCTTCTGGTCTTTATCTTCACTTCGATCTTAGCCTCGCTTGATCCACTGATTCTTCGGAGCCCCCGTTTCTAATTACGCGATAAACGACTGAATCCAAATAAAGGCAAATAACTCAAAAGATCCAAATAAATCCGAATAAACTTGATTTAGTTTTATTATAAGTTAATGGGCGGTTCGGGTGGGTTGAGACAAGGTTGGTGGTAGAATATGACGACTCGGTCTTTTTACTAATAATCTCGTTTATTATTTTTGTATTTATTTAGGAAGTTCCATGAGTTAAGTTAGACTTACGATTTGGTGTACGAGGTTGGAGAGCATTATTTCGGTGAGCGTTATATTCAAGACATATGTTATATTTAAGCAATGTATATAATTTTAGTTTACTGAATTAATATTTCAGTCTGGGCTTATAACATTTTGTGGTATGATGTTTTATGTACAATTAGTTATCATTAAGCTTAGCTTTCTTTTTAGTTTTAAATTTATTTACCTAGGCAAGGTTTATCATACAGGGTCATATTTTAGTATTGTCATTTTAATTGAACCGTCCACCGGGATTTATTTAATGGCGACATGTTAAATGTTAAAGCATATATTTTAATTATAAATGGGGGGGAATCTTTAAAATTTTTCTTTCATGGGTAAACATATTATTCATTTTCCTTAACCGAAATCTTGAATGTGTTTTTAATTAGGATTTTTATTAACTTTCGACTTTAAGCTAAATCATATTTTATTCATGCCTCTATTTGGTAATTAGACCTCAATTAAATATTTAGGCTATATTAGTTGTTCCTATAGTAAATAATATTATATAAATATTAAGTAACCTTATTTTACTTCCTAAAAGAGTTTGTATTACTCATTATTTAGTTTATTGATTTTTCTACCGAATCTCTCTTTACTATTACTACTCGGCAAAACATCAACTAAAACCTAATCTAATGTCGTAGAGGGGAGTCGAACTCGGGCCGGCGGGATGGGAGCGAACGCTGCTAGCCAGTGAGGCCTTAAGTGTTTCGTGACTGGGGGGGAGGCCAACTGATAAAGCATGCGGGGGCTGGGAACTAATAGGGAAGCACTGGCCGAAAACAGAGGAGACGGAGCGTACCACCGGTGGCGATGCCGCCGAGGGCCGGCCGAGGAGGTCTTGGTGAGTATAAAATGGGAAGCTTACGGAACAGGGAGCGGTGGAGGGGTGGCGCGGACTCGGGGCAGCAGGTCGGCAGGCGAGGCTGGCAGGCGGCAGCGATGAGGTGGAAGCGGGTCATGGCACGGCGTGGGGAGAGGCAAACTTGAGACTTGTGTGGGCATCGAGAGGTGCGGTGAGGCTTTCCGCACGGTTGGTCATGCCAGAGGAGCTCGAACCCCGGGCGACGAGGACCTACTCTGGCGTGGCGAACGACGCAGTGCCGACGAGTCAGGCGGGCTGCAGCTCCGATCGGCGGCGGGGAGAGGTTTGGGCGCTGAGAAGCGCCTCCACCACAAGGATTGGTGCTGGCGGCGATAATGGCGGCGGCGACCGTGGATTGGGAGGAGGTCAATCGGAGGAAAAAGGGAGGAAAGAAGGGAGTTGGCGCAGCTATGGGAGGAAAGCCGACGCTTTATAGCTGCAATGGGCGGAGATCGGGCGGCGGGAGGTCCGCTGGGCAAAGTCCGGTGCGGGGCTCGGCGCGAGAGGCGTGCAGGGCGCGGAGCTTGGGGACGCGACACTGGCGGGGCGACGCGATAATGATGACAGTGGCGAGGTGACCCGACACTGGCGGGGCGGCGCAGAGCAGAGAAAAAGGAGGGAGGCGGCGTGGAGGGCACTCGGCCATGGAGGAAGGAGGAGAAAAGAAAGAATGCGCAGGTGCACTGGAGAAAGAGGAGAAAGAAAGGGAGAGGAGGGAGAGAGAAGAGATAAAGGGGGCCCATGCGCAGGGGAAAAGAGGAGAAATGGAGAGAGAGCAAAAGGGAAAGGTGGGCCAACATGCATTGACAGGGAAGGGAAAAATGAAAAAGAGAAGATAAAATATTTAAGCTTGGTTTTGAGATTTCAGACTTCAAATTTATATTTTTGTTTAATATTTATGATCACTAATTTTTAATTTTGCATAACAGTTAGAATTTAAGTTTTAATTTTCATTATGATTCATCGACTTTCGAGTTTTCCAAAATTTTAAATTTCAAAATTTTGGGATTTCCGGTTCAATTCTTTAGATGCAAATGTTTGCCTCTCGGCTTGAGTTAAAATTTTAAACTTTGGTTTGGATTTAATTGTAATTTAAAAATTTTGTTTAAAATTCGAAATTCCTAGTATTAAATTATTTCCATACCCTTCAATATTTATATGATCATTACGTGCACTTGGGATTATTTTTGATTGCTAATTTCCATAGCTCAAAATTCAGAAAACCTCGAATAGACATTTCGAAGAAAATCGAGTGCCAGCAAAATGCAAGGAAAGCTTTTTAAAATGCCCTATTTTTGAATATCCAAATTTTGGTACGTTACAGATTAATTGGGCTTGGTCCAATTTAATTTAGCAATTAATCAAATGAAATTCCTAGACCCACATGGAAAAACTGTTTAGTCCCATATGGAGAATTAAATGGGAGTTACACCACTTTAAAAGGTGGAACTGGTAACCCCCTGTGAAATTGAAGAGAGCCAACACGCTCGCCGCCGCCGCCGCCGCCGCCGCGCCGCGTCTTGTGCGTGTGCGTGCGTGCAGCGTGGCGTGAGCGCGTGGCGCGACGCTGCACGTAGGCATGTCGGGTGCGAGCACATTTTTCTTTATCTATTCGAAAATCGAAACGCACTGACTCGCAGTAAATAGTATTAATGAATTCTGGCGAGAGCAGTGCGATTACTAGTGAATTATGGCTACGGTTACTTTCGAGTAATGGCTGCAGTTACTAGTGACTAATGGCTGCGATTACTCGGCCTCTTCGTTTTCTTTGCGGTTACTCGGCCTCTTGGTTTCTTTATTACTGAGGAGCGAGCATAAAAGGCTCTCTACTCCATACGGAGATAAGAAGAAAGAACGAGATTCAGTTCTGCTTTTGTCGTTGCTCTGCAATCTCGGTCCGAACCTTGCGCGAAGGTTACGGCGAGTAAACCTCAAACTCCGTCCGTCGTGTACTGCGGGTAGATGGACGATCAAGTTTTTAGGGAGCGATTTGGCGCGACTGCTCATTATGTGACATCTTCTATATCCTGGTGGTGAACTGCACGGCGAACATCTTCCTGCATCACGCCTCGTCCTGCATTGCGCCTCGATCGACTACATCGAATAGGCCATCATGTCGACTGATGGTAACGGCGCATCCGGTGTCTCCGACACTGGCCCCGCCCGAGGGTATAACCTGAAAACTTATCTGATGTATTTGTTTCTGTACGCTATGAATATGTTAATAGGTGCTGCTGTTAGCTTGTTCGTTAGAGAATATGAATACATCATTGTTGAATCACTCATGCTTTTACATGTCATGCTTTATATGCTGAATTTCTGGATTAAAATATACCAAAAATTGACTAGATATTCAACACCTTCCACCAATGCTTTTGAGTTAATACTTGGCCCACAACTTAGATATCTTCTTAAAGATGTCTTTAATTGCAGATCATCTGATTTTACGCAATGAAGGGCTGCTGTGGAAAGTGTCGCAGAAGAGAATGACAGTGCGTTTTGAGGAATTAATATTCCCGCTCGCTCACTTGATCAAACTAGCTAGTAGCATAAAATCGCTGTCAGCGTGAACCAGATAATGATACGGCATCAAGTACCACTACTACTATATCTATGATGGCCAAGACGAATGAGGACCAATGAGAACAATTTGGAAGCCAAGCGTGAGCATGGCAAGTCCGCGAGGCGCGAGCGTGGCGAGCCTACGACCAATGCGTGCGTAAGTTAGGATTCGTGATAGGAGATATTTGGATTTCACATATCTCTTAATTTAGAATCAACATAATATTTGCATGCATTGAGTCTAGTGTTAGAGTTTTTCTACTCATAGTTTTCTAGTCATTCACTATTCACGTACGTGGGCATTTACATGCATGCATGGCCAACGTGAGGCATGCACGAGGTGCGACACGTATGAATACATATGTATGTACGAGTGTCTACGGCCGTTGTGTACGAGTTCGTTTTCCAATTTGGCTTGAGTTGGTGTGTTAATTAAGTCCGGCTAGAAGTTAACACAGAGTTCGTTTGTTAGTAGAAGGTATATGTGTAGGTGTGTGGCCAGTGGCGGACCCAGAAAAAAATTATAGGTGGGGCGGAGTTAGGAAAATCCTTACGGTCAAAAAATATATTTGAAACTTTGCTAAAATAAATCTTCAAATCCATTTCTAGCGAATCAAACAAGCAAGCAATGACAATACCTCAATATATTTCAATAATTCATTTGATTTCCGCAACTCACAAATAACAGGAAAGACCAAATATTTATCCCTTACTCAGACACTTACTATTGAATTTGGAGCTTTTCGTCGTTCTATTCATTACGAATTTTGAATTTTCATCACTTCTGCGTGAGGCCTTTCTTATTCGGAAAGTGCACCTCTGAAATAGCATTGACAAAGGTTGTTAGTTATTACCTACGTGGGTGTTGATTTCCAATTTGTAAACTAAAAAAGGAATCTTATTTTTCAATGAATCGTCTGGTTAAGCTTTGCCAAAGCTTGTTCTTCTCTTTATTTCTTCAAATATCAATGTAACACCCCAGCCTAACATAGGCCTGAAATGCTACTAACTATCCACAATATATCAACAACTAATATAAATTACCTAAAAATTTCGGCATGACCTCCTTTGTTTATTAACGTAATAATAGATTCCGACAAGCATGAATAGCACAAGTTCTAAATAATGAGCGGAAGATAATATCAAAAGGTACTAAGTCTTTATTACATTTAATCGATGAAATATAAATCGAACCAATTAAGCTATCAAGCCAACAAGATTATCATGACTGTCTTTATTTCTTAATGAAGGAATTGTGCACGTGAATCTGAACTAGCCATTCATGTCCCCATGTATGCTGATCTCACATTGGTACCTAAAATAGACAAACAACAACAAGAGTGAGTCCAACGACTCGGCAAGTATAATCAGTATCAAATGCAAGCATGAACATTAACTCTCAAGTTAAACATATTACATATGAATTTCATGCTATGCATTATGATCAAAAGCTCCTCTTTCTCATCTCTTTCGCATTTTACCGGACGCGGTGTGCATCCGTCAATGCACACCCATGCCTACCCTCAGTGCGAGGACCAGTGCCCACACTCCGCAAGTGTGGGGACCTCGATCTTGATCACCACATGACCAAGACTTCAACAGTTCTCAATATGATGCATATATGTGAATGTATCAACAAGATAACATGCATTCACCATACTACGCATCAACAAATCTCATAAATGCCATAATGTAATCGAACATAAATAGCATTAACAACTCGAACATTACTCAAATTCATAAGTAAAGCATTCATAACTCAAACACCACTCATATCATCCAAATCACTCAATCACACAGATTAATCATAGCAAGGTTATACTTGCCTCAACCAGCGAGACAACGAAGAACGAGCGGAAGGCGAAACCCCGAATCCGCTCTCCTCCTGAATAATTAATTAATAATTACTAACATGATAGTAACGGGTTTCTAGATATAAAATAACAGCAACCCCAATTAACCCAACAATTTATCTCAATTAAATCCCCAACTCCCCTCGGCCAAATCTGCCTAACCACAGACAGCCGACTTCCAAAAATCATAACTTTCAGTACGTAACTCCAAATTAAGCGTTCTTGGACTCTCTGTAAAGATAATTAAATTATCTACAAAACTTATTTGGGAGACTCTCTGATTCGGCCATTTACTAACCGATACAAACCCTTTTCTAAAGCATCCAAATTCACGTCGGACTCTCTGGACAGCGCACTAAAACAGCCATAACTTTCGCCCAGAAATCGGAATCCGGACTTCTTTACCTCTATTGAAAGCTAAGAAACTTATCTACAACTTTCTCAATTTGAAGGACTCCTGAATTTGTCGCACAAACCGATCTACTAAACTCTGTCCAGAACTACCCCGATCTGCAGAACAGTAACACTAGAAAATTCATAACTTTCGCTACACAAATCCGAATCACGTGTTCTTATACTCCCTGGAAAGATAATTAAACCCTCTACAACTTTCTAGAAGGGGTCCAGACCTGAATCCCGACGAAACTAGATCAAAACCACCGAGAAACAACTACTGTCCCAAAGAGCCCGAAAACCGACGAATCTAACTTGATTAAAACCAATCTAGAGACTACCGGGATTACCCTTGACGACACGACGGCGCACGTCGGCGAACACGACGAACACGGCGACGAACACGTTCGCGGTCTCCTCCTCTCCTTCCTCCGGATCCACGCGACACGGCGACGAACGGCGGCGGCGGCGCCGGGAGGAGACGACGGCGACGACGGCGGCGAAGACAGAGGCACCACGGCGCAGCGAGGACGACGATGCGGCACGGTGGAGACGGCGGCAGCAGGGGCGGGCGGCGGCGGCAAGCGGCCTGGCGTGGTGGCATGCGGCAAAGACAGGGCAGAGAGGCGCAGGCAGGGGTGGCGGCTCCTTGGGTGGGGCTGCCTAGGGTTTTAAGAGGTGGCCTCCCTCCCTCTTGGGCCTAAAAACCCACAGGCCAAGGCCTAGGCCCGGGTTGCCTTAGATTTTCAAAACCCCTCAAAATTCTTACAAATTTAATTATTTCACAAAAGACCCTCTCTCTATTAATTAAACAATTAATTAAATAATTTCCGGGGTATTACAATCAAATCATACATATTTATAACTGATCTTGGTTCCTCCTGTGATGCTGCCAATGCCATGCTCCTAAGTCCTAACAAAATAACAAATTGACGAGGTGCAACTGCACTTGTCTAGAGTAGCATAAGGTTGGAAAGTGTACAAACAGAACATTCGTGATTTGTGAAGAAAATGTGTGTTGGTGAATGGTTTTGAATCCTCAGGAAGGCATAGACTAGGTAAGTTTTCTTCAATTTCATTATCAATAGATTCTATATGTAAGTAGGCTTCAGATTGATGACCGGTCTAAGAAAATAGTTTGCTTCACTCTTTGCTATTTTGAGCTAGACACATCTTAGTATCTCACCAGAAAATCTCTGGTCCAATCCTTCGCTGGAACTGGAAGTCCTATAATCTCTTTGCACACAACAACACATGTTGTATAACAAATAACCCCTTTTGTATAATTCACGTTGAAGGAATAACAACACGCCTTCAAGTATGTTCTTTGTAATTTCTCCTCTTAGTTCTTACAATCTTGGAGAAACATCCAGATTCGAGGCGCCTATCTTTCTTTGTTACTTGGTGGAGAGAAACTCTGTTATAGCGGATAGTTTCAATTAGTAAGCCACCGCGAGGAAATTGTTTCGCATCGATGATTTGAAAATTGTTTCAATTTAGTTTGCTTGATCTTTTCGTTGTCTCTATTATAGTCGAATCGCAATTGAAACACACTCCAAGACTGTGATTCCCTTTTGTATAACAAATCATCCATGTTACTCTTCACTCACTAATAAAAGTGATTAACCCAAGAGGCCAAGATGATTCCCAGGCTCACATGCCACAGAACCTCCTTTATCATGAAAAAGCAAACAATTATTTGACTAATTCACCTCCTCGATCGGTAGTTACACAATTATTCGTTAATTATATGCTCGAATGAATCTAATAGACTTACGCCTAGTGCATACCACTTTGTCGATCGATATTCAATTTCCAATTGCGGGCGACGTCCTCCTCTCGCTTGGGCGCGCCTAGAGGTCAAGGCGGAAAGTCGCGCCAAAGGCCGAGGTCGAGGTCTAGTCGAGCCGCCGCCGCCAGCGCCAAGGCCCCACCGCCGCCGCTAGGGTTAGGGTTGGCTCTCCTCTCTGGCTCTCTCGGTGTCGATATCAACTCTCGATTTGAGGCATTGAGCCTTGGGCTTCACTGGCTTCTCTCGGTGTCGGCTCTCCATTGGCCCGTGGGGTCGAGGCGGTGGGCGGACCGTGAATCCTCTACTTTGGCCGTCACCCTCCCACGGGCCACGACGCAGAGCCGTGAGAGCCGGCGGCAGAGTGCAGTGGAGAGCACCGTGAAAGACACCAGCTCTGGAGGAGAAAGGGGAGGGGTGTGGGGTGGTCCGCCGGCGACTGGAGCTCGGGCGGCCGCCCGATCTCGCCCGAAGGGCAGGTCCGCCCCTGTGTGTGGCCATATAAAAGCCAGGCCCTCGGCCATGTAAGGGGTGATCATTTTGCATAAGAGAATAAACCCTAGAAAATCGTCTGATTGGCAGCCATACTATTGTGCATGTTTGTGATTTTTCTCTTAGAAATTCACTATTGCGGCGAGAGCTTGATTGTATGAATCAAGTTCGCTGGCTGATCATCTTTTGATCTTTTCTTTTCTATTCGTGACCTTGGTGTTGATGGGTGAAAGAAATTTAATTGTGTAGATTGTTGTTGGTGAAGACGTGTCGGGCGACTGCTACTACTTGAATCAGCTTCCTTGCGTCATCAACAGAGATCAATCTATAGCTGCTATTTTTTTGGTGTTCTCTTGTCTTTGTTGCTGCTGCTCGGTAGATAGGTTGCTGGTACTGTGTTCAACTGTTACTGCTGTTGATCATCTAGCACTACAGCTGATTGTTGTTCCTGCTACTGTCTCACGACGTGATCGCAGCCGTTGGTGGTGGGAGACTGGAGTTTCTACTGCAAAACAGGAGGGAGACTGCTGGGTGTGTGTAGAGATGGCAATGGGTACCCGAAACCCGATACCCAGTGGGTTTTTACTCTATTAGGGCATGGGTTTGGGTCAATTTTCTAACCCATGGGTCTCTTAATGGGCAAAAAGCCTAACCCATCGGGTCTGCGGGTTTGGGTACGTTCCTATAGTACCCATACCCGTAAACCCATGGGTAATATAAACCCGATCCATAGGAGTTATAAACCCAGACTCCCAGCCTCCCAGGCAAACCAATCTAGCCCATCCATAGCCCATTAGTCAAGTACAAATTGCAGTTGATGTCTCTCCTTTTGGTTTTAACTGAGTTGTGAACCATGAACTTGTAATGATATGCTATGCCAATGAACTATGAACTGAGAATTGATGGAGTGAACTAGTGATGTGCATTGTGTATTTGTCGTTACTTGTTTCATACATAGTAGCATATAAATTGAATTTATTGTTGACTTGCTAAGCATTGCAATGTCTGCAATCTGACAGTTGTTGCCGCACGCAGGCGACCGTGGGTACCCGTTGCCGAGTGGGCATGGGTGCAGGCAAAATCGCACCCGTCACGGGCATGGGTTTTCGCGGGCACGTCCAATTTTATGGGCGCGGGTTTGGGATAGCAAAACCCAGCGGGTTTGTGCCCGTTGCCATCTCTAGGTGTGTGAAAGACTGCATCAACTATTGCTGCTATTGATTGTTGGAAAAAGAAGGTGCCGTTGGTTCCTAGTGCAAGCCGAGGGAATCGAAGGCACTTGAACTTCTAGAGTTAATTCCTTTTGGTCATCACGTAGCTGCTGTTCGTTGATCGTACCGTGAAAGATCAGGCAAACTTACGCACAAATTAGAGTCTCTAATTTGTGTCGTATCAGATGAGATGACAGACATGTAACCTCGAGCAGTATAGTCCGTAGAGA
Source organism: Bonia amplexicaulis (assembly GCA_036346245.1). Lineage (NCBI taxonomy): Eukaryota > Viridiplantae > Streptophyta > Magnoliopsida > Poales > Poaceae > Bonia > Bonia amplexicaulis. Next base: position 22,620,975 of record CM070743.1, read on the forward strand.
TTTTCACATTTGTGGCCCCGTGAAATTGGTTTTTGCAAAACTAGCCCTCTTTTGGCATAATTTGCATTTCTTACCCCTCTACAGTGTGCCTGCCCCTGGTCTAGCGTGCGGTAAGAGCCCCCCACCATGCATGCGCGTGCTGAGAGTCCCTTGTTGTCGGACCCAGATTTTTCAACCCAGAATCCTATGTGATTCCACCACACTATTCCCTGGATCAGTAGATAGTGCTCACAGTTACGGTACTAAACAACAAAATACATATCATGCGGAAGAGTAATATAATAAGAGACTTACTCATGGGCTGATCAGGCCATAATCAATAAAATGCAGCTGCGGAAATGAAGCATATAGGTGGGACCCTCAAGACGCGCCCACAGGCAGCCAATTAGAGTTCACGACCTAGTTTTTGACACCTTCATCTTCTTCACTATCATGACCAAGTGTATTGCTGAAGCATAGCAATCTGACTTCTTATTCTGGATTAATTAGGTGAGCGAGTGTGAGCACAAACCACCGTACTCTACGAGCCAATACACAGGATGCAAATAGATAACATGCATGGCTTATCAAGGAAAAGCTCAGATTATTTTATTTGCCATAAATTCCTTTTAAAATATGATACATAGAAAATTTCCTGAGACCTAGCAGTTTTAACTAAATTAGATTTTATCAATGTATGAAAGAATACAATAATAATAGTGATCCAGATTCCAACCACCGTTACATAATTTCTGCACCATATGCTAACACTCAGCGTTATAATCGCTTACATTATCATTTGGGCAATACTCATGGCAACACAAATCAGGGCTTTTCACTGCCCACCACTTTTCCAATACCATCCATAAAGTTTTTGAAGTAGAACTATATATGGTTAAGTTCTCATGTCCGCCCTTGACCATGGGCACAGCTATTCGAATAGTTTTCGCTCTGTAGAGTTTGTACATTTTACCCACAAGAGATGATCCGCTCGTTGCTCCACACGATTCCTTAGTCATGCGGTTGAGTAGATTATCACAAGGCTGTTACAATGCATCATCCTAATGTGGTTGTGCCCACTAAGGTCTATCTTCTATAGGATGCGACCATCCCTCGAGAAGGGTCCCTCTTGAGCCATCATGGCAGAGGCGGGGATGAGACCATCTTTTCCTTTGCACGTGTTCACACCTTCACGTAGCCATGCTAGGGCAACGCAAATTAGTTAGCTCTACCTATAATTTGCCAGCTTGTGGTTGTCTTGTTGTACACTGGGAGGTCACCACAAATTCGGTCTTTAAAGTTATCTGGGCGGTTCTACCACTAACCACACTTTCGTGCACCACTGCACCACATCCCCAAACCATCCGCCCAGATATTAAGCAAGATGGGGTTTTGGAAACATAAAATATCCATGTCAAAATATACCAGTCATTTTCACCATGACTTCCCAAATCAATTCTCATGATTAAAAGTGATGCTTGGGCACTTTGGTACCCCCGATTATCTAAGCACTACTAAGCATGGCGTATAATTATGAACTTATCTTCAAAAGTTTTACTATTATAATTTTGCTAGGGTGACAAGGCTCAAATACTCAAATGTTCCAAAAGAGTGTATTACTAACAAGTTCATTACTGGATATATAACTAGAATCTTGAAATCAAACATATATTTGCACATAAAATAACAGCATGCAATTTGATAATTTAAAATAGAAATAACTTGCAGACAATGTAGGTTCAACTTGGTCAAAGTATTGACTCGCTTGGCACGGTTTATCGCGGTCTTGAGCTCACTCAAAGCGTTCTCATTCGATGGTATTGAGTTCCTGGTCTTTATCTTCACTTCGATCTTGGTTTTGCTTGATCTATTGAATCTTCAGGACTTCAATTTCTAGTTACGCGATAAAAAACTGAACACAAATAAATGCAAATAACTCAAAAATATCCAAATAAATCCAATTGAACTTGATTAATTTTTATTATGATTAAATGGGTGATGGAGGTAGGGTTGATTGGGCGCGGAGTATTGATGGAGTCAAAAAGGGTTGGAGCGAAGTGATAAATGGCTAAGGAAAATCCGTCAAGATAGATGCTAAGGAAGGTTTATGGTGAAAGAATAATCATGGGAATATTCTGCTTTGGTTTTGGACGATGGCTAGGTATAGCTGATGGTAGAATACTATAACTCGATTCCTTTATTTAATACTTCCTTTATTATTTTTATATTTATTAAGGAAATTCCATGAGTCAAATTAGACCTATGAACGAGTGTAAGAGTTGTCTGGACGTGTTGAGTATTATGTGCTGAGTGTTATCTTTTAAGAATTAGGTTGAATTTCGCTCATGGCGTACATCAATTTTAACTTATCGAATTAACCTCAGAGTTTGTGTTTGTGGTATTTTACAATGTGATATTTATGTGAGTTTTAATGGTCAATTAATCAATTTAGTACTTAAAGAATTAACACCCCAATTTATTATCAGATGGGACTATTTATTTAGTCACTATTATTTGAATGGTCAACACTAGCTGATATCTATTTCTCATTGACCCGTGACCATTGAGCTATTCTAGGGCGACCACTAAACTATTCTAGGTTTTAAATACAACTTAGATAAAAATACCACTCCTAGCTATGCCTGATATCACTGGACTTTAGGTTACATATTAGCGAGATTATTTTAATTACTGATGACCCATGGCTACTATATTTTAGTACATATACACTAATATGACCTTTTAACGGGAGCCATTCTGAGAACCAACTAACATTGACATTTTATCCTTTTACTTAGCATCTAGCATAATTTAATAATAATTAAACTCTTATTTATATAAGGCCGAGCTTGCTATACATGGTTACATTTCAATATTGTTATTTAATTAAATCTACCACTGAGATTTATTTAATGGCGGCATGTTAAACATTAGGGTATGTGTTTTAATTATAATTAAGGGTAATCTTTAATCGAAAGCCTTGCTTTTATAGTTAAGCATAATATTTAATTTATTTCCCTTAACTTTAATTTGGATGTCTTTTTAATTGGGATCTTTATTGAATTTGGACATTTAACCAAAGCCATCTTTTATTAGTGCCTTTAATTAATAATTAGTTTTTTAAATAATTATTCACACCACATTAATTACTCATATATGATAACTAATCAAATTTATTAGCTTCCATGGATTAATCTCTAATTTTCCTTAATTGAAATGGATTAAAGAAAATAAAACAAAAAATGAAAACATAATGTGCAGGGAGGGGGATCCGAACTCGGGTCCTACGGTGTGAACGCGGCTCGGCTGACCACTGGGCTGCTGGCCCGTTTATGATTGGGAGGGGGAGACAAATGAAAAGAAGCAAGCGGAGAGCTGGGGCTCAAAACAGAGGAAGCAGCCAGCGCTCGGTGCTAGCATTGCCGCTGGCGGCAGAGGCGGTGGCCGGAGGTGACAATCTGCAAAATGGGTTGCTCATGCCCGCGCCCACCCATAAGCGGAACCTTGCTGGAATTTGGCTAGGGCGACGGCGGAATGGGGCCGATGGTGGAGACGGCGCCGGAGAGGACAGGGAGGAGAACGGAGGAGAGCACGAGCACGAGGGGGACCAGTAGAACCTACCTAGGTAGTCGGCGCGGCCGGAGTGATGCCGAGGCGGGCCGGTGGTGACGCTGGGGAGCTCACGTCGCCGGCGAGGTACAGGCGGTGGGAGGTCCAGCCGACGATGACGATGCATTTGCGATGCCGTGGTGAAGCTTCGGTGCGGCAAAATTGGTTAGAGACAGCTCCGATCGGCCGCTACCTCTTCGGCCGGCGTTGGAGGGGATGGAGTCACCGATGAGCTAGGGGCACAGGGAACTCGATTCCGTGGGGTGAGAGAACGAGTGGAGGAGGGCGGTGCTTCCTGAGGGTGAGCTGGGCTTTATAGGCGACGGAATCGGGCGGGCGACGTGCGGGGGTTGGCCGGCAGGGCATGGGCGACGGGACAGGTCAGCTCAGGCGTGCGCAATGTGGGAGCAGGCGACGAGGTGACCGGCTGCGCAGGAGCATGATGCGCGCATAGGGCGCGGCGACGTGCGCACAGTGGAGGTGGGGCCGTCTAGGCAGGCACATGGAGGAAGAAGAAGACGGTGTGCGATCAGGCGACGCGATGGGAGGTGACTAATGGAGACGGCGCGTCGTGCGTCGGGCAGGAGCCCGACGGACGGTGACGGGAGCGGTCTACCGACAAAGCAGGGAGGCGGGGCCAGGGTGATGAAGCTTTGGCGCGGGAGCAGTGAGCGCAGACGGGAGAAGAAAAGCAGCGAGGAGGGGGAAGAAGGGAAAGGCAGGGGAGGAGCCAGGCCCGCGCGCAGAGAGGGAAGAAAGGAAGGAGAGAGAGAAGAGAGAAAGGGGGCCCGCGTGTAGGAGAAAAAGAGAGAAAGAGAGAGAGGGAAAAACAAGGTGGCCCACATGCAGTGACGGGGAAGGGAAAATGGAAAAGAGAAGAAAATAAAATGCTTAAGCTAGTTTTGAAATTTTACATTTTTAATTTAAGTTTTAATTTACATTAGGATTTACTGATTTCAATTTTTGCATGATATTTAAAATTTAAATTCTCAGTTCAATTATTTAGTTGTGAGTTTTTAATGCTCATTTGTTTTCCTTTACCTAGTTAAATTGAATTTCAAATTTTTACTTCCATTATTTAATACTTAAATTTTAATTTGTGTGTAGATCCTTGGATTTTCTATTTCTTTTATTAACACCATTATTGTTTTTAAATTTGGATATTATTTCTCAATATATTAATTTGCATGTCACAAAACTCAAAATATTTCAAATAAATATTCAGAAGAAATTTTGAATGCCAGCAAATTGCAAGAAAAGTTTTAAAAATCCTATATTTTCGAACCTCCGAATTTTGGGATGTTGCACTTGTCTTCTTCTATTTTTTGTTTTTTATCTTCTTTACGTCGCGTCGTGTCTCGTCGAGTCACTCGTTGTCTGTATTTGTTTCATATTTAAGTGGAAAGAGAGTAGTCAACGATTTCAGAAGCCGAAGCGTGCACAAAAATCAGAAGCATTCGCTAAAGCGTGCATAAGAATCAGAAACATTCACTCATTCTGATCGATCATTCGATGGCCCGCGGTATATAATACTTTGGTAATTATAATTTTTATCGTTAAGTACTTAATAATGAACTGCATTATTTCATACGCACAATTGTTCGATTTGTACTATAGTTCGCGTGCATGCATGTTATCTTGTTTGCACTGTTGTAATATAATATTTTCATGCATATTTTACGTGCCGCTGTAACTGTACATATTTGTAGGATCGAAAATGGCAACAGAGGGGGTGAATAGTGCCTTTAAAAATCGCCCCGAAGTATCCCTATACTTCTTCTCCGATAGCTATAGCAGCTATGAAGAAAGAGTAAATTTGCTCACTGGAAGTCGAAAACGATTTTGCCGAAAATCATAAGGACTGTATGCCATAAAAACATACTAGAATAAAAACCATGAATGCTCACTGGAGAACCAAAGCTAGACTGATGAAATCTTCTCTGAAGAAGCAAAAGAAACAGGACAGAGTAGTGATTACTTAACCGAGTCCAGTCTGCTTGACACACAAACAATACAGACCTCTCCAAAAACCAAAAGAACAGCTGCTGCAAACTAGCTACACCAAAGACTGAAAAAGATGCTGCAGCCGAATCTTACTTGACTCAAGACTACAGAGCTCAGAAGCTATAAAGCAAAACCAAAACAAAGAACAGAGAGGGAAAGGCAAAAACAGAGAAAGAAGCAGGCAGGGAACAGCCGGCAAGAAGAAGTTCAGAGAAAAATAGGCTGCAGCCGAAGACAGATTTTAGAGGCTGGTTCGATCGCACTCGAGACTGCGATCTGGCCGCAACAATTAGTCCGGTCTGACCGGTTTTCAGATCAGTGAACGCAACCAGAGAGGCAGAGGAATTGCCGAACGTATGCTTCTCTTCTCGGGCCACCGAAAAGAGCTGGCCGAGAAGAAACTGCAGGCTGCTGATTGCCCCAACTGAAAACCGAACAGACAGGGGAACCGAAAATAGACGCAGCACAGAAAAGAAACTGAAAATCTGGTTGATGAACTTCTCTACTCACAAGACAATCTGAAAGTGAAAGCTGATTGAGACAAAGATCTCGATTTCCTACTCAGGATTGATCACAAGGTTGAAAAAGAGAAATCGGTACAGCAGCTGAAAAATTGACTCAACAGTGATTACTCTTGCTGCCGAAGACCGAAACCTTGAGCAAGAAAAACAGCGATACTGAGAGCTGCTAGTGTTGTCGAGATACAATAGAAAATGAGACCGTAAGCCAAAAAGGATTGGAGTTCTCATGCTATTTTCAGATGAATAGCTCGGCTGACTGAAACTTCTGAACTGAAGCCTGAAAACGAAACCAAGATCCAAAAAGGCTTGAGATTCTCCAATCTTTTGGTCAAGAGACTTTAGAACAACAGGAAATGGACTCAGATCAAGAGAACACAAAGCTAGAACACTCTTCACCAAGAAAATTAAGAAATCAAAGTGGTCTGCCTTCAGAAACAGTAAACCCTAGATTTCCTAGGAAACAGAGGAAATGCTATGAACCAAATTTGGAGAAGAATCGGCTGATAGATTAATCACTCTCAGGAATATGCTAGCCAAGAGGCCTTGAGGAACTATTCCCAGTTCAGAGATAATCATTTTGCAGCTTCATGAACCAAGAACTTAAATCAGAGTACTGCATTCAAACAAAAGAGAAGAGCAGAGAACACAAACCAAAACACAGGAGGAACAACTCAAGTCAACTCAAAATGGATTCATTCCATAGAGATGAATGATTACATAGTGAGGCTTACATCCAGTTCATGCCATTTCACACTACATGATTCAACTTGGGATGAACTCACGCACACACACACAGCCAACACAGCCCTGAGCTCACTCCAGAACCACCAGGCTCACACACACTTCCTTACATGGGCACACGCAAGAACTCCATGCTCTAGAGCTCAGAACACACCCCATATATGAAGGCAGGAGCTCATGTTGGGTTGATCTCGGCTAACTAACTCCGAGTTTTCAGGGAGGCATGAAAGGCCCCAAAATTTCAAACCAATTTTTTCCTGGATTTTTCCTGAATTTTTAGTGAATTTTTTGAAAACTTTCACAATCTGAAACACCTACCGAAGGCGCTTTCTCTTTCGCCGAGCGCCTCTCCTCCGGCGCCCGCCTCTTCCGCCTCTCTCTCCTGGACGCCCGCCTCCCCTTCCCTTTCTTTTCCCTGGCGCCGCCTGCGCTCTCCTCATTGGCGCCGCCCCCTCCTTCTCCTCCACTGGTGGCGCGCGCCCGCGCCGCCTCACGCCCCCATTCGGACGGACGGCGGCCTCGCGCCCGGTCCGGCCGCACCCTCCCGCGCCACGCGTCGCCGCCTCCCTTGACCCCACCTGCCCCCTCCCTTTCCTTCCCAAGACGGGAGCTCGGCTACCATGCCGCCACTCACGCCCGCTCCCGCCATCCGCCGCCATTACTCCCCGCAGAGCGGATGACGCCCATCTGCGGAGGAGACTCCCACCGACTCCGCCCACTTTGCTGACCACGAGCCGCGCGAGCCTTCTTCCCCACGGCTCCCTCCTCCGCCGGTATAAAACCCCCTCCGCCTCCCCACTCCTCATTTGCTTCCCGAGCTTCCCCACCCCTCTCAATCACTTCCTACCACTCCCAGGAACCTCCCCGAGCAGCCGATTGAGCTCCCATCGCCTCCATCTCCGTTGTCGTCTCTCCCTGGCGGCGACCCCGTGAGCCGACCTCCTCCCATCTCCCTCATTTTCCGATCCTTTGCTCCCGAGCATCCTCACTACTCCCTAATCACAATGCTACACCCTCCGACTGTGTGATCGCTGTGGAGCTCCAAGACCGTAGCTCACCGCCACCGGCACCTCTCCGTGGCCGCCTCCCGGGACCTCCGAGCTTCAACCACCGCCACCAATGTGAGCCCTATGCTCCACTGATCATAAAACCACCGCCGATTTGGCCTGATCGCCGACGGCGACCTCCTCCACCGTCGGGAGGCCGATTCTCCCCTTCGGTCTCCTACCCTCCCTGTTGGTTCTCCGGCCTCCCAAAGGCCCAAAATGGGTTCCCACGTCGAGACCTACCGGTGGTGCCCTCACGGCTGGGGACCTGGGACCTCGTCACGGGAGCAAAGCCTCCCTTTCTCGCCCCTCTGCCATGGCCACGGTGAGAGGTAGACGACGACCGACGTGGCCGCATCGTCGCCGTCCCCTCCAACCGATTACGGTTTAAAAGACTACCGTCGGATGGCGTTCCTCTCGACCGTCCGATCTTCATAAACACCGCCTCCTCATCCGCCCGATCTCCCATACCGTTTACCGCTTGCCCTTTCTCGGTAGTCGATCTTCATAACCCCGCAGATCCGGACCACCGACCGCCATCTCCACCGAACGCCCGGCCACGCGTCGGCCATCCGCCGGGAGAGTCTTGCGCTGGGCCGCGATCACCAGATGGGTCTTACTGCCTTCGGCCGCTGGCCAGACTGCTATGATGGGCGGCCAAGGCCTTGTTCATTCCGATTTTCCAGGTTTATTAATTTCCAAAAATCCAGAAAACCCAAATAAATCCTAGAAAATCATGAAATTCCCAAAATTCCCAAATTTCACCACTTTGCTCCAAATAATGTCTCGAACCCGTGGTGACCTCCTTTTCCCAAACTCATCCCAGAAAAATTCTAAAATTCACCAATTGGTTATTTTATGCATTTTATTTCTTTTTAATAGTTTATTTCCCCTTGCTTGATTATTCTCAAGCTAGGATTTAATTATTTTATGTGTTTGCGCTAGTGTTGAAGATCCCGGAGGTTCGTGTCTGTCTCAGAGCCGTGAGTTTCATGGTCGAGCTCACGACATCGTCGATTCTACAAGAAGTAAAACCTTTGACCATGTTGAATCCCATATCTTTAATTTATGGTATTATGCTATTTGCATTATGTTAGTTGTGAAATGCTAGTTTAAAGTAAAATAAAAAGTTTAGAAAGACATGTTATGTAGCTAAACCTACCACCGATAAAATGCCATGTCCGACTTGTAGCCATGTCTTTGTAACCCTAGACTTAATTATCTGATAATTTAGATAAGTATAGGTTATTATTACTACTCAAAGTCTTACACTGTTAAGGTCGTGGCTGTGGGCCAATAGAATTTGCAAAACCCGACTTTAGGGTAGGGTGGTGTGGGAGACCGTGCCCTAGAGCGGAGAGTACCGGTGTGCACGAGGTAGGGTAAGAACGTTGGGGAAGAACCGTGAGTCGGTCTTCGCCCATCTCTTACCCTAAGGCTGAAGTTAGGGTAAGGGTGTTGTGGGAAACCGCGAGTCGGTCGACGCCCACCGCTTGCCCTAGGTTGTGGTCGCGGACCTGGAGAGGTTGCGGGCCATGTGAAAATATAAGGACTAAACCCTTCCGCTGAGCAAATGCCACAGTGATCGCTCAACCACAGGAGTTGACTTGTCAACACTGGTTCAGTAACTGCTCAACTCGATTGAAACTCTACAGGTGTTGAGAAATCTGGGGGTTGAGTAGATAGATTAGGTATGCCGTGCTGCGGATACCTAATAACGGTAGAGTTCACTCGAAGCGGACGGAAGCTTCATGTGCCAGACCCGGGTGAATTCTACCGGGTAGAGCTTATATAAAGAATTGAGCAGTGAAACAACCTGGCTTTCTTAACTCTGTCGCGGGAGTTAAGGGATCGTGTGGGTAAAGCTGAGCAAACAATGCAGAGTCAAACTAATGGTACTCGAATACGCCGTGCTCCCGGTTAATGGAGTTGTGCCACTTGGGTGATCACAGTAGCAAAGCTTAAGTAGTTTTGTAAATATTTTAATCTGAGTAGATGGTTAATTAACTCTTCCTGAAAACCCCTGCTGATTAAGAAGCAGTTTTATCGACAAGTTTTCCAAACAGGTTTACAAACAAAACTGCATCCACTCAAAGATAATAAACCAAGTATACTTCATTCCCTTGTTGATCCGTGCAAATAGTAAAGTAGGGTTCCTTTGCGATTTGCTGAGCTGTTGTTGGCTCACGGCTTGCTAAATCCCCCCTTTAGAGGATCAAGACGAAGGTGAAGGTCTCCCCGTTGAGGAAGTCCCCGAGGGTTTCTTCTTCGACGAGGATCCGTGGCTTTAGGTCTTCGCCGCGCTCAAGCGGATCTTGGAGCTTTTTGTGATGTAAATATACTTTGGACTTGCACGCCCCGCTGTCAAAAACTGGATGATAATCCTTATGTAAAATATATGCTGGACTTTTGTTGTAAGCATGCAATGGTATACTCTTGCGCGACACTCCATAACTGTTCATGTGTGAATAGTTGCGGATTGCCGTGTCCGTACGCGCCCTCGGAAACGGGGGCGTTACAAGGCATGCCTCCACTCACGCGCCCTGATCGGGGGTGCAACTGACTACTATTGGTTTTGGTCCCGGTCATCGACGCGCATATAAAATAATTAGGGTTTTCAGCAAGGCTTGAACACAGGTTGTTCTAGCTGTAAGATGAACCCATACAGATCCGATCTATAATGTGCGCCCAGGAGAACGAAGGCTGACGACCACTTCGTTCTCATCCACGGCTCCGGCGACCCCACTTCCGTCGTCCTCCTCGGTCACCTCCACTGCCACCGTCCACTTCACCAACCGCAACCCTACTTCATCCTCATGGCAACCTCTGGCTCGGGTATGTACTCACGCTTCCGCTCTGTAACGTCCTGAAAACTTAGAGTCTCTGTGTAATAAAGTATTGTAGAAAATTTTGTAGAATATTGTGTTAAGATGGGTGAAAGTGTTCTTCTGAAGAATTTTGTGGAAAAGACCACCTGTTTAATTAATAGTAATTTCTAAATTTGAATTCGAATCTGAAAAGATGATCCATGATAAAGATTTTCAAAGGTAGCATAAATAAGTTGGTCACTGTGCCAAAAGAATATTTGTACATAAAATAGTAATATCACAAATCTTATAAAAAAAGGGGAGAAAAATAAAAAGAAAGAGAAAAAGGTTCCATTATGAGCCCATAGTTTGTAAATAAAATGGTCATCTTAGTGGGAATTAATTTTGTTAAACCAAAAATATGTCAGGAATTTCGTGAATTTTTCTAGAATTTTGAAGTAATTTCATATTTTCCGAATTACATTATGCCTTCTAGCATTCTTTGAAAATGCAAAATCAAAATAAAACCAAAATCCCACCGGCCGACGCATGGATGATTTGGATCCGCCCACGTCGCCCGGATCCGCCTCCCTCTCATCGGTCGACGCGTCCGGTCCGGATGGCGCCACGTCCCACCCGGCGCCATCTCGGCCACCCAGCGGCCGCCTCTCCGCGCCTCTCTCTCGCAAGCGGGCCCCCACTGTCGGGGCCGTTTCCCTTTCTTCCTCCTCCTCCGCCTGCGCTCCGGACCCCCCGGCGTGCGACGCCCGCCGCGGAGACCCTTTGGGGGACAGCGTTATGGCGAAAGACCCCACGTCGCCTCAACCTCGCGCCCTTCCGCCGCCTGTTCGCCGCCCATTGCCGCGGCACCGCCCATGTCATGGCGGGTTCGCCGTGGCTGACCTTCCTCGGCGGCTATAAAAGCCGTGTCGCGCCCAAACGCAGTCGCCGTGACACCCTCGGCGTTTTCCGGCTCAATTGCCCCAAGAGCCACCCTATCGCGGCGACTTCTTCTTCCCAACTCCGCCGACGGCCCTCGCCGCATCGGCCGATCCTCACTGTGGGAGCTCGATCCTTTGCTCCCACACCATCTCAGCACCATCGCCGAGTGTTGCCGGCCTCCCCGAGCTTCATGACGGCCAGTAGCTCGCCGGCACCGTGAGCCCTCCGGGCCGCGCCGCCGCTCGTCGCCGACCGCCTCCGGTGACCCCGGCCCTCCCGTCACCACCACCAAGATCGCCTGAGCTCGGCTTTGCATTTCACGAAGCTCCCGAACCTCGGTGAGCTTCCCTCGCCGGCGGCCACCACCGTCTTCCCGACCTCGGCCGCCTCATCCACCCCCTCGACCCCTTAAGGGGAAAAATCATCCCTTAAGGGGTGAGATAAAACGAGCGGCGGGTTGGTCACCGTCGCTCACCCTCTTTCCCCCCGGCTCCCTCGGCGCGCGTTCGAGCCCCCGCTCACACAGCGCCTGAGGTTGAGCCATTTCTTTTAAAACCGTCGCTGACAGGTGGGTCCCTTTGCCGGCCGACCGCTGAGCCACCCGCCGCCTCCGGGCCCCCTTTGTCGGGGCAGCGGGGCGGGCGTGAGCCCCGCCACCGGGTCCCAGCGTCGAGACCCATGAAGTGCAGGTCTCGCCCGATGGGCCCACTCGTCGATTTTATTATTTTGGGATTTATTCAAACCGAAAGTATTCAAATGTGTATAACTTGTTCATTTTAGCTCCAATTTAGTGAAATCAATTTCTAAATTCATCTAAAATCAAGGGCTACTTAATGAAACGAGAACCAACACTTTTGAAGCTTGTTTAAATTTTCATTGTATTATTTGATTGTTGTGATGTTTTATCTAAATATTCACACAGTATAAAAAACGTAGCTTCGAGACTCAAGAGGAAGAAGTCTGCAGTTCTCAGAGAATCAACGTTCAAAACCCGGACCTCAAACAACCAAGGCGAGTCAATGCTTTGATCATTTTGAGCCTATGTTTTCAATAAAGTATTTTGGCTTAAATATTATAAATTGCATGCTTATGTCTATGTTGCAATACATGTTAATTTCAGCTTTTAGATATATGCCCATGTTCTCTGGAATTAGTATATGTCCTTTGCAATACTTTTGGCTGTGTGATCCTTGTCGCCCTAGTAAAAGTAATAATGCTACAACTCTTTTGAAACTAAGTCTATAAGTATAAATGCATGCTTAGAGTTGTTTTAGATAAACAATGGTGTGAAAGCACCCTAGCATATCTTGCGAGCTAAAAGAAAGCAGATTAGGCGGTCATTGTGATGATGACGGTTTATGTGGGTATAAGAGTATTTTATGAAAGAACCTCACATGCTAAATTATTTGGGCGGATGGTTAAGGGCGGGAGTGTTGAATGGTGCCGTGATAGCACGATTTGTGATAAAGTGGTGCCGTGATAGCACAAGAGATTGTGGTAGAACCGCCGGGTAACACTTAAGGACTGAATCTTGTGATAATCTCCCACGATATAACAAGTACAACCACACGCTGGCAAAGTGTAGGCAGGGCCAACTAATTTGCATTGACTTAGTAAGAGTTGCGACGGTGTGAACACGGCGGGTAGAGGATGGCCACATCCTCCGGCATGATGGCGCAAGAGGGGCTTCGGAAGGGTGGTCGCGTGCAGGAGGAAGTGGAAACCTTAGCGGTCGTAACTCTGCTAGGAAAATGTACTGTAAAAGCCTTGTGGTAGTCTACTCAACTGCATGGCTAAGGAATCATGTGGGGCAATGAGCAGATCTATCTCGTGTGGGTAAAGTGTACATACTGCGAGTCAAAACTATTCGAATAGCCGTGCTTACGGTTATGGGCGAACATGGGAACTTAACTAGATATAGTTCTATTTCAAAATCTGTTAAAAAGGGTAGAGAAAGGCCTTTATGGGAAGGCAGAGTAAGGCCCTTATTTGAGTTGTCTGGGTGCCGTCCCCGGTGGTAATATGCGACTATCTGTTGAAGGTATGGTATGAGGAGCAGAGCTCATGTAACAGTGGATGATCTCTGATTCGATAAAAATAAAGATATATGTCATTAAGTATCATGTTTAAAAATTTAACTGGCTAGGTCCTAGGAAATTTTAAGTATCATAAATTCAAAAAGCATGTTTCCGCAAACAAAATAACTTGAGCCTCCCCTTGTTAAAGCTTTGCATACTACCTACTGCATTCTGTGTGTTGACTCGCTGAGCACGGTGGTTAGTGTGCTCACTCTCGCAATACCAACAATCCAGATTCAGGAGCCCAAGACCCGTATGCCTACGATGAGGCGCCTGCTGCAGATGGAGAAGACCGCGTCGGAATTAGGACGAATAATCCGTGCTTAGAACCTTAGGCATTTAGACTAAGGTGTGGCTTCATCAAATATTCTAGAGCCCTAGAATATCTTGTATGACCACTTTGCCCTCGATCTCTCTTGTGGTTTAAAGGCCTACTTTGTATCTCTTCATTGCTAGACTTTTGTAATGTAGATATTTGGCCGACTTGGCCTCATCAGAATAATCGCGCCTTTGTGAAGGCCTAACTTCACTTTTGCAATGTAATATTATTATGGCTTGTTGTGATTTCGCGTGTATGAAATGATTCTAGCAATGTATCGTGTGCATTATCTATCGATCCGAGGAATAATGCGGTATGGCACAGCAGTGCGGATTGCAAAATCCGGGTCCAACAGAGTGGTATCGAGCATCTGTTGTAGGGTAAAACCTTAGTTGGTAGTTAGCACTTAGGTTGTTGTATATCTAAAAATGTATAAAAGGAATTTCCTAAAAATATAGAGTAATATTTCTTCCCGCATCCTTCCTAGCTCTACTCTGATCTACCTTTCAGTTGTATTTTGAAAAATTACTAACGATATTATTTAATTACGATGGCGGCGATTGCGAGCACGTTGGACACCGAGACTTCTTTGCTCACGAGAGTGCGTGAGGAGAGTTTGCGGATATGCCATAGCTACTCCACTACTTGGGCTACGAGGACGCCCATCTACCGCGGTCGGAGGACCAGATAGGAGGAGAGCGAGTCTGGTTGGTGGAGATCTTCATCTACCCGCCGCGAGGGAGACCGGTCTCACGTGTTTGGACCACCCAGGGGAGGAGTGGTGGCAAGAAGATTACAGGATGCCGCTCGTCTGGCCGCGGCCCGACTTTGCGACATCCACGCGACGCTGGTGTTAGAGTCACCTTTCACCTACCACCCTCTGCGGACGGAGCACGCCAGGTTCGACGGGACCCGGGTGGCGAGTTGGAGGGCGACCGAGGCTTACCTACCAGGTGGACCTCACCCGGGTCATGGGTACAGCCCATGTGGTGGCTCAGGAGGAGATCACCGCACTTAGGGGCGCCTCCTCACGCCACATCGAGGTGGACTCCTTGCGCGGCAGCTCGCCCGATGTGGCGGGCCTTGGCAGAGGCCAAGGCGAGGCGGCGGCTGCCCGCACCAGACTCGATGAACACCTACACCGACTCCAGTTTCGGCACCTCCACCGGGTTCCGGGGGACTCCGCACCAGGCTCACAGCACGCAAGAGCGTGCGACCCCCTGGGCCTCAGTCCGCCCTACGCCGTGGAGAGACACGACGCAGCCGTTCGCGCTCTCACTCCGACACCGACCCGTCTGAGTTTAGTGGTAGCAGGTCCCGTTCTCAGTGTACGGACTACACCCCCTCCAGTCCCAGTGTCGGTGACATGGAGGAGTAGGCAGTGCGTGGGTCAGTTAGTGCGGTGCTTGCTAGAGTTTGGCTAGTAGTAGCAAGCATAGGCCCCACCCCCACTAGTAGCAGCTTATGCCAGTACCTTGGTATCGTTAAGTATGCGTATGTTTGTAAAGCCCAGCGTGGCTGTGAAGCCATAAAAAGCTGGCTATGTGATGTACTGTCTATGTTTAATGAAAACGGCCTTGTGTTTATTTACTGTTGTTTGATGTTTGTATTGGTCCTTTAATGTGCTGGTCGTGGGTTATTAACTTTTATAGGGAGGTTAGAACAAGGGTCTAAAAGAGTGTTAAATTATCTACGATGGCTAGCCATAGAGTTACCGCGCAAGCCGGAGCCAACCGGACATGCAAGTGAAGTGGAAGCGGTCAAGAAGCACAGCAAGCGGTGAAGGGAAGAGGCCGGTCAAGGGTAAACCTCCCACCCCACCGGCTAACCCATCTATGGCCCAAGTAATGGCCCAGCAAACGCAAATACTTCAGGCCATCTTCGCAGGCCAGCAGACCCACACCAATGTTCATGCCTCCGACCTGGGCGACTTCATCAGGACCCGCCCTTACCTTGGCCGGGCGGATGAGCCCCGAAGCGAAGATTGGTGCGGGATCTGTAAAGAAAGCTTCGTTTGGCCAAATCCGCAGAGGATGACCAGGTGCTCTTTGCGACCCATCAACTCCAAGGGTCCACGGCTGCCTGGTGGGAGAATTACCTGGCCACAAAAGGGTATGAAGATACCCCCACCGAGCTAGCGCAACAATCATACCTACAGGCGAGTTCAAGGCGGCCTTTAAGGCCAATTTCGTCCCAGCTGGGGTAATGCGAATAAAGAAGAATGAGTTCAGGACCTTGAAGCAAGGCGGCCTGTCAGTCAATGATTATCTCACCAAGTTTAATCAACTGGCTCGTTACGCCCCCAAGGATGTAGCTGATGAAGAGGAGAAAATTGACCGGTTCTTCGAAGGGATGAATGAAGAACTACGTGTGCAGCTCATCACGCAGGACTTCTCCAGCTTTCATCAGCTGGTGAATAAGGCATTGGTCCTGGAAAATGAGAAGAGGAACCTGGAGGCGAGTCGCAAACGGAAGCAGGTGGTTCAGCGCCCGCAAGGAAGGTTCATCCAGAGATTCTTCAACAATTCCCCTTCTGCGGGACAGCCCGTCTCGAGCCCAAACCCAACACCTCGTCGGGTGGTAGTGCGTTCGGACTCCTCGCCCCTTGGGCCAGGCTGCAGGAACAAATCCTACGACCCCCTTCAATTGCTTCAACTGTGGAGAGAAGGGCACTACGCTTATCGGCGCCCTCAACGGCGAGACCACTCGGTGAAGTTCAACTTGGGCACCACCCTCCCGAGGTCAAGCTTGACACCCAGCAGAGGGAATCAGGCTCCTCAATCCAACCGGGCCGCATCGACTCCAAATCGGGGAAGGGTTAATCACGTCACCGCGGAAGAAGCTGAGGAGGCTGCTGGAGTCCTATTGGGTACGTTCTCTGTCAAGACCATACCGGCCGCGTCCTTTTTGATTACAGGGCATCGCATTCATTTATAGCAAAAGGGTATGTGGATAAACTTTTTCGCTGTCCACATTGAAGAAAGCATTAATGCTTAGTTCACCGCAGAATGATTAAGGCCACCCTAGTGTGTCAGGGAGTAGAAATTGTCATGGAAAGATTTATATTCCTAGCAGATTTAGTTGTGCTAACCTCCCAGACCTTGGATATTATACTAGGAATGGATTGGTTAGCTAAACATCAAGGAATATTATATTGTACCTTGAGGCAAGTTAAGTTGACCAAGGGCCCAGGATTGACCATTGTGGTGAAGGTGGACCGACCATATAGATGGGGTCGAGAAATATATTATTGCGAAGATGTACCGCTAGAAGGAATGATGGTAGTGCAAGACTATCTGAAGTCTTCCACGATGAGCTACGGCATGCCACCGACGAGATCTCGAGTTTGTTATCAATTTGAAGCACGGTCTCGCCCCTACCTCCAAGAGACCATCTAGGATGACCGTAGATGAGCTAGAAGAATTGAAGAAGCAACTCCATGAACTACAGGACAAAGGTTTCATTAGACCGAGTTTCTCACCTTGGGATCCCGGTTATCTTTGTAAAGAAGAAGGACGGCACCGCCGAGATGTGCGAGATTATCGGGCTTTAAATGAAGTAACCATCAAGAATAAGTATCCACCGCCGAGGATTGATGACTGTTTGATCGACTTGGGGAGCCACATTGTTCTCAAGATTGATTTAAGATCGTTATCACCAATCAAGATTAGGAAGACATCCCAAGACCGCCTTTACCACTAGATATGGATTATGCGAGTTCTGATTATGTCCTTTGGGTTGACCAATGCCCCGCCTATTTCATGAATCTCATGAACAAGGTCTTCATGGATTACTGGATAAGTTTGTGGTGGTATTCATCGATGATATTCTCATCTACTCCAAAACCGCAGCGAGCATGCCAGAGCATTTACGCTTGGTGCCGACAAGATTGAAGGAACATCAACTCTATGCCAAGTTCAAGCAAGTGTGAGTTACGGTTGCGGGACATCGACTTCACGGGCATATTGTATCCGAAAAGGGTGTGTCATTGACCCGCTAAGATTGCTGCGATAGCGGAATGGCAGCACCTACCTCGATCCGAGGTGAGGAGCTTTCTTGGGTTAGCGAGGATACTACAAGCGGTTCATTGAAGGGTTCTCCCGGTGCCGGACCAATGACCCGATTACTCAAAAAGAGCAAGCATTTGGATGGACCAAGGCATGTGAAAGAGTTTTCAAGAATTGAAGATGAGGTTGACTACCACCCAGTGCTAGTTACGCCTGATGTGCGTCGAGACTTTGAAGTATCTTGCGATCGTCTCATCAAGGGCTTGGGGTGTGCTTATGCAAGAAGGCAAGGTTGTGGCGTATGCATCCGGGCAACTTCGCCTCACGAAGCCAACTACCCAACCCATGACCTGGAGTTAGCTTCCGTGGTTCAAGCCCTGAAGATCTGGAGGCACTATCTTATTATCAATCATTGTGATATCTACACAGACCACAAGAGCCTCAAGTATTTCTTCACCCAGTCGCATCTGAATTTGAGGCAAAGAAGGTGGCTGGAGTTGATTAAAGATTATGATATGAGCGTCCACTACCACCCTGGAAAAGCTAACGAGTGGCGGGCACGCCCGAGTAGGAAAGCCATGTAATCACCTTATGGTTCGGGAGCACCAACTCGAACTATATAAAGAGCTAACCGCCACGAACCTAGGGATTGTAGAAGAAGGAGCCCGACCGCCTTTGAAGAACAAACAAGTATTGAAGAAATGATAGAAGCTGCACAAAAGGAGACCCAAATTGTTATGAAATGGAAGAAATCAATGGGAGAAGGAAAGCCCTAAAATGAATCGGATCATCAAGGAATTCTAGCATGCGAAATCGATTGTACCCCCTCAAAAGGACCTTAGGGACCTAATGCTTCGGGAAGCACACAGCTCTGCATATTCCCTTCATCCTGGTAGTACCAAGATGTACCAAGACATGAAGCAATACTACTGGTGGCCGGGCATGAAGAGAGACATTGCTGAGCACGTCGCCTGCTGTGATGTCTGTCAAAGAGTAAAAGCGGAGCATCAAAGGCCGGCAGGACTGCTACAGCCTCTGCAAATACCCCAATGGAAATGGGAAGAAGTTGGCATGGATTTCATCACGGGTTCCCGTGAAGTCGAGGATGTGACTCGATCCGGGTCATCGTTGATAGATGACCAAAGTTGCCCACTTCATTCCGTCAAAACCACGTACAAGGGAGATAAGTTATTTCGAGTGTACATGTCCCGCATTGTGTGCCTGCATGGCATACCCAAGCGAATTGTTTCGGATCGAGGTTCCCAGTTTACCTCGCATTTTTGGGCAAGCTTGCATGAAGCTCTGGGTACCCATTTAGATTTCAAAGATCGCTTACCATCCTCGGACCGATGGACAAGCGGAGAGAGTAAATCAAATATTAGAAGATATGCTCGGGCATGTGCTCTAGACTTCTCGAAGGAATGGGATAAATGTACGCCCTATGCCGAGTTTGCCTACAACAACGATTACGATCCGGCTTGAAGATGTCACCCTTTGAAGCCCTATATGGCGAAAGTGTCGGACCCCACCCATTGGTCCAAGTGGGAGAAAACTACGTGTTTGGCCCCAAACTCTAAGGCAAGCGTAAGAAAAGTTCGGTGATTAGGGACCGGTTGTTGGCGGACCCAATCCAGTGAAGAGCTACGCGGATAAAGGAGAAGGCCCCTAAGTTTTGAAGTTGGAAATCATGTGTACTTGAAGGTGTCACCCTTGCGGAGTCAAGAGGTTTAAGGTCGAGGCAAGCTCACCCCGCTATGTTGGGCCTTTCCTATTTTAGCCAAGAAAGGAGAGGTTGCATACCATTAGCCTTACCCCAAGCATGTCCGAGGTTCACGATGTCTTCCATGTATCGGTGAAGAAGTGCTTGCGAGTGCCAGAAGACCAAGCCCCACATGAAGCAATCGAGCTCGAGGAGGACTTAACTTACAAAGAACGACCCATCAAAATTTTGGACACGAGTGGAAAAGAGGACGGGGCGCAATCCATTCGCTTGTGCAGAGTTCGATGGAGTCACCATTCCAAGAAAGAGGCTACTTGGGAGCGTGAAGATCAGTTGCGCAAGGATTACCCAGCGTTGTTTCCTAATTAAGCCAAATCTCGGGGTCGAGATTCTTTTTAGGGGGGTAGGTTTGTAACGTCCTGAAAACTTAGAGTCTCTGTGTAATAAAATATTGTAGAAAATTTTGTAGAATATTGTGTTAAGATGGGTGAAAGTGTTCTTCTGAAGAATTTTGTGGAAAAGACCACCTGTTTAATTAATAGTAATTTCTAAATTTGAATTCGAATCTGAAAAGATGATCCATGATAAAGATTTTCAAAGGTAGCATAAATAAGTTGGTCACTGTGCCAAAAGAATATTTGTACATAAAATAGTAATATCACAAATCTTATAAAAAGGGGAGAAAAATAAAAAGAAAGAGAAAAAGGTTCCATTATGAGTCCATAGTTTGTAAATAAAATGGTCATCTCGGTGGGAATTAATTTTGTTAAACCAAAATATGTCAGGAATTTCGTGATTTTTCTAGAATTTTTGAAGTAATTTCATATTTTCCGAATTACATTATGCCTTCTAGCATTCTTTGAAAATGCAAAATCAAAATAAAACCAAAAATCCCACCGTGCCGACGATGGACGGGCTGGATCCGCCCACGTCGCCCCCGGATCCGCCCTCCCCCTCTCACTGGTCGACGCGCGTCCGGTCCGGATGGCGCCACGTACCACCCGGCGCCATCTCGGCCACCCGCGATCGCCTCTCCCGCCCCCTCTCTTCGCAAGCGGGCCCCTTTGTCGGGGCCGTTCCCTTTCTTCCCCTCCTCCGCGCGCTCCGGACCCCCCTCGGCCGGCGCACGCCCGCCGCGGAGACCCCACTGGGGAGCGTTATGGGGAAAAGACCCCACGTCGCCCCGAACCCCGCGCCCTTCCGCCGCCGTGTTCGCCGCCGCCCATTGCCGCGGCGGCCGCCATGTCCCGCGGCGGGTTCGCCGTGGCTGACCTTCCTCTACGGCTATAAAGCCGTGTCGCGCCCAAACGAGTCGCCGTGACACCCTCGACGTTTTCCGGCTCAATTGCCCCAAGAGCCACCCTATCGCGGCGATGCCCTTCTTCCCCAACTACTACCGACGGCCCTCACCGCATTCGGCCGATCCTCACCGTGGGAGCTCGATCCTTTGCTCCCACACCATCTCTGCACCATCGCCGGCTGTTGCCGCCTCCCCGAGCTCGCCGACGGCCGTAGCTCGCCCACACCGTGAGCCTCCCGGGCCGCCGCCGCCGTCGCCGACGACGCCTCCGGTGACCCCGGCCTCCCGTCACCACCACCAAGATCGCCGCGAGCTCGACTTTGCATTTCACGAAGCTCCGAACCTCGGTGAGCTTCCCTCGCCGGCGACGGCCACCGTCTTCCCAGCCTCGGGCGCCTCATCCCCCCGTACCCACTTAAGGGAAAAATCATCCTTAAGGGTCGATAAAGCAGCGGCGGGTTGGTCACCGTCGCTCACCCTCTTTCCCCTGGCTCCCTCGGCGTTCGAGCCCCGCCACGCAGCGCCGAGGTTGAGCCATTCTTTTAAAACCGTCGCCGATAGGTGGGTCCCACCGCCACCGACCGCGCTGAGCGCGCCTCGCGCGGCCCCCGCTGTCGAGGCCAGCGGGAGCGGTGTGAGCCCCGCCACTGGGTCCCACGCGTCAACACCGCAGTCGGTCTCTGCCGATGGCCCCACTCGTCGATTTTATTATTTTTGGGATTTATTCAAACCGAAAGTATTCAAATGTGTATAACTTGTTCATTTTAGCTCCAAATTTAGTGAAATCAATTTCTAAATTCATCTAAAATCAAGGGCTACTTAATGAAACCAGAACCAACACTTTTGAAGCTTGTTTAAATTTTCATTGTATTATTTGATTGTTGTGATGTTTTTATCTAAATTTTCACAGATAAAAAAAACGTAGCTTCGAGACTCAAGAGGAAGAAGTCTGCACTCTCAGAGAATCCAACGTTCAAAACCGGACCTCGGCAACCAAGGCGAGTCAATGCTTTGATCATTTTGAGCCTATGTTTTCAATAAAGTATTTTGGCTTAAATATTATAAATTGCATGCTTATGTCTATGTTGCAATACATGTTAATTTCAGCTTTTAGATATATGTCCATGTTCTCTAGAATTAGTATATGTCCTTTGCAATACTTTTGGCTGTGTGATCCTTGTCGCCCTAGTAAAAGTAATAATGCTACAACTCTTTTGAAACTAAGTCTATAAGTATAAATGCATGCTTAGAGTTGTTTTAGATAAACAAGGGTGTGAAAGCACCCTAGCATATCTTATGAGCTAAAAGAAAGAAGATTGGGCGTCATTGTGATGATGATTGGTTTATGTGGGTATAAGAGTATTTTGAAAGAACCTCACATGCTAAATTATCTCGGGCGGATGGTTGAGGGCGGAGTGTTGAATGGTGCCGTGATAGCACAGATTTGTGATAAAGTGGTGCCGTGATAGCACAAGAGATTGTGGTAGAACCGCCCAGGTAACACTTAAGGACTAAATCTTGTGATAATCTCCCACGATATAACAAGTACAACCACACGCTGGCAAAGTGTAGGCAGGGCCAACTAATTTGCATTGACTTAGTAAGAGTTGCGACGGTGTGAACACGGGCGGGTAGAGGATGGCCACATCCTCCGACGTGATGGCGCAAGAGGGGCTTCGAAGGGTGGTCGTGCAGGAGGAAGTGGAAACCTTAGCGGTCGTAACTCGCTAGGAAAATGCCTCGTAAAAGCCTTGTGGTAGTCTACTCAACTGCATGGCTAAGGAATCATGTGGGGCAATGAGCAGATCTATCTCGTGTGGGTAAAGTGTACATACTCTGCAGAGTCAAAACTATTCGAATAGCCGTGCCCACGGTTATGGGCAGACATGGAAACTTAACTAGATATAGTTCTATTTCAAAATCTGTTAAAAAGGGCAGAGAAAGGCCTTTATGGGAAGGCAGAGTAAGGCCCTTATTTGAGTTGTCCTGGGTGCCGTCCCAGTGGTAATGTAAGCGACTATACGCTGAAGGTATGGTATGAGGAGCAGAGCTCATGTAACGGTGGATGATCTCTGATTCGATAAAAATAAAGATATATGTCATTAAGTATCATGTTTAAAAATTTAACTGGCTAGGTCCTAGGAAATTTTAAGTATCATAAATTCAAAAAGCATGTTTCATAAACAAAATAACTTGAGCCTCCCCTTGTTAAAGCTTTGCATACTACCTACTGCATTCTGTGTGTTGACTCGCTGAGCATGGTGGTTAGTGTGCTCACTCTCGCAATACCAACAATCCAGATTCAGGAGCCCAAGACCCGTATGCCTACGATGAGGCGCCTGCTGCAGATGGAGAAGACCGCGTCGGGAATTAGGACGAATAATCCGTGCTTAGAACCTTAGGCATTTAGACTAAGGTGTGGCTTCATCCAAATATTCTAGAGCCCTAGAATATCTTGTATGACCACTTTTGCCCTCAGTCTCTGCTTGTGGTTTAAAGGCCTACTTTGTATCTCTTCCGCTGCTAGACTTTTGTAATGTAGATATTTGGCCAGCTTGGCCCTCATCAGAATAATCGCGCCTTTGTGAAGGCCTAACTTCACTTTTGCAATGTAATATTATTATGGCTTGTTGTGATTTCGCGTGTATGAAATGATTGACAATGTATCGTGTGCATTATCTCTCGATCCGTGGAATAATGCGGTATGGCACAAACAGGTGCGGATTGCAAAATCCGGGTCCGACACGCTCTAATGTTTTTGTTAGGTGTTCACGTTGTTGATTTAGGGTTAATGTTAATGCCTCATGATTAGACTTAGCCTAATTTCTATCAGCTCACACCCCATATAGAAAATCAAGAATTGGCAGCCACACCTCACTACATGACTCTCATCCAAGCAAGGAAATAAGTCAAAGGGCTGCACTGCCAAAACCTCTCCACACCAGTCCATACACACAAGTGACAAAAACCACTCACATGCAAAAGAGGAGGGAAACAGGGTCAAATCTCCAAACCCTAACCTCCTCTCTTTGCTTCCACTAATGGGTCTCCAACCGAATCCGCTTCCATTTTGCAGCCTTGTGTATTTTACCGAAATGCCCCTACTGCACCTTCCTGAAAGCTTCCTGTCCTCGCACGATCGCACCCGGCATCCTGACCGTCTGGACCTCAGCTCCTCCCTGAGCTTAGTCCCGGTCCACCTCGCCGTTGCCCGTCGTGTCTACCTGACTCCGACCGACTGGACCTCCGACTCCACCTGAGTCTAGTCCCAGTCCGTTCTGTCACACACGACCGCAACCGACATCCAACCGTCCGGACCTCCGACTCCTCCCTGAGCCTAGTCCCGGTCCACTCGCCGTTGCCCATCATGTCCTCCTTCCGCAGCTCCAGCTCCGATTCCGCGTCTCCTAGCTCGCAACCACCTCACCAGCCTCGATCATCTTTGGCGTCTCTAATCATCTGGACCTCAACACCTCTTGTGCCTAGTTCCGGTCCTCCCACGTCGCACCATAACATAGCTCCGAAGTCCTGCAGCCACACAGACAAGCAAACCGTCACATAGCACCGCTCGAAACAGTATA
The DNA here is from genome assembly GCA_036346245.1 of Bonia amplexicaulis. NCBI lineage: Eukaryota > Viridiplantae > Streptophyta > Magnoliopsida > Poales > Poaceae > Bonia > Bonia amplexicaulis. The sequence continues at coordinate 22,645,629 of CM070743.1, forward strand.
ATCAACATCAGCATCAAAAAAAGGTACTCAAGCATGAAATACCCAAATCAACCGATCAATAAAAGAACAAGCGTCCTAAACACGTCCGACCGCGTTCGACCAAGTCCAACCGTATTAGACCGCGCCATGCGCCGACTTGGCGCGAACCAACCAAATCAAACTCAAACTTTCCAGAATACGAGTCAATTACTCATCACAAACATAGGGATACCTCCACATGGTTTCTCAATATTTGTTAGAAATGTACGTATGATGGTATGTTTCTGTAGAAATGGCCACTATTGCTGCAGACCCACCATGTGGTGCCAACTGTTACATCCATAATTAGTGTTAATTAATTCATAATTAGCAAATCATTTAGGTGTACTATTTATAGGAGATTTTAAATATATCAAATAAGCTCAAAAATATGAAATTTTATAAGGAGCCTCCCCACATAGTGTACTTGATTGTGTAATTTTTTTATAATTTTATTCAGTGTAAATTTTACTCGAAAATTCATTCAAATGTACTATTTTTAAGAATTTTTAGTAAAATTTAAAATGGATAAAATTATGAAAAAAAATACATAATCATGTATAATTTATCAAGAGACTCAAAAAAAATTCATAAGTTTTTAAGCTCATTTTCTATATTTAAAAATTCCTATGAGTAGTACACCTAAATGAATTCACTAATTATGAGGGAGTGGCTCTAAAATATTTCTCTTCAAGTGAAATAATATCCAAAGTTTACCTAAGTGAGTTGTGCCATGGATCCTTGTGCTTTTGATTTGCTTAGGTTTCCTATTTGAATTTCACTATTTCTTGATCTTTCTTGATGTCAAGGACATGTAAAAGGCTCCTATTGTAGGGGTGTCCCCCACCTAAGCCATCCGGCCTGCTAAAGGGTTGTAAAGCCCAAAATGTGATATGTGCAATGATATAGATACCCCTATGGAGGGTGCATGAGTGTAAGGATAGGATTGTAAAATACGTTCCATGGAAATATATATACAGACCTGGGATATAGGGGAGAGGCAGGCATTGTTCATCCATCATCTCCACTATACTACTCTCTCACTTTACTGTTTGGTCAGTAGCCACAACAGTGGAGATATCTCTTGGAGATCAGATCCCATCCATCTAGGCACCTTCTGCAAAAAGTTCTTGAGTTTGCCCTATTTTCCTTAAGAGATAGGTGATTTAGGGGTTTTGCTCTTATGGGCATTTTAGGTTGAGTTTACGCTATGATCTAGCTTGCTATGATATGTGAGAACACATCCAAGGCCATTTAGATCATCAAAAACTCACGAATAAGAGTATATCAAGGTTTTTCTTTTGTACGGTTTTGGTGCAACCTTGTTTTGGATAAAGGCCAGACTTTAGCATAAATCTTCATGATCCATGACTGAAATAACTTCCTGACATCCTAGAGAGGGCTTGTGCCAAGTTTCACTGTATTTGGATAAATGGTTTAGAAGATAGCTCTTCTCTTGGATCGTGTGCAGTGTTGTGCCTCGACGAGCAGTCATACCGCAGGGACCCGAGTGGTACTACTGGCAGTGATCATATTGTTGTACCTGAGCGATCAGACCTACCCAAGCGGTACTACCACACCTTGATCGGCGATACTACTGGTGAGACAGAGAAGTCTCATTTGGTTTGAGCTATTTGGCTCTTGGTTTTGGTAAGCTTGTGAGTTTGTATTTCCATTGCATAGAGTTGCTAATTCTTAGGAGAAGATTTTGAAGAAGTCATTCACCCCCTCCTGACTTGCTATACCGATCCTAAAATATTTTTTCTTGAATTTCCCATCGCAACTAACTTCATCGCTATTGATGATCTCATGTTCGCTGAGCGATAAGAAGGGTCAAAAAACACAATATCGGCGGCCCAAGGAAGAGTCAGGATTGTGAGAGAGAGATCTCTGGTGGAAGATGTCACTACTAGCATGAAAGGCGGCAAGGTATGTGTAGGAGATTGTTAGTGTACAAACCCACTTTTTCCACCTTTGCTTCTATCGCTCAATCAACCACATCTCTCTCATTCGCTACATCCCCGTTCCCTATTCTAATAGGGCCCAATTTGCCACGAGTGGCGAGGCACAAGGACAACGACCCTGAGTGGAGCATAGCGGCGAAGCCAACGGTGCGGTATAGATTGAGCATGAAGGTAGAGTCATGATGTGAGTGTCGGTGGAGCTCGGTTGGGCAAAGTTGTGAAGCTAAGGGTTTAGGGTAGGCCAGGCGCAATGGCAGAGACACGACTCAAGCAGAGGCGGAGCTCGGCTAAGCACCGCGACGAAGCCTATAGCATGACGCAGGCTCAATATGTTGGGGTGATATGATTCTTTTAATTCGTAATAAAGTACGGGCATTCAACTAGTAGTCAATTAAGGTCGAAGGCTAGCTAGTTTTAGGTGGAATTAATTCAGAGAGCAGCATTCCCATATATACAAACACAATGGGGGGGATCACATTTAAATGGAGAAGAAGAGTAGGCCTTTTTTCCTTCCCTTCCTCTCTCTCTCTCTCTCTCGGAAATGGTGAGGAGTGGTTAGTACTCGACTGACTCGAATGAAAGAAAAGTGTAGTGGGCCAAATTCACCTGTAGTGAAGGCTGAAAGAAGATCCATCGAACTTTCGGCCTCGCGCGTGGACGGCCCATAAATTACGACAATTTGTTGGGAGGCAACGAAAGAAAGGAAATCTGGTACGACAATTTTTGAATTATATATAGCACCTTTCTTCTCATACCGATACTGATACTGATACTGGAACCCAACCAACCGCCCAACCACATACAATTGAATTGCATCGTGCTTTCAAGAGGAGGCACCAGATATGCCCCTCTAGCTATAGTACTAGCAGTAACAGCAGATACCTAACACACCTTAATTTCTTCCAGCAGAAACAGAGAGACAGAGAGCAAGCGAGTTAATCCTAAAGCTTCAGCTCCTTTTCGTCTGGTCACTGGTCAGCTGGTCGATCCGATCAGGTGTTCCTTGTGATGACTGATGAGAGAGAGAGAGAGAGAGATTTGCAGCCTCACAAAGAGGGAGAAGAAAATAGGCCACAGAAGAGAAGATCGTGAGCAGAGCCTGGGAGCGACAGACGAACATGCGGCCAGAGCCAGGTAGGTTAAAGTACACGCACGCCAGGGAATCTTAATATGTGTACGCGCGCGCCTGAATCTTCTTCGACGACGGAAAAAAAAGCTTTTTTTTTTTCCATGGATCATATGCTAGCTGCAGCAATCGAGTCGGAATGCTCTGGGGATCGAAAAGCTCAGAGATCTCCAGCGTTGGCACCTCTCGATCGGAATCAAAACACGCAGTCAGATAGAGAGGATTAGTTGGAGTGGATGGATACAATTCATTCCCTTTCCTTTCCTTTCCTTTCCTTTCCTTTCAGATATCAGATGGAGAGAGATCAATCACTGGTCTGTTTAATCGATCAGTCAATTATTTCCTAGTATTCTGTTATGATCCTATATGGAGCATGCATTGCATACATCAACGGCAAATATGGAGCATACCACTGGTCCATATGGAGCCCGGAGAAGAGGAAGATGCGTTGCATGCTGTCAGTGAAGCCAGAGAAAAAGAGAGAAGGCGAAGTATCTTAGCTAGCTAGCTAGTAAAGCGGCGTTTCCAGATCGACGTGCCTTTGCTCCTGGATCACTGGGTCTCATATCAATACACACAACATTCATAACATGGTATCAGAGCCTAGGTTCCATACCTAGCATCCGTTTCGTCTTCCGCTGTCGCTGCCCCCGGGAGAATCGATCTCTGCTCCTAGGGGCGGTCATCTCCAAGTCGCCAGATCCGAGGGGCAGTCATCTTCAAGTCGTCAGATCCGACGAAGTCAAGGCTGCACCGCTCGCCATCGCCGTCGGATCCCGTCGTGTGCGTGCGCGCCCACGGCGCCCGGCGCCGCCTCGGTCTCCCCCCGGCGGCGCCCAGACGGCGTCGCCGCCGCCGCCGCAGCCGCCGCCCTAGCCGCCGTCATTGCGCCTTGGCTGCAGACCTCTTGCGCCCGGCTGCCGCCCTCCTGATTGGTCGCTCGCTAGCCGTCGTGGTCCCCACTGTTGTCGCCGGATCCGGGATCCCCAGCCAGAGATCCGGCTGCCTCCGGTCTCTCCGCCACCGGATCCGGCAACCCTACGCCAGATCCAAACTCTATCTCCTTAACACCCCCATCTCATACGATCAAATGTGTTTAGTCCCCAGTCTAGTCCTGGTCCATTGCCATCAACTGCTATGTCCTGCAAGCCACCTGCACATCCAAACAACCAAATAACCATGTCAACTACAAGTTTCATACACTTGATCACGTTAGTAAAACACATGTATCATGCAATGCAATATAAACCCTCATGTCTCCTAAGCCATGAACCCAACTCAACTCACCCACTTCTGCTTGCAAAGCATTTCTCTATAGTTTAATATCCCTAACAGCAGCACAATGACGTCGTCTCCCTGTGCTCTCTTCTCCCTCTCCTTTTCCCATGTTTTGGATAGAAGCGACGAGTCCAACGCGAACGACCACTCAATGTACATTATCCTCACTATGGGCAGCAACTGGTCCGCAGCAGAACTAGAACGTACCGATCATCGAGAGGCTAGTCCTACCGAGCTCCCCGAAGAACCAAGAGGGTGGTCCATCACCGCTCAACCACGCTCAACAACGATGTTGACCATCCTAAAATGGGTCTAGCAACGTACCACGCTCGGACGTCACCTGTAGTTGTTCTCTGTAATACAGAAAATAATGTGTTGATGTCCAACAATGCTAAATACAACCTACCAGAACCGAGAATAATTATGCACACGTACATAGCTGAGCTACCAATTATGCCTACTGCTATGTGCCTATTATGCATGCATACAAATGTACACAGAAATACTACAACTAACAGTGTGCACTTCTGCACCGCTGACATCATTTCCTATAATTTTTTTAGTCGCACAAGAGCAATAAGCATATACATGAAGACTTACACTCATATTTCATAAATTGTGAACGCACCAGAAACATTAAAATTAACGATGCATATTTCTTCAGCTATTTACACAAAAATGGTAATTACGCCTAAATGCATACATGCAGGCACACATGTATATGTACACATAGATATTACAACTAATATTGTGTACCAAACCATCATTTTTTACAACTTTATGTAATCGCACGAGAGCAATAAATATATATGTTTTGACCCACATACATATTTCATCTAAATTTTAGCCCATATTTTTCAGCTATTTACAATAAATAATCATTCTTGCAACTAAATATGTCATAAACGTGGCTAATTATAAAACATATCCATCAACTAAACATAGTACCAAACCACAGTCACGCTAATGAAATGCTAACGACATATTAAGCGCATTGCTCGTATGCGAATGAAACATACCTTTTCTTGAAGATATTCACCCTCTCTACAATCTTTTCAATTGCAAAAGCTTCTAAATCACAGCTAAACCACATCGAAAAACTATTACGAGCTCGCTTATTAATATATCTTTCTATCTTATTCCTCGCGGCTCTCTCGTTCAGCAGGAAAGGAAGTGAGCACGGCTTTGGGTGAAACGGTAGACCACAAGGCCTCCCATTTTATGGGGCGTAGTAAGACGTTCACGATGATATTTCCTTGCGGGTGCATGCGTGGAAGGTCACGGAATCTGTGGTCAATTAAAGCGGGAATCATATGTCGCGTCGCTGCGTCATCGCGTCAACCACATGAGATTCTCCCCGAGCTAAGCCAACCGAGCACGTCACGCGCTCCCCGGCGTGCACTAGGCCACTTGCCAAGCTACCAGCGCTCGGTAGACACCTAGCGAGCTTGCCTAGCTCGGCAGGCAGGTACCGAGCAGCTCGGCAGGCCGTGGGCCTCACTGCTGCCGCGTCAGCCTACCCTGAACGTCTATTTGTTCCTGCTGAGCTTTCGAGGGATGGTAGGGATAGGTATTGTCTATCGTACCTTCTCTTATCTAAAGCGATTTTCGACGAAGTTACTTTTGTAAAAATAGATGTTTGAGGACTAAGTAAAAAAAAAGTAGCCAAAAAAAAAGTTAACAGTCCGCTGGTAGCATGCACATACTATGCTGGCCCGTGCGCACCCCCAGGCCAGGAATCTACGGGTAGTACAGTACTGGCTAGTACTTGTGACTTGTCCGAAGCCGTAAGCTAGTACCACTCCGCCGCTAGCCGGTTAGAGGCAAGCTAGCCAGGCAGTAGGGGATGGCGCCGACCGACCGACCGACCGACCGACCGAACCCTCCCTGCAACTCTCGAGCCACCCAAACACTACTGTACGCTACAGTCTTCCAACAGAATAATAATAAAAAAAAAGGACCAACGAAATGAGTTCTTGTGCTCTGCATTGCACGGTTTACTACTCCACTCACTCATCTGTCTCCATCCATCTCCGTCGTGTCACCATCTTTTTTTATGATCCGTGATATGACGTCGGACATGCTCTTTTAAACCGTGACTTAAGATTTATGGTTAAAAGTAATTCGCGTATAGTTTTAGCAGATATAAATAAAATCGTTATATTAAGCACTATAATTAATTTGTAAATATTATCTAAACAATATTTTATTTAAAAATTAGTTACTAAAAAATTAAAAAGAAGATGCGGACTTTTTTCGGCCACCGTCTTGAAACTCGTATATTTTACCAGGCAGCGTGCACGTCCTTACTTTAGTTTCCCTGTTCAACGGACTATGATATGACCCCACTGTCGAGTAAGTGCTAGTAGTATCGTACGGGTTACTGCATAGGGTATTAAGGTGCCGCCCGGTTAGGCTAATTTTAAAAAATTAAAAATATAAATAACATGTTAACCTATTATAAATAATACAAACGAATATAAAGATTTAAAAGTAAATGCTAGCCATGCCTTAGGAAATGCTAGTCATACCCTCTTAAACAAGCAGATCAACATGTACATATATTCATGAAACAACTATATATTCATAAAAGTAAGATTTAAATGTTACATATAACATTATCGATAGCTACATTACTATATGTCACCCAAATACAACATACATATCAATCACAATTCATAAAGAGTACAACATGTGAATATTCATACCGATGGTGGCAAATTGTCACATCTAAACAGGCGAGAGTAGTGAATGTTCTTCCTTCAACATCTCAGTAATTAGTCTCTCCATATTTGTTCTGATTGTGCCATACTGTTCAATGTCCTGTGTAAAGAAATGGATAATTTTTGTCCGATCGATCGTCCGAAAGATTGTGGAGAATACACAATGAAAAAATAGAGGAAAAAATATAGAATAGAATAGAGAAAAAACAATATATGTTTGTCTCCGCTCTGATTGCAGCCATGAGAAGAGAAGTGAAAGCATCCATGAGAAGAGAAGTGAAAGCATGTAATGGTGAGAGCACAGAAAAGACTTGGTACGACTTTGGTTAGACCGGTGCAATGCTTTAGCCAGCAGAAAGAGACGGAGACGGGAGCGGGGTCACTACCAATAAAATACCTACTAAGGTGGTGATCATTTTGGTTTATTTTTAGTGATTTATAGCTAAAAGTATCAGAAGTTAATGAAAAAAAATCAGAATGATGAGAGGCTTATTTAACATAATTAAATTTAAAAAATTAAAAAATATAAAAAATATGTTAGCTAATCACAAACAACGCAAACGAATACGGCAAAAAAAAAAGAACCGGCAAAAAAGCTAAAAAAAATCAAAAATTCAGAAAAAGATGAAATTATAAATAGTGAAAAATAAATCAGAAATCAGAAGCTGAAGCCGAAACGAGCAGGACCTAAAATGTACACTGGTAGTGTTTAATTAAGGATCCGTCCATCCAGACCCGCCAGCAGAAGAGCACAGTTTAGTTTTTTTGGTCATCTGCGATGGTCCAATCAAGCTGCTGTCTTCTGTCCGTCCGTCCTCAGGACCATCATTTTTCTCCTCTGCTAATTCCAGGTTCTAGAGTTTTCTTCTTTCCGATTTTGTTCCAAAATATAGCATACATATTTAATGGTTTCTTCTCTGTTCTAAGCTCGTGTATTGACTGCGGTTTATGATTTTTGGCTGAAATTTTTGAATTTTGGCTGTTTACGATACATATTATGGAGAGACCGATACACACTTACGATTTTGGCTGGTACAGATGTTAGGCTTTTAACGTGTACTACGTTTAACTTGTAGACTCTGTTTTGAGAAAATACTTCGTTTAAAAGTTAAGTACTGTAGCAAAAGCCAAAAGCCGGCCGACTTTTGACTTGCCAAACAGGCCCATAGAGCTCTACTCTCTCCAACATTTTACGAGAAAACACGCGCGCTAACTGTTGAGAATCTAGTCAATTTTTGGCATATTTTAATCCAGAAATTCAGCACATAAAGCATGACATACAAAAGCATGAGTGATTCAACAATGATATATTCATATTCGCTAACGAACAAGCTACCAGCAGCATCTATTAACATATTCATAGCGTACAGAAAGAAATACATCAAATAAGTTTTCAGGTTATACCCTTGGGCGGGGCCAGTATCGGAGACACCGGATGCGCCGTTACCATCAGTCGACATGATGGCCTATTCGATGTAGTCGATCGAGATGTGATGCAGGACGAGGCGTGATGCAGGAAGATGTTCGCTGTGCAGTTCACCACTAGGATGTAGATGACGTCACAGAATGAGCAGTCGCGCCAAAGCGCTCCCCAAAAACTTGATCGCCCGTCTACCCATGCAGGTACACAGACGGACGGAGTTTCGAGGTTTACCGCCCGTAACCTTTCGCGCAAAGTTCGGACCGGAGATTGTAGAGAGCAGCAACAAAAACAGAACCAGAGTATTGTTCTTTCTATATTCTTTCACGTATGGAGTAGAGAGCCTTTTATACTGTTCCTCCGTAACAAAGAAACCGAAGAGGCGAGTAACCGCAAGAAAACGAAGAGGTCGAGTAATCGCAGCCATTAATCACTAGTAACTGCAGCCATTACTCGAAAGTAACCGCAGCCATAATTTACTAGTAACTGCATCGTTACTGCCAGCAATTCGTTAATGCGAGTCAATGCGTTTCGATTTTCGAATAGATAAAAAAACGCGCCCGCACCCGATACGCCTACGTGCTGCTGTACCGTTCACGCACACGCACACGCACACGTTCACGCACAGCACCGCACTGCACGGAGCGAGCGAGCGCGCGGGCGCGTGTTGGCTCTCTTCAATTTCACAAGGGGGGTTACCACGTTTCACCTTTTAAAGTGGTGTAACTCCCATTTAATTTTTCATATGGGACTAAACAATTTTTCCATATGGACCTAGGAATTTCATTTGATTAATTGCTAAATTAAATTGGACCAAGTCCAATTAATCCAACACTAACTACTCTGTCTCTTGTTTCTAAGACACTAACACTATGTATATCGTAGTATTTTCTGCTAACTATTTTCTTGGTTCTATGACTTTGTTTCCTAAACTAGTAATTATGATGTAGTAATCCCCTAGCTAGCTGATTAATTAGTAGTAGGAAGCACCTAATCCGCACACAGATCAACAGGCTCTAACCCAGGAGTAGCTGATTAATTAGTGGATTAGCAAGTAAGCGGCCGGCCACATGGACAAGACAGACGGACCGTCACATGGCTGACCGATCAGCTGGGCCCACGCGTCAGTACCTGCCGCGTTGCCAGATCTGTCTTGCTGCCACCGAGTTTTTCTTCCCCAATTCAGCAAACCAACCCGATGCACCGTTTCTTTCCCTCGCCCTAATAAATTACTACAGTATAGCGCACATGCTTCTCCTATTTATCTTGGATTTCGAAGGAGCTAAAGGCAAAAATCACCCTAAAAGGACCGGACCGCCATCTTTTTTTTTCCCTAGTTAAGAGTATCTCCTACTCTTAACTAGGGAAAAAGAATAATGTTTGTTTCTTTCTACGAGGCCAAGCCTAACTAGTTGGAGTAGCATCTATCATCGATGCTAATTCTGTTGTTATGTACCAATGACTCTCCGAGTCTTTGGCCTCGTGCGTCGTCTATACCAGCGTCTGTATCATCTACCATTGTTTTTTTTTAAAAATACAGTAAAAGATCACAAGAGCATACCATGCTCTACACCTACCCTGAGTGAGTAATCGATCGGCGTTCTCTCCCCCACATGCAATAAAGCTGGGGTACTAGTAAATGGCCTTTTTAGGTCAACTGTCCCAGGTGGACAAGCTGTAGCACGCAAGCAACCCTCTCCTCTCCTCTCTCTCCAAAAGGAAAGAAAAAAAAGAAAAGAAAATTCAACCTACCATTGTCCTAACGAAAGATTACGAAGACTGATTACGGAGAAAGATATTTACTTGCGATTTTGGATGGTACATATGTTGGGCTTTTAATATATACATCGTTTAACTTGTAGATCTCATCTTAAAAAAATACTCTATTTAAAAGTTAAGTACTGTAACAAAAGACAAAAGTCACCATCTTCGGATAAAAAGAACAGAGCTTGTGATGACTTTGAGCTGAAGCTACAGTTTTCCTACACAGTGCCTACGCCAGCTCGAGAATGTCTGCACAGAATCCATGTTACGGAAAAGACATGAGCAAAAGGAGGATTCTTCTTTCCTAAATCTTGCCTGCCTTTTTCTTTCATTAGGTTCCTGTTGTCTGTAATAATTTTATGCTGTGGTGTGACTTTGTGGATTTCACCTGTAGCTGTAGGGCATTACGTTTCCAGTGCAACATTTTGGACCATTAAAATTAAGAAAAAAAATAAAATTATCGAACCATATATATCCCTATTAAATGGTATACTATAACTCCTTATTTTTCAGCATTTAGTAGAATTATATAAGAAAAAATATTATAAAGAATGTACATTTAATCTCCGTAGTAGACTTATACTATGGGACGACGCTTCCCAAGGATAAGGATTTATATTGCGGGACGGAGGAATTATACTCTACTGCATGGGATTCAAGAGTTGTGTTTGAATATTTCATCGACATTAGGATTGTTGATTTGTTGCACTGCAATCTCATAAAATTGGTTTGTTTTTTTTTCTAATTTTGTTGCTAATTGTCATGTAAATCTGAGGCGTATGTTGAATTTCGTCCCTAATAAAACTCTTAATCTCTTGAAATTATTGAGAGATTAGTATTTTTCAAGTATATTACCAATGTTTTCATCAGCGTTGTTTCCTTCCTTCCTTTCCTTTCCCAACGACGCTCGCCTCGCTCGCACCTGACCTGACCACCACATCCCGCTCGCGTCATAAATAAATAAAAGCGCAAGAAGTAAAGAGAGAGAGAGAGGCCACGGGTCCGGATGCGCGCTTTTTTTTGGCAATAACAACCCCCCCCCTACCGTCGCCACAGCACCCGCACAACCTCCCGTCCCCTCCTCCTCCGGCGACCCCTCGCCGGTGGGGCCCATTGCTCCCCTCTCCGGCCTCGCGCGGGAACTGCGCCTGGGTTCGGATCGCCCGCCGCGCCCGGAGGGGAATGTGGGACCCGCGCCGCCCGGGAATTCTCTAGACGGACCTCGATTCGCCCGCCGCCGGCGCCCGTGCACGGAGACATGGTGAGTCGCGAGATCTGCAATTCCCTCCTCTTCCGCTTCCGCTCCTTCTCCTCGGCGCCTTTTTTCCTTCACCGCCTCTAAAGATTCATTGATTGGTGTTCGATTCCTCCCGTTCCTCTCCCTTTTTTTTTTCCTCCCAAAAATTACGTCTTTTCTTTCCTCGATTTCCTCTTCCCCCCTCCCCTCTGAAGAGCGAAGACCCAATTTGGTAGATTTCGCCTCAGATCGCAACAATCTGGGAGATTTTCGGAATTAGCGCCCGTTAGTTACTCGTATCCGCCCTGTGTTATTCTATTTTTGCATCCAATCTTGTTTCTTACCGGCATGGCGCCGGTGAATTCCGAGCCCGTCAACAATGTTGGAAAAAGTAGGAGCCTTTTCCCCCTTCCTTTCTTCTCTCTCCTTTTCTTTTTTCGGTTATGCTCCTCCTCGTAAATTACCAGTACGAGGGAAGTTATCATATTCTTGCCGTGTGGGGTACCATTCTGCGGCACCTTCCTTTCTTCCCCAGCCGATTTGTGTGTGTGTGTGTGTTCTTTGGGTTCCGAATCTCTTGTCGTGCTCGCGAGCGTTTCCTTCAACGGCGTGGAACCAATCGGATTTTATGAATCAGCGCAGCGAGCAATGTTACGAATTGTTAAGAGATTGCGCTAGAGTAGGATTTTTGGTTGCTCGAAAATACGATGGCTGGGGAAAAGTCCGCGGCCGACTGATTGCGACGGATGGCCGTGGCAGGGAAACCACCGCGGGGATGCCGATGTTTGACTGTCTCCAAGGCCTGTACATAGCTTTCTTGACTTGGGAGTCGCCGCGCGTTCGGTGCTACCTGCGACCAATTCGTGGCATCCAAACTGTTGGCCAATGCCCTGCGAGATTGCAATCTCCTTGTTGACTCCCTGACGTATCTAGCTGTGCCACAGGTGGAGGGCAGGAGCTGCCTCCCTGCAGAGGTCAGGAATGGGCTCGACACGCTGAAAAGGAGGAGGCTTGAGAGGATGCGTCTGACTGCTCAGAACGAAGCCGGTGACGGTCCTGCGGTGGCTGCAAGGAGCGGAGGGGATGCGTTACGGACTCCGGCAAACTGCGGGGTGAGATTGCACGCCAACAAAGGCACGACGGGCTTACCTAGCAGCAGTGTCCACGACGACAAGGATCCTTTCGCAAAGCGCAAGGTCGACAAGTTTGATATGTCTCACCTGGGATGGGTAGACGAGATACCCGAGTGCCCTGTGTATCGTCCCACCAAGGAGGAATTCGAGGATCCCATTGCTTATATACAGAAGATTTCGCCTGTGGCTGCAAAATACGGTACAGCTCCCGCGCTAAAAGTGTATTACTCGTTGATCTGTCAATCTTAAGTTGATGGCATTGCATTTCTTCTATTTCAGGTATTTGCAAAATTGTGTCTCCTGTGAGCGCTTCTGTTCCTGCTGGCGTCGTGCTGATGAAGGAACGACCTGGTTTTAAGTTCATGACTAGAGTTCAGCCGCTTCGTCTTGCCAAATGGGCTCAAGACGACACGGTCACCTTCTTTATGAGCGGAAGGTGTGCCATTGTCTGTCTGTTTCCTTTGCCGGTTTAGTTTGTCTTCCAAGTCTCATCATGTTTGGCATGACTTTGCAGGAAGTACACTTTCCGAGACTACGAGAAAATGGCCAACAAAGTGTTCTCTAAGAAATATTCCAGTGTTAGTTGTCTCCCAGCTAAGTACGTGGAGGAGGAGTTTTGGCGTGAAATTGCTTTTGGTAAAATGGATTTTGTTGAATATGCTTGCGATGTTGATGGCAGTGCCTTCTCTTCTTCTCCTAATGATCAGCTTGGGAAAAGCAATTGGAACCTCAAGGTAAATAATCGCTCTCCCTCTCTCTCCCTCTCTCTCTCTGTGTGTGTGTGTGGTGTGTTTGCTATATGGGAGTAATCGATTGTTTTCTTTGTGCTTGTAGAATTTTTCACAGCTCTCCAATTCTGTGCTTAGACTTCTGCAGACAGCTATTCCAGTAAGTAATCTAATTATTGCCTATTATGTTTTATATTCGTTCAAATGGCATTTGTCATGATTGTAACTCCTTCGATTCAAAACAGGGAGTAACTGATCCAATGCTTTATATTGGGATGCTCTTCAGCATGTTTGCATGGCATGTGGAAGATCACTATTTGTACAGGTAGAAACCCTCATTCTTGTCGATCACGGTTACCTTTTTCACTTGTAAGGCTGAGGCGCTGACATTTTGATCACATGACCAGCATCAATTACCATCATTGTGGGGCATTTAAGACATGGTATGGGATACCAGGTGATGCTGCTCCTGGGTTTGAAAGGGTGGCTAGAAAGCATGTATACAACAAGGATATTTTGATTGGTGATGGAGAGGATGCAGCATTTGATGTTCTATTGGGGAAGACAACAATGTTCCCTCCTAATATCTTGTTAGACAACAATGTTCCTGTTTATAAAGCTGTGCAAAAACCTGGAGAGTTTGTTATTACTTTCCCTCGTTCCTACCATGCGGGTTTCAGCCACGGTATGTGTTCAAAGTTTTAAATTTTCTGTTTGCTAATTGTTGCATATATATATGTGCACATATATTCTAAGCAATGTTTGAACCACCCAGGCTTCAATTGTGGAGAGGCTGTCAATTTTGCTATCGGTGACTGGTTTCCTCTGGGTTCTCTGGCTAGCAAACGCTATGCACTTTTGAACAGAACACCCTTGCTTGCACATGAGGAGCTACTTTGTCGTTCAGCAGTGCTTCTGTCCCACAAACTGTTAAACAGCGATCCAAAATCACTTAATAAATCTGAACATCCATACTCCCAGTATTGTGTCAAGTCTTGCTTTGTGCGGTTGATGCGATCCCAGCGACGTGCACGTGGCCTACTTGCTAAAATGGGTTCTCAAATATGTTACAAGCCAAAAACGTATTCAAATATGTCCTGTAGCATGTGCCGGCGTGATTGCTACATTACGCATGTGATGTGTGGTTGCAACTTTGATCCTATCTGCCTTCATCACGGTAGGAAATGTTAAAAGTTGCTGCTTTCGTAGCTTATTGTTTATATTTTATCTAATAGTTTGTTGGTTGGAGTGCAGAACAAGAACTGCGGAGCTGCCCTTGTAAATCTAACCGGGTTGTCTACCTTAGAGAGGACATACTGGAACTAGAGGCTCTATCAAGAAAATTTGAGCAGGATATCCGCTTGGATAAGGAAAGAAGCGGTAATGGCCCATATAAGCAGGCTGAGATTGCTGATATTAATGGCGAGCATGACCCATCTTTGGGGACTTCACGGGACTCCAGCAACAGTAAAGCAAATTTGCTAGATGACGCCATTTCAGGAGCAACCACCGCTAATGCTGGAAAGAGTTCTCCTGCAACATCAGCACTGACATTGTTTGCACATCATGAGGTGCCTGTGCCTGCAGAAGCAAGGGTGGGTTTACTATGCTTATATCGAATCATGTTTCCAACTGCTATTTTTCGGTTGAGTTAATGTTCTTGTTATTGTTTTTAGGTCTGTGCAACTCAAACCAACCAAGTTTACTCAACTGCCAAGCGGGCCATAAATACATCATTAGTCAAAGGAGCTGACACTCTGGATGAGAATTCATCCCGCATGGCCGATGCTTGTAATGAAACTGGTTCCTGTGATGCTTCGCCCATGGAATACAGTGGCAATTCCGATTCTGAATCTGAAATCTTCCGAGTCAAGCGCCGGTCTGGCATATTAGGAAAATCTACTTCTGACACAAAGACATCAAACTTGCCTGAACAGCACGTATGTTGCAATTTCATCCTTTAGATATGAGAATGTATTCTGGAATTGTTAGCCAATTTATTTGAACTCGGCCATTTGACCCAGTAGCCACAGTTTTGTACCGCTATTGCTGTCTGGTGAGCTGCTGCTGCCTTGCCTGCCCGCCGCGCTGACATGTCCAGGGCCTAGATATATAAATGGAATCATTTTTATAGGTTGCTGGAACTAAAATTTACAGCTCTAGTTATTCACCATCTAGGTTATTTAAAGCCCAGAATTAGTAATCGAGGACAATTTTGGACCGAGGAACATTCAAATGCATTTTGTTTTCCTGATTTACATATAGAGTTTGTACCCTGTTTCTGATATAAATACTGTAATCAGGTTCTGAGGCGGCTGAAGAAGGTGTGTCCTGAAATACAACAGGACTATACGCGACCAGACGACTCTGATCATTGTTCAGTTCCCTCAGTCCGTGTGAGCCAGATGAACTCCAATTCTGCCTTCTCTTCCGAAGAAGAAAGAGAGGACATGGTTTGCATCTCTTGGAGGATGAAGCGGCGTCAGTTGGAAGCTCAGCACGATGAGACCAGTCACGCTGCAAAGCCAACGGTGCATCCATCTGGCGTGAGTTGTTCCTGGGAAGAGTTTGCGCGAACGACTGGAGCTGCAGAGCTCCGGCCAAAGCGACTGAAAATCCGGTTACCTTCTAGCGCTAACAGGTTGGTTGGGCAGGGCAGCTCAGGGCAAAGATTTGCAGGGGATGGCAAGTGGCGTACATTTTAGGGTATTCTGACGCACAGGTGCTAACCTCGACAGATTTAGGTGCACTGTTAACTACACGAAGTGACAGATTTAGATAGGCACGGTTACAAGACATGTGACGATTCTTGCTGTTTCGGCTTGCTGCTCTTTGGTACACTGCTCCTGTGACGGATTTAGATAGAATTCTTGCTGTTTCGATTCTGCAAGTCTTGTTTAGCAGCTGCTGTGTATTTTCCTCTCTGTATTTCTTTCTCAACAACAACATTAGCTGCTGCTACTCTACAGCTAACTGTATTCTTTCATACGCTTGTTGCTGTCAAGTAACCTGCTTCTTAATATTCAATACCGAATCATTCTTTTCGGACGTTGGGATGGAGTACTGTGTGTCGACGGAAGTCCATGTTTTGGTTCCTATAGGGAAAAGATGCCAGGTCCCCAACTAAAGATGCTACTGACAAGAGAAACGGCCCAACACAACCCAGCTACAATAGGAGAGCGCTACTGGAGGGAGAGAAGCTATCGTCATCTTGGCAGCTGCGCCTTCCTCCTCATGCTCCTCCCTAGAACGATGGTGGCCGCAGCCGCCGGTCGCTCCTCCCTTTCTAGTGTTACAACCACCTTCTCCTTCCCTCCAAACCCCCACTGTCGCACCGCAAGCTGCTCCAGGCCTCCTCGTCTTCCTCTCCGCCTCCTCCCTCCTCCTCACCCAGCTTGGCCTCGCTCCCGATCCAGGGCCTCCGTGTCTGCGTCCCCCGCCGCAGCGCAGGACTACGAGGCAAGCAACCGCTCTCTTAGCTATGTACGCTTGTTTGTCTGTAAATCGGCCGCTCCTATTCGTTTCTTCTTCTTGCTTAGTGTGCTGCTACCGTACTGCCTTATCTCACTTTCACTGTACATGCAACCGCGCGTGCAGCTATACACTTGTATTCACCCAATTCTGCCATCTCACTGCCCCCAATTGCTCTATTGTTTGTGTCATATGGTATGAATATTGTGTATATATTGAAGAGGTCCAATAGACAATATATATATAGTGAGTACAAAGAGATATTATAAGGGAATATGCTGATTCCTAATCTATCTCTAAACCCTTATCTCTAATACCCTTAACACTCCCCTCAAATGCAATGCGTATACAATAGCATTGTATTTGAAAGAGGGTTAATACTAAAACAAGAAATATCCGACGTCCGAGTCTTGATAATGTCGTCATTGCGTGCAGTTTTTGAATAAACTGCCAAATCAAGCCGAAGAGCAATAGATAGAAGCATTACGACGCAGATCGAAGCCCAAGAGGCGGCGGCGCAGTGCACAAGGTGCAGAAGACGCGTGGCGGCCTTAGAAGCTCGGGGCGACGGCTAGAGAAGCGGCGGCATCATAACGACTTCTACGATCTGCACGCGGTTCAGAGAGTAGAGCAGCGCTACTGTCATGCAAAAGAAAAATTCCTACACTTTTATGATTGACAATAAATTTGTGGACTCGCACGGCTTGGACGAACTAAAAATTAGAAACTACGGATTTGGATGGACGCAACAGAAGACTCACGAAAAATAACTAAAGACTGATTAAAAAATTAGCAGTAGAAAACAAAATATCCCACTCCCTCAAAATTCATCCCCTCTCTCTCTTTACCTCTTCCCATCCGACTGTCACGTACTCCGTCGTTCCATCTCTCCCGCACGCGAGCGGTGACGGATAAAATCGAGCGGCGCTGGCCTCCCCATCCCTCGTCGGCACGGTGAACGCGCGGAGGCGGATCTGCCGCCTCCTCGGCTCCAGATTAGACCCAAGATCGAGAGCCGAGCGGCAGCGGCTGTCCAAGGAGAGGACGGTGGCTCGAGCAATATGACGACCGGATAGGGAGAGACGAGGCCAACGGCGGCCTGATCCGAAAGAGGGAGTGGTCGGGAGGGCGAGCGGGCGTGGCAAGGGCCTGGATCTGAGGCACAACGGCCGGATCCGAGGTGGCGCCGGCCGGATCTAGGCGGCCTCTCGCGGATGACGACTCGGCGGCTTCGGGCGGCTTCTCGGCGGCCTCGGGCGAGCCTGGATCCGTCTGGATCCAAGCAGGACGGCGGCCGAAAGCCACAACAGAGTCGCCGGTTGGCGGAGAAGAATGCCCGCGGCAGTGGAGGAGTCGAGCAGCGGAAGCAGAGGAGGCGGGTGGCGACCTGAAATCGGCGACGACGACGGAAGCTGTGGCCCTCGGGCTACGGCGCAGGCGACGGCGTGACTTGAGATGGCCGTCCCCACGAGGAGATCGATCCTCCCGGGGGCAGCAGCAACAGCGGAAGTAGATCGAGATTAGGGTTTCAATCTAAGCTCTGATACCATGTTATGAATATTATGTATATATTGAAGAGGCCCAATGGGCAATATATATAGGGAGTACAAAGTGATATTACAGGGGAATATGCTGATTCTTAATCTATCTCTAAACCCTTATCTCTAATACCCTTAACAAACTCACAACACCATTCCCAATACATGTGCTAGAAATTTTGGCATCACTTTCTTGTCATTATCAATGGTCACTAGTTCAGGTGCACATGTGTTGTCAATCATTTCATAATCAAAGCAGTTCTTAGGGGGGAAAAGAGAAGAGGATGGCTTCATAATTCAATACTCCAACTCCGTGCTTGGTCAGTATATTTTCTGCGCGTGTATCCACCGAGATCGCATACCTTATGGGTAAGATAACCAGTCGTGACCAAAAACCAACGGTAAAGGGTGGCCAAGAATTATGGGAAAGCTACATGAAAGTTAATCATGCTCTCCCATTGTTGATCACTCTGTAATTCTGACATGGCTTATGAGGGAATTGTTCAGAGAGTCCAAGTCTCCGCCTCTTGGTTTTCACCTTTTCTTTTACCTGCAATACCATCTCCCAGTTTGCTGTTCTTACCCCCAGTCTACACAGAAACTTGCAGACCTCAGGGAATGTAAGTGCAGATCACACTGGTATCAAACAACAGAATTGCAAACATATTTTACATACCATTTGGAGTTTACTACGAAAATTGTTCCCTTGGATCACATTTTTGTAATGGCCATTTCTTCCGAACTCCTCTAAAGCATCGCATCAGCTGGTTTTACGAACCTGTTTTTCCCACCCGGAACACAAATACATTACTTCCATTGCAAAAGTATGGTAGAGCTAGTGCACGATGCTAATTTGGGAGATGATGTGCTATGAGATGTCTGTCCTTCATGTAATGTAGTTGAAAAGTCTGAACCATATGTGTCTAGCTCTCTAGGAGCTCCTATGAGCTGTATAAAAGGTAGATTTCTAGGCATTGACTGGTTAGACATGCTGTTAAAATAAATCAGCTGACATTATTTGTATAGTTTGCTGATGGAAACGGAGAGGTGGAGCTGAGGCTGGACATCGGAAAGCTTGGTATCGAGAATTCAGGAGATGTTTTTGTTGATGTTGATGATACGTCTCTATTGATCAGAGCCAAGTCTGATGGGACACTGAGGACTTTGACGAATATTAAGCAACTATTTGATAGGATTAAGTCTTCTGAGACAATATGGTATGCATCAGAATTTTAGTAGCGGGCTCTTATTTGTAAGGTTTTATGTCTTTACTCATTTCAGTGTTGCAGGTTCATTGACGAGGATCAGTTGGTGGTGAATCTAAAGAAAGTCGAACGAGAGTTGAAATGGCCTGACATTGATGAATCTTGGGAATCCCTTACTTCTGGGATCACACAGTTATTGACAGGGATTAGTGTTCACATTGTTGGTGATTCCACGGATATTAATGAGGCAGTTGCTAAAGAGATCGCTGAGGGCATTGGGTGTGTGCATCTTATGTTTTAAAACCAAATCAAATTTGAGGAAGAAAACTATCCAATTAGATGTCATGCTCTGTGCAAATTGCAGTCTGGTTTCTGCTACACCTTTTTACTCTACAACTGGAGAAGATAACTCATCAGAACACAATTTTATAGTTACTGGCTAAATTATATATCCTACTCTGAGATTTGCTACCATGAACAATATCACAATTGCTACTTCTATAGCAGATAAGGCCTTTGAAACACGTTTGCTCCATGTTTCATATCTTTGCAGGTATCTTCCAGTTTGCACAAGTGAGCTGCTAGAAAGTGCCACTCAGAAGTCTATCGATAAATGTAAGATTCTCTCCTCATTTTGTCGAAAAAAGCTGTAATCTGTAGTTTTTTAGACGTGAGTAAAACCAAATGTCATTCTAGTTATGTATAGTTGATGTTATTGCTGTGAATTGACAAAGTGTAGTTACTTGTAGGGGTGGCTTCGGAAGGGGTCGACTCTGTAGCTGAAGCAGAATGTGTTGTTCTGGAAAGCCTTAGCAGGTCGGTTTTTTTTTTAATTTCTTTGTCAGATTTGGTTGATCACTTGGTATGTATGGTAAAAATATGTCTCTTGCAGTCATGTCCGTACTGTCGTAGCAACTCTAGGTGGTAAGCAAGGAGCAGCAGGCAGATTTGATAGATGGCAGTACCTTCATGCAGGGTTTACAGTTTGGTTGTCGGTGTCCGATGCTAACGGTAAGGAAGCCTCCTCTGTTTTCTGACACTAGTACATTAATCTGCGAATTTATTACCTTGTGAGGTTCTTCCTTGATCTGTTACGTACGTAGACGAAGCATCGGCCAAAGAGGAAGCCCGAAGAAGTGTTGGTGCTGGCAATGTTGCGTATGCAAAAGCAGATGTAGTAGTGAAGCTGGGTGGATGGGACCCGGAGTACACTCGAGCTGTTGCCCAGGGGTGCCTTGTCGCCTTGAAGCAGCTAACCTTGGCAGACAAGAAGCTAGCAGGTATGTCAGTTAGCCTTGCCAAACTCGCCCCTTGTTTACATATACATGCAGGTAACCAATTAAGCCGATTCATAAGGCCCTTGCTTCATCAGTTGAGTGCATTTTACACTGACAGCCTTACATACATAGATTTGCACCAAGTTGAGTGCCTTCTCAGCATCCCAGTAGTCCTGTCCTTACATACATAGATTTGTATCAGGCTAGGCTGTTGATGAAATACTGAAATAATCAGTATTGATGACCATACATAGATCGGCTGTTGTACTAACAGCATTTGGCATGGCAGGGAAGAAGAGCCTTTACATGAGGCTAGGCTGCCGAGGGGATTGGCCCAACATCGAGCCGCCCGGCTGGGATCCTGAATCTGATGCCCCACCCACCGACATCTGATCGCTTGTCTTGGCCTTCTTTCTTCAGTTCAGCAAGGATTGCTTTTCTTTCTTGGCCTCCCTTGTTTTTAGCATACGTGCAGTTAAACTTTTAAGACTTTAGTTATCAGTATATTTTTAAATATTAGTCAGTTTTTTTGAGATGGTATCAATGTCTAAAACAACATGTTTTTATGAACTGGAGAGAGTATTGTCCAACTCTCCGTCGTAACCTGTGAGAAATGCACAGCATTGAAGTTAGGCTTAAAAATCACATCGATATTCAAGTACGGAGTATGGACACTTTGGTGGTGATCATTTGGGCTTATTTTTGGTGGTTTATGGCTGAAAAACACTGTAGCTGGTTGAAAAAACACTGTAGCTGACAGATGCCTATTTAACATAATTAAATTTAAAAAAATTAAAATATATAAAAAATATGTTAGCCCATCACAGACAACGCAAACAAATATGAAAAAAAAAGAACGGACAAAAAGCTCAAAAAAAGGCTAAAAATTCAGAAAAAGACGAATTTATGAATGGTGAAAAATAAGTCAGAAGTCAGAAGCTGAAGCCGAAACATCACAGCCTTTGCACCTGAGAACAACTTTGCCCTAATACTTTAAATCGTAGCTCGAAGCTACATTAAATCGTGAGCTGTAGTATATAAAGAAACATCGAAACTAGAAAACAAAATAGCAAGAAGTGAATAAAAATTGTGAGTTATAGCAAGGCAAATATGGCCCTAAAACCACAGAGTAATGTTTTTACAAAAAGAAACACATCGAAACATGAGGTTAATATGGTTTGAGAACATTTTTGGTACATTTCCTCAAAACTTTATTTTAAAAAAAAGGCTAAAATTGTGCTAAAACCGTTAGCTACAACAGCGCAAATCTGACCTCGAAACCATGAGAAGTAAGGTTTTAAGAAAAAGTGCTTTAAATCGTGAGCCGTAGTATGGACTTTTTTGGCATCCAAGAACAACTTTACCAACTTTGTCCTAAAGTTTTAGTAGCTTGAAGCTAAATATCTCCAAAACCAAAAGCTATGGGGTGTTCGGCAGGGCACAAGCCGACCGGCTTTTGGCAGCCGCTACAGTACCTAACTTTTAAACGGAGTATTTTTTTAAGACGAGGTATACAAGTTAAACGTAGTACATGTTAAAAGTTTAACATTTGTACCAGCCAAAATCGCAAGTGAGTATCGATCTCTCCGTAATCTGTACCGTAAACAACCAAAATTCAAAAATTTCAGCCAAAAACCATAAGCCACAGCCAAAAAGAATAGACCCATAGATAACATGACAAAGTCGATATTGAAATCTATATAAAAAAATACATTAAAACCGTGAGCTATAGAAAGGTAAAGGCATGTTTAATATGGCTGTGACTTATGGCTTTTGATTGAAATTTTTGAAATTTAGCTGTTTACGACAGAGATTACGGAGAGAGATACCTACTTGCGATTTTGGTTGATACAGATGTTGTGCTTTTAACGTGTACTACAATTAACTTGTAGACCCTGTCTTGAGAAAATACTCCGTTTGAATTTTAGGTACTATAGCAAAAACCAAAAGTCACTTTTTAAAGTCGTTAAAGAACATACCCTATGTCTATGAAACCATACACTAAAGTTTTGCGAGAAATTGTATCAAACCATGAGCTATAGCATGGCGTATTTGCATTTGAGAACAATTTTGTTGGATTGCTCTAGTGCTAAGAATTTTTGAAAGTAAAAGTTGCGCTAAAACCATGAGCTATAGCTCGATAAATTTGACCATAACACAATGAAGTAAAGTTGTAAGAAAAAATGTCTCAAATGTGTGAGCTATAGTTCTTACTCTTTGTATCTGAGAATAATTTTACGACCTATACCCTGCAAATTTGTCGGAAGAGAACTGTGGGTTATATAGTATGACAAATCCGGTGTTGTTGCATCAAAATTTAGACAAAAATAAAGAACAATGAAACACACGAAAACCCTGATCTACGGCAAGGCAATTTTGACACTAAAATCAGACTATGTTTTATATATAAAAAAATCACATCAAATTATGAGTTGTAGCATAGCATATTTGCATCTAATAACATTTTTGTTAGATTACACTCGGACTTTTGATTTTTTTGGCAAAAAATACAAATGCAGAATAACCGTGGACTGGTGTTTTATAGAAAAAACTGCAGCTGCAGACAAGGCTGGCTGGCTATTAGTCGGGTCTAACACCAGGTACCTGCCGGCGTTGGTAAATGGAGTAAAATGTTGGAGCACGCGAAATAGAAATATCACAACACGCTCAATGAAAGCATGGAGCCTCTGCATGCTTTAGGTCCACAAGTATAGCTGAATAGTTTTCTTTCGCAACGAAATGAGAGGATAGAAATCCTACGACAGACAAAGACCAGCATTGATACACAAACGCAAACAAGTCGACAGACAAAGTCTTCTTTCTCAGAAGACTTCGTCCATAGCCTCCCAGATTGTTTTCCACTCAAGTCGGCCAGTTCCTCCTCTCCTTGCACTGGGGCCCACCGACATCATGGTTTAGCCACCATCTTGGCCAATGCGTTGGGTGTTTCACGCCTCCCCACCGGAGGCAACTGTTGAAACGCGAACACAAGCAGATTATTTTCTCAGAAAAGCGTGCAAAGGACCAAAATGAAGAAATAACTACCGCTCTTGGAACATCATCCATCCCAGAACTCTAGTCAGCAACTTCGGCTGACAGCATAGCTTACTTCACATTTCCACATGACTCAAAAGCTAATGCATTGGAGAAGAGAAAAGGGTGCACACCTTATCTTGGAGCCGCATTATTGTGGATATCAGCATTCTGTCACCAACAATATGCCTCAGCTTCTTCACTAGGTCGACTCGGCTTATTTTCTTGCTCTGGAAAATACACACACGTAAATTCAAGTCAGTTAGGACACCAACAGAAAGGGCAGGCAAATTCAACTGACAAAACAGACCTTGAATTCTTCATAACAACTATTGACCATGTCCATATTCTCAGGAGGAACTTTGGTTGAAATTGCTGCAAACAGCATGGAGAAAGGCATCCAAGGTGAGCTTGGAGCCCTCTCCATTGAATCTCCTAACATGGGGGCTTCACATTGACCTCCCAATGCTGGAGATGCCTGAAGGTTCATGTCCTGTTTGTACATGAAAGGATGTCTTTAACTGATGCTTAACTCACCCCAACATAAGTGACATAACATGGTTTTAACAGGAAACTTATCATATTTGGAGGTTTCTATCAAAGATAAAAGACTACAGTCAGGTCGAAGTTCTAATCTCAAAACGCAAGCACAGTCAATTGTTGTCAGTCACTCAATCTGAATTAGTGCATGCTGCTGCTGCTCCGACAGTGGAACTTGTCTGTATGAGAACAGAAGTTGACTCTAGTGTGACAGTACCATCTTATTAACTCCCAATGTAAAGTATCTTACCTGTGAAACGCTGTCAGGTGAACTAGAACTCAAGACCAGTGAAACATCAGATGAATTGTGACGATCTTCTTGTGTGGCAAGGAAATCTGGCACAGAATGAAAAGGCTGGCTCATAAGAAAATTTGGGACTGCCAGGGATTACGAATTGTACAAAGCTAAATAAAAATTTAAAAGGACATAGCAGTTGCGATTAGTTACCTTTGGTTTTAGAAGGCAATTCGATGGTGACTACAAATTCAGAATAGACGTGACTATTCAGATTCATATCCCATACAATGTAATGTTGCGGGTTTTTAAGGTCATCTACACCACTATCAAAATACTCGTTACTAGGCCAGCCCTGCTTAGATCCATGGTGAACTATTTCTACGTTCCCCATAATAACACGGCATAACATCATATGGACAATGCCATTTTCATCAACATCAGAGTAATTCACACTGCAGAAAGTAATACAAATATTGAATTTGCAATGGTTAGGAAAAGAAAAAACTTGCTAAGAAATGCAAATACATAAATGGATCAATAATTTAATGTTGCCAACTAAAAGCATGTGAACGACATGTAAAATAAAATAAATACATGATTCCGGCAACATGTGAGCAACTATTTCTAAAAATAAGAAAATAAACATGGTAAGATATTAGATGCGAGGATAACAGGGTTTGGCGTCCATAATAATCACTAAAGTTTACCCAAGGGGCGATTCATAGATCAGGGCCATACCAGGTACCGGAGCAATTCGCTGGTGCAAGGTGTGTGCCAATTCCATAGGCCGGACACCTAACGGGCTTCTTAACTTTCAGGACCCCATTCAACATCATTTCATCCACGGAGCTTTTGGAGCAAGCGAGCCAGGCATAGCGGATATTTGCATTGCCACGCTTGCATTTAGTAACCTCCACCTGCTTTTGAAAAAGGCTATAACGAACTTCTCGACAATTATCCAGTAATGGTGTTCTGTGGATCCCAATGATGTCCTTGGAAGCAATAAGACTGCCCATCCCCTGCAGCAACAGTTTCTGCACAGCAGAACTAGCTCGTTGAGCACGTGATTGCCCACCATGCTTATCTTGATGTGGTAAAAAACTGAAGGCTGCAGGGGACAAATTGTGTGGCTCATTTTCTCCAATAGTTTCTCCAACATCACCGCATTTTTTTCCCATGACACTCTTCTCAGCCCTAACTCTCTTAGCACTGGAGACATCTTCAGTACTAGATTCAAAGTTTGAGCTTTCTGCAGAACTTTCTGATGTTCCAAACTGGACATTCATTTCTTGTGTCCCATTATGCTCAACACGAATGTACACATGATTTCCGTTGCCAAAATCTTTCTTCCTATATAATATCTGATCTTCAACAAATAATTCTGGGAAGTAGTGTTTTCCATTCTGATCAATCCAGGCTATCGGCTTCTGAAGACCTGTCTTCGATTCTATGAATGTCATGTGAACAAAATCCAGCAAAAATAGCTGGCTCTGATATCCTGCTTCTGTTATTGTCTTCTTTGTCTTGAAATCATCTTGGGCCAGCGTGACAATTTTTTCTGGAAAATCTTTCCAGTCACCACCTTGGCGGAGCAGGATACGCTTCGGCAATGCACTAGTCATGAAATTCTGATAGCTGTGAAAAATCTGCCTGTTTAAGTGGCATGCGATGTTCGCCTTATGATTCTCATCAACATACAACCTAATAGCAGAGTTGTCGGCAGGATGCCCATGCAATTCGGAGGTGCGGCAGGCATCAGCATAATATGCAGAGGTGCTATCCCACTTTCTCTTTCTTCCACATTTACCCAACACCTTTTTGTTCATCGCAGCCATTGTTGCTAGCAGAAAGGAACACGAACCAGAGAGTAATTCTTTCTACCAAACTAAACCCCAAAGTCTACTATTTACACTAATCTAACAGAGAAGCTTCTGAATAAACTTCATTATCGACAATGGAAAAAACAAAAAGAGTCGGGTCAGAAAGGAGCAAGAGGGAAGTGGTCCTGAAAAGGAAAATTAGCAGATATTAGTAAGCGATGTGAAAACGCAATGCTAGCATATTTCAAATCAAGAGTAAATCAGACATGCAAGTCAAAGATGCTCAAAACGATCGCTTCGCACTGTTCCCAGCAGTTAAACATAGTTTGCATTACAGTAAGCACGCTAAACTAAATGATAAATAAGGATAAAACCAACAATATGTAGTTTTCTTTTGGTTTGGTTGCGCGATAACATCCTCCCATGCAAAAACGGTGCATTGTCGAACAAGGGTAAGCGTGTATGTTGAATGCATTCAGACAGATATAGAGGATTCAACTTCTCATCATATCAAATGATGTATCCAGCAAGTAGAGTAGAGGGAGAGTACACATGGTGCTTCTACTAATCTATAAAACATGGTGCTTTGACTAATCTGTCGAATTAATTCGGCAACGATTTTTGTCTTTAACATCCCGAACTAACATGTATTCATCGACGTCACTGAAACGTGCTTCATAAATAGAAACAGGCAATCACAAAAACTAACAAAGGCATACGCAGCATAAGGTAGAATTCAGCAGTATTCTGATAGAAACAACACCTCGCGGAATCAATCATCTATTATATCCGCTTCCTTACCTCATCGCAAGCCCACCACAAGCGTGGAATCTAACGCAAAATAAAACCAGCTCCAACGCAAAATTCACCGGAATCCCCACCACAAGGCCCAAAATTTCAGATTCAATAAGCCCCAAAATTTCAAACTCAACAAGTCAACCATACACGGAATCCACTTGGGGAATCTTAAATCTACTATCGTCCCCAACAACCGGCTCCTCGATCGCCCACAAAATTCAAAACGAAATTGTTACAAACGAAAATTCTCCAGATCGAACAAAGAAATACATAGGACAAACCATCAGGACCGAAGAAACAGGCAGATCCAGACGGAGACGCGGGGGGTGGGGGAAGACGAATCGACCGATGGATCCACAGATCGATACTTACCTAGGGTTAGCAGCAGCGTCAGCAGGGCACAGGGTGGACGAAATTGAGCGCTTCATCTCTTTCGATCCAATCCCTTTCTCCCCCCTACGAATCCCCTCCGGACCCCACTTTATCCGCAGAGGAGGGGGTGCTGGCTGCTGGCGGTCCCTTCTCCGGCGAGGCGAGGCGAGGCTGGTCAGAGCAAAAGGCCTAACCGGAATCGCTGGGGGCGGCGGCGGCGGCGCGGCAAGGGAGAAGGCGAGAGGAAGGAGGATAGGGGAGGGGAGAGGCGTGCGCCGGTGGAATTATTACTTTATTGGTCCACGCGCGCCCACTTGCGATGCCCATACTTTTTCCACCGCCCTCCCTTTCGACGCCCTCGCCGACATGTGGGCTCCAAGGACGCGCGGGGCCGGCCTGGCGGTGCCCACTTTCCTTGCGCCGTAAGCAAAATGGCGAGGGCGTTCCAACCATCGGACGGACGGTTCACACCAATCGTCGGTCAGCGCAGCCACACCCCCCTGTATTTCCTTCTCCATTATTGCGCTGCTACGCTCACCCGGACGGTGAGGTGAAGCCTTGGCCCATACTAAACAGTAAACACCTTATTATTAGACTATAGCTAGAGGTGTCCAATGGGCGGGCCGTAACGGCCGCACCGCGCCCGCTACTGTTGGCCTGGCCCGCGACGGCACGGCACGGAGGATTAAGCGGGCCGGGCCGGCAGATGGCACGGCGGACCGGGCGTGCACAGGCCAAGTCTTGTGACACGGCCTAAGACGCAAGACTACTGCTTAGTAATCAGCCGCGTCTTGGGCAAGACGCAAGACGCCTAAACGGGAAAAATAGCCGTTTTTGACCGTTGGAGGAAAAATCGAGAAAAATAGCAAAAATTCGAAAAAATCAAATTTTTCCTATAAATAGAGGCAATGGCCCATTTTCCACACCTCAAACCTCACTCTCATCTCTCGGTTTAGTTGTGAAAATCCGAAAGTATTTTGTAAATTTGGTGAAAATTCGGGCAAAATTAAAATTCAAAAATCTTGAAAGATTTTTGTAGGAGCTAAAGGAGGTAGTAGTCTTTGTCTTATTTTAATTCTTGGTATTATTTTTGGTTTAATAGTAAGTTAATCGTTCTTTCATATTTCAATTTGCGTTGATTTAATGGAGAACTACGATTTTGAACTCTCCGAATTGGCCTCTCTACGGAGGATATGCAACCGTTTCAACAAGCGTATCCATCCGCGGAGGACATACAACAAGCGGAGAGGAGGCCCGGTGGAGCATATCCATCCATCTTCTGCGGCTCAACAAGTGCATCCACAACGCAAGCACGGGTGCAAAAGAACAAGAGCCAAGACATCGGCGGCTTGGAATGATTTCGACAAGAAGATCAAGACCGACGATGATGGAAATTGATGAGGTATCTTTGTTTGTAAAATTTGTGGTAATGAACTCGATCGCAAAATCTTGGTGGGACGGGTCACCTACAACGACATCGAAGTCGCAAAAGAAGGCAAGGAATACAAATCGCCGACACACGGTGCAATATAACCCCGACCAGATGCGTGCGTGGGAGTACAACCCAGGTAGCTCGAGAATCTCTTTGTAGATTGATTGCTTCTCAAGATTTACCTTTAAATTTTGGTGAGTCGGATGCTTTTCAAAAATATATTAGGAATGCTCATAACCCTCGATTTAGTTACGTATCAGCAAACAACAACTAGAGATTTAATTAAATATTATAACAATTGTCGTGATAAATTGAAAGAAATGTTTCATACATGTATATTCTCTATTGCTTTGACATCAGACATATGGAGTGGTAGGGCTAGAGAAGATTATATTAGTGTTGTTGCTCATTATGTTAATGATGATTTGGATAATGGAAAAAGAATTATAGGATTTAAATTAATTAATGTTTCACATAATGTCGAAAATATTGCGTAAAGGCGGTAAAAGCTCGGAGACCTATCAAGCTATCTCAACAGTGATAGCATTAGCTTCGGCGGGGAGTTGAACATCCTCTCATGGTGGCAAACCCGAAGGTATCATATCCGATGCTATCCATATTAGCACGGATGTGTTGATTGTTCCGTCTCTACGCCTCTCCTGAGTCGAGATTCGTCTATCTCGAAGAATAATCGAGGAGAGCGAACAAGTCTCTCCAACGAGATGGTCAAGTCCTTATGACCAGTCAAATCTGGGAACAAGTGAATCAAGACTCCAACATACTACGGATAATAAAGATTTGGAAGAATCTTTTGAGAATTTATATCTTGATAGCAATGAATAGGATTTTCAATATTTTTCTTCACATGTAGTCATTAATAAGCTTTACAATGGTGTACTCTTTTTCTTTACCAAGGTTTTCTCAAGTTGAGTTTTTACTTGGTAAAGTTTTTAATGAGGCGACCATCCCATGTAATTTAATAAATTAATAAAGCTCATTATGCTATTGAAACTATTTATTTTCATGATTAACAATGTCTACGGTTTTCTATAATTTTTTCTGATTTTTTCTTAATTTTCTACAATTTTTCTACAATTTTCTTAATTTTCTACATTTTTTAATTTTTATCTTTTCGAAAACTTGCCAAGACTGACTGTTAAGCCTTCACTGCTTCTCGGCCCAAGACGCAAGACGCCTTCGGCCGTGTCTGGCTCAGGCTCATGACCATGACATGGCAAGACCAAGACTACCCGATGGCCGACTCTAACTATAGCTAGTAAGATGCTCATACGGTAGAACAGAAAATTAAATAAAAGTGATACATACTATTGAATATGATATCAAACTGAATAATAAACATTAATTTTATCTTATGTCATCATGTATCAAGCAAAACATACATGTTCATACTCGTAAATAAATCAAGCATCATATTAGTGAAGCATGATAGAATAAGCACCACATACAACAATATATACAAAAATAGTAGTAAACAATATTTTTTTCATAATATTCTTAATACATAAATAACTGTCAGACCGTCTCGGAGAATGACAAACCAATTGATAAATAGGACATCATGCTATAAATATTAACGGGAATTTTAAAATAAAATTGATGTGCCATCCTGCTATAGGTTTTAATTGAAGTTAGATTTCACTGCAATTTGATAATGCACGAGGGATAATATGTAAATTGTTTTTATATCCTCTTTCAGAATTGGGAGCTGACCAAACTGTAATACATCTATGCTTCCGTAATATGATATCATGTCAGACCCGGATTTTTCAATCCAGAATCTTCTGTGATTACGGCATTATTCCCTGGATCAGTAGATAATGCCCACAAGTACATTGCTGTATCATGTCATACATCGCTTAAACAATAATATTACAGACCATGGTTCCAAATTAAGCCACGTCAGACAATAGTTTAAAAAGGGCACTTGACCGAATGTCATCATCACATGCGACGGAAGAGAAAGCAAAAGTAGGGCCATAACCTCAGGCAAGCGACTGGGGGTAATGTGTGCAGTATATATTACCTAGGATAGATAATATACGTGCACACAATGCCTTAGGTCTAACTTGTCTAAGTTTAGAAAGATACGCAAGACGACCTAATTCCCATCGTCCTTCTCTCCTCCTGAGACTGGGGCATCTTCATATGCATAATGATCCTGCGTCCCTGTCTCTGTTTTGATAATGCGAGTGTGAGCACACTAACCACCGTGCTCAGCGAATCATCACACAGAATGCAGTAATAGAATGTTGGCTGATCAAGAGAAGGCTCTAGGTTTATTTTATTTTGCCAAAAACGCCTTTTCAATACGAGAATTAGAAATCCCTATGACCTAGCGGTTTATGAAGGACAAAATTTTCTTGAAATAATTGTGTTAATAGTGCACGAGTCCATCCACCATTACATGGCCTCTGCACTTTTCTGAAGATTGTTTAGCATTATAGCGCCTATCTTACCTTGGGGACGACACCGGGACAATTCCAAACTAGGGCCTTCACGCCTATGCTTTTCCAATCTACCCACAAAATTATTTCAAAGCAACTATATCTAGTTAAGTCCCCATGTTCGCCCATGACCGTAGGCACGGCTATTCGAATAGTTTTGACTCTGCAGAGCTTGTACACTTTCACCTGGCGATAATCCACCCATTGCCCCACCGATTCCATAGTCGGATGGTCGAGCAGTTATCACATGACTGCTCGAATATCTAGTTCCACTAGTCATCTCACCCTATGGGAAGCGCCCACTTGCGGTGGGTCCCATCGTTACGGGATGTTCACCACGGCTACCGGCATCATTGGGCTCCTCTCCCTCAATGCTAGTACGGTGGTGAGCGTCACCTCCACTCGGTGTCCCTTTAGGCCTCCTTGCCCTTGCATAACCACATCTATCCACTCACCGGTGAGATAAGTCGGGAGTGTCGATACCGCTACTTAGCCAAGTTGTAATTCTACGACATGTGGTTGCCTTTGTTTTACAGGCTAACAAGACAAGATTCGATCCTTAGAGCTATCGGGTGGTTCTACCACATTCCATAATTTTGTGCTCCCACCGCACCACATTCCAAACCCCATATCATCCACCCGGATACTAAGCAAGTTTGGAGATTTTGGGACATAAAATAATAGTTCCAAACTTTTCATCATCATTCCCACCATGATCGCCCAAATTATTGTCATATTTGCAAGTGAAATGTTTTGGGATAACTAACATCCCGTTTATCTAGCAACTAAGCGATGCGATATAACATCATTCTTATTTGTGAAAACTACATTACGCTAGTTTTGCTAAGGCGACAAAGTTCACATATCTCAAATGTTTCACGGTACTACTAACAAGCATAGTAATGGGTCTATATCTAGAATCTAAGAAATTTGAACATACTTTAGCACATAAAATACTAGCATGCACTTGGATAGTTTAAAGAAAAGTAATTTGCATAAACAAGGGTTCAATATGATCAAGTGATAACTCGCCTTGGTCAAAGTGCTCGAGAGGGTTGGGAGTTGGGGTGCTGCTTTGCTTGGCCTCCTCTTCTTGAGCCTCGAGCGCTATTTTAACAAGCGAAAATTTGCATAAAAGAAAAGCAACAAAATCAAACCAAATAACAACAGAAATTCAAATGAACTCTAAAATTATAATTTTAGTTCCCTTGGATAGTTCTTGAATTTAGGCAATTTAGAAATTTGTCTCACTCGATTTGGAGTTAAAATGAAGAAGTTATGCTATTTTAAAGATCTCGGTTTAATATTAGCGTGGTGAAAACGACCACGTGGTGGGTATCGACCACGTCGTATCTGATCGGATTCGACCACGTTACGGTGGTCGGTATCGACCACGTTGTAGGTGGTCGGATTCGACCACGTTACGGTGGTCGGTATCGACCACGTTGTGGTGGTCGGTATCGACCACGTTGCGGTGGTCGGATTCGACCACGCCACGGTGGTCGGTATCGACCACGCCAGGTGGTCGGAATCGACCACGCCAGGTGGTCGGATTCGACCACGTTACGGTGGTCGGTATCGACCACGGTATCTGTGATCGGTTTCGACCACGGTATCTGTGATCGTGACGACAGTGGGGCCCACTTGTCGCTGTGTGAAGAAAAACAAAAGAAATGGCTCCCGCAGCGGAGCCGGGGCTCGAGCAGCAGGGGCCAGGGAAGAGAAAACTGTGGTAACCAAGTGGGCGGGAGGCTTTGCCTACCCCTTATGCACGCCTAATACCCTTTGAGGTATGCTGTAGGCGAGCAAGGTGGTGGTGGCGTCGGTGATGGCGCCCGGCGAGGGGTTGCTTGGGAGGCGGGCGGCTTGTGAAATGTAACCCGAGCCGAGGTGGAGTTGAAGACGGCGGCGGGGGACCGAGGGGCACAGGAAGGTGGCCGACGACGGCGAGCTACGGTGGCGGGAGGCTCGGGCGAGGTCGGGGTCGACTTCACGGGATCCGGAGGTGATGTGGGAGGAGGATTGGTGTGTGGTGGCGCGGTTCGGCGGGAGGCGTCACCGGGAGCGTGGAAGATGAGTGAGGCGGCGGAGGAACGTTAGTTTTGATTTTCTTGGCAATGAAGGGGCTCGGGCGTGGGGAGCTCGGTGAGGGCCCAGCAACCTTATAGACGCCTGGTGAGGCGGCATCGGGCATTGCCGGTGTGGTCACCGGCCGAGATCCCGGCAGACGGAGGATTTAGCCATGATCACCGCCATCGCGTGCGGGGAGGGCGCCGAGCGCCGTCTTGGCAGAGGGAGCGAGCCCTCGAGCCATGTGTTGGCGGCAGAGGGCGAAAGGGGCGAGTGGCGGGGGAATGGCGCTCGGGCGGGGAAAGATTCGGACCGGGGGCGGTGGCCGCTCGGACGGCGGCGGCCCGCGATCGGGGGAAAGTCTCTGGTCCGGAAGGGGCCGGGGTGGGCAGGGAGGCGGGCGAGGCGGGCGCTCAGAGAGAGCGAGCGAGGGGGCGGGAAGATAAGCAGGAGGCGGGGGCGCGGGGGGGTGGCAAGGGGTGGGGTGGTAGGTTGGCCATGGGTGGCCGATCGCCCCAAAAAGGTTCTTTTATTTTTATTTCTATTTCACCATTTCCTTTATACACAAAGATGCACATATATATATATACATGCTTACATATTTTACTCCTAATTTTTATGAGGGTTTATCTACATACAAATATTTTTATAAAAATCCTTTTGTTATTTCTCTCTCTCAATTCTTTATTTAAGAAACATTTTAAAAGAAAGCGATTTCAAATCAAAATACAGCGATTAAGGCAAGAAAATTTTATAATCCAGATTTCAATTTTTCAGGATGTTACAAACCTACCCCCCTTAAAAGGAATCTCGACCCCGAGATTCAGTCTAACTAGCGAACAGTTCGGGGTAGTCTCTCCTTAATGGTCTTGGCGTTCCCGTGTAGCCTCCTTCTTTGAGTGGTGACTCCATTGTACTCTCTGTGCGGATGGTTTGATTCTGGTCTTCTTTTCCACAAAGTGTCCAAGATCTTAATTGGGCGTTCCTTGTAGGTCGGTCGCTTCGAGCTCAACCGCCTCCATCGAGTTTGATCTTCGCACCAAGACATTTCTTGGTGGGACACATGGAAGGCGTCGTGCACATCTGACAGACTTGCAGGCAACTCAAGTTGATAAGCGACTTCTCCCTTCTTAGCTATGATTGGGAATGGCCCAACATAACGAGGGGCAAGTTTGCCTTTGACTTTAAATCGTCTGACTCCTCGTAGGGGTGACACCTTCAAGTAGACGTGGTCTCCAACTTCAAAACTTAACGGCCTTCTCCTTTTTTTCGCATAACTTTTTCTGTCTAGACTGGTACCAATAACCGATCTCGATCAGTGAACTTTCTCTTCGCTTGCTTTAGAGTATCGGCCCAAATATATACCCTTCCCTACTTGACCAATGCGGAGGGTGCGGCACTTTCTTCCGTATAATGCCTCAAAGGGACATCGAAGGCTAGTTTGGTAGCTGTTGTTGTAGCGAATTCTTCATATGGCGACACTTATCCCGGTCCTTGAGAAATCCAGGCACAAGCCCGAGCATATCTTCAATATTTGATTTACTCTCTCAGCCGACCATCATGCTGGGGTGATAGGCGGTGCTAAAATCGAGATGAGTACCAAGGGCTTCATGCAAAGCTAGCTGTAAATGCGAGGTAAATTGGGACCCTCGATGCGAGACTATCCGTTTTGGCACACGTGTAAGCACACGATGCGGGACATATATAGTTACGCCAATTTGTCTCCCTTGTAAGTGGTTTTGACAGGATAAAGTGAGCAACCTTGGTCATCTATCCACCACGACCCAAATGGAGTCGTATCCAGACCTTGTTCGGGAAACCCGTGATAAAATCCATCCCTACTTCTTCCCACTTCCATTGTGGTATCTTGAGGGTTGTAGCAGCCCCGCCGCCTTTGGTGCTCGACCTTCACTTTTGTGAGACATCACAAGAAAGCGACATGCTCGGAATGTCCCTCTTCATACCGCCACCGAATATTGCTTCATATCTTGGTACATTTGGTACTTCCGGGATGAAGGAATATGGGGAGCGATGGGCTTCTCGAGCATTAGATCCCTAAGGTCCTTTTGAGGTACGAAACACGGTTTCGTGCTTTAGAACTCCTTGATGATCCATAGTCATTT
Source organism: Bonia amplexicaulis (assembly GCA_036346245.1). Lineage (NCBI taxonomy): Eukaryota > Viridiplantae > Streptophyta > Magnoliopsida > Poales > Poaceae > Bonia > Bonia amplexicaulis. The sequence continues at coordinate 22,681,402 of CM070743.1, forward strand.
TAGGGCTTTCCCTCTTCCATTAATTTCTTCCACCTCAAAGCAGTTGGGTCTTCCCTTTGTGCGTCTCTATCATTTCTTCAATGCTTGTTTGATCTTCCCTGTGGTTAGGGCTCCTTCTTCTCGATCCCGTGTTCGGGCTGCCGACTCTTTATAAAGTTCAGTGGCGTTCACGAGCCATGAGGTTATTGCGATGAGGCTTTCCGGGCTCGAGCATCGGCTACCACATTGGCCTTCCACAGGTGGTAATGGACACTCAGGTCGTAATCCTTGATCAACTCTAACCATCTCCTTTGCCTCAGATTAAGGTGTGACTGAGTGAAGAAATACTTGAGGCTCTTGTGATCCGTATATATATCACAGTGGTTGCCGATCAGGTAATGTCTCCAAAGTTTTAAGGCATGAACCACTGACGCTAATTCCAGATCATGGGTGGGATAGTTAACCTCATGAGGACGGAGTTGCCTGGATGCATATGCCACAACCTTGCCTCCCTGCATCAGTACGCATCCCAATCCTTGATGGGAAGCATCACAGTATACCTCAAAATCCTTGCGTACATCGGGAAGGACTAGCACCGGGGTGGTAGTCAATCTTTTCTTAAGTTCTTGAAAGCTTCCTTCACAGGCTTTGGTCCATTCGAACTTCTGTTCCTTCTTGAGTAGCTGGGTCATTGGCCTGGCTATTCTTGAGAATCCCTCTATGAATCTTCTATAATATCACGCCAATCCCGGAAGCTTAGACCGGTGGCGGAGGAAGGTGGCTTCCATTCCGTCCACCGCCGCAATCTTGGCGGGATCAACAGATACTCCTTCTGCGGACACTATATGCCCCAAGAAGCTGATGTCACTTAGCCAGAATTCACACTTGCTATACTTAGCATATAAGCGATGTTCTCTTAGCTTTTCTAGCACTAGGCGAGGTGCTCGCATGATCTTCTGCGGTCTTGGAGTAGATGAGGATGTCATCAATGAACACCACTACAAACTTGTCCAAATATTCCATGAATACTTTGTTCATAAGGTTCATAAAGTATCTTTGGGGCATTTGTTAGACCAAAAGACATGACCAGTAAACTCATACGGTCCATACCTAGTGGTAAAAGTCGTCTTGGGTATATCCTCACCCTAATTTTCATTTGGTGGTACCGACCTCGGATCTATTTTAGAAGATGGTGGCTCCACCAAGTTGGTCAAATAGATCGTCGATCACGGGAGGGTATTTGTTCTTGATGGTTACCTCATTTAATGCCCGTAGTCCACACACATTACGGTTGTGCCATCCTTCTTCTTCTGAATATCTTGGAGATCCCTGGGTGAGGAGGCGGGTCTAATGAATCCCTTTTCCTGCAGTTCATGGAGTTGGGTCTTTAGCTCTCCTAGCTCATCCACCGTCATCCTATATGGTCGCTTGGAAATGGGAGCAAGACTGCTTCAAATTAATAACGAACTCTAAGTCTCTGCAGGGGCATGCTGTAGGTCCTTGGGAAATACGTCACGATAATCTTGCACCACTATCATTCCTTCTAAGGGTACATCTTCAAGATAATTTATTTCCGGCCCCGGTGATACGGTCGGTCCACTTTCACTTCTATGGTCATCCCAAGGCATTTAGTCGCCATCGTCACGGAGGCACGATCTATAACCCTTTATATCGGCTAGCCGGTCCATTCCTAGTATAATGTCCAGTCCGGGAGCTTAGTACTATTAGATCTGCTGGAAGTTGCACCTTTCCATGACTATCATTACCCCGGCACACTAAGGTAGTCATTATCATACCGGTGGTGACTTAAGCACCTTGGCCTCTTTAGAGGATAGGTAGGTAACCCTAGTTTGTCCGCATACCCTTGGATATAAATGAATGGGAAGCACCGAATCAAATAGAGTTTGTCTTGGTATGGACTTGACAGAGAACGCACCCATAAGGACTCCTGCAGACTTCCTCGGCTTCTTCTACCGTGACATGGTTGACTCTTCCACGGTTGTGGGTTGGGGTAATCCGCTAGCTTGCGAGGTTTGAGGCCCCTCGTGGCTGAAGCTTGGCTACAGATGGGGGTATTCTGTTTGAGTGGGCATCTATTGGCAAAGTGCCCTTTCTCCCCCATGGTGAAGCACTTGTAGCTTGTGGTTTGACTGAGCCAATATTTTGGCGCCCTTGCATTGTACCACCACGGGACTAGACGATGAGGCCGAGGGTTTGAGCTGGTTCGGCCGAGAAGCTAGAGTTGTTGAAGAACCTTTGGACAAATCTCCCTTGCGTCACGAGTGGTTAGCTTGCGTTTCGAGTAGCCTCCAGTTCTTCCTTTCATTCTCCGAATTATAGCCTTATTCACCGGTGGTGGAAGCCGGTGAAGTCTGACAATCGTTGCACCCTTAGCTCCTCATTCATGCCTTCAAGAAACCTATCTATCTTCTCTTCTTCATTAGCTATGTCATCGAGGCATAACGAGCAAGTCGGGTAAATCTTGTGAGGTATTCATTAATGGTCGAGCCTCTTTGCTTAAGATTGCGAATTCGTTCTTCTTCATCCTTAGAACTCCTACTGGGACGAAGTTGGCTTTGAAGGCATCTTGAACTCGACCAAGGTATGACCTCCATGTCGTTGTCGAGGAGGTCTCTTCTTGACCCCGGCCGCAAGGTAGTTCTCCCACCAATTTGCGGTGCCCCACAGGTCGATGAGTGCAAATATCACTTTGTCTTCTTGACAGACTTGGCGGTGACTTCCTTCTGTATCCGAAGCCAATCCTCGGCTCGAGAGGTTCGTCACGAGGAGAAAGTAAGGGTCGGGTCCTTTGAAAGTCACCAGTCGACTCTAGATCTGTTGGTGCCACCTTGTTGCCCGGCAAATATAGCTGCGACAATTGGGTTTCTTCGCGCCATGACTTCGCCATGGTGGGGTTGGTTGGAGGCGGAAGGTTGGCTTCACGATCGTGGGTCCTCATGCCCCGAGGGCATGACACCGGTGTGGAGTCCACCACTCCTTGGTTGAGGTGGCATTAGCTCGAGCCACGGTCATCCTTTGGTGGCCATCTGCGGTCATAGTTTTATGACCTAATATTATTACTAGGCCAACTAAAAGAATAAAAGAAGGTTACCACTACAAAATAAAAGCCAACAAGATAAGCGACAAACAACTTTTAAACACAAGGCGGTTTCTTTAAGCATAAACGAAACATCACATAGCCGACTTCTAAATTTGGACTTACGATTACAACACAATTTATTAAAGTTCAACGGGATAGTTACTACGATACGAAAGTCTTGGATACAACAACGGTCTTGGCGCTACACCGTGAGTATGGCGCTACCCTACCTACTCCTCCATATCGCCGACGCCGGGCTAGAGGGGTGTAGTCAGCACCGAGGCGGGACTGCTGCCGAACTCGGAGGGGTCGGTGTCGAGTCGAGGCGGCGGCTGCGGCTGCTGACACTGGCGTGACCCTCCTGGCGAAGAGCCGGGGGGCTGGAGGTCGCTGCGCTCTTGCGGCGGTCAAGCGAGTCTTGAGTCCACGTCCCCCAGGCCGGGCGGGGGGGGGGTGGAGTAGCGGCAGAGCTGGGACTTCTTTGAGTGCACCAGGCTGCAGTGCCTCTGCCTTGGCAGCTGCCAAGGCTTGCTCGCACTGGGCGAGCTGCTCGCGGAGGGTCGCCACCTCGGTGTGTGTGGCGACGAGGTGAACCCGGAGGGCGGTGATCTCCTCCAGCGCGGCAGTGTGGGCCGATCCCATGGCCCTGGTCAGGTCAACCTGATGCGTGAGCATCGGGTTGTTCTCGTTCGCCGGCATGTATGTCTCATTGTATCGCGCATTCTCCTGGCGCGAGGGGTAGTAGCAGAAGGGGGTGCGCCGAAGGCGGGCCTTGTAGATGTCGCACATCCGTGCGGCGGCAAAGCGGCGGCGTCTGAAGTGCCACGGCCGGATGGTCCGCGGTGCTCTGTCCGGAAGGCGTGGGGCTGGTCGTGCGCGGTCTTGGGTAGATGAACACCTCGATCGGCCAAGACTCCTCTCCTCCGGTGTGGTCTTGAGACCACGGTACCTGCTGTTCCGGATAGCCGGGTAATGGAGGAGCTTGCGCGACGAATCTTGGCAAACTCCCCCTCGTACACTCCGTGGGCCAGATAGTCCCAGTCACCCTCATCTCCAGCTCCGGCCATCTGTAATTTAAATTTCTAGTGTTAGTAACTTTTCAAAATATCAATGAAGGATAGAACAGAATAGGTCTAAGAAGGATAGAGAAAGAAGTAATACACTATATTTTGGAAACTCTTTTATGAGTTTGATAAAATTATAATCCTATCCTTTGGCTCACGTCCATACTAAGGCCTTTACCCTACGATCAGTATGCTCGATACCACTCTGTCGGACCGGATTTTTCAATCCAGAATCTTCTGTGATTACGGCATTATTCCCTGGATCAGTAGATAATGCCCACAAGTACATTGCTGTATCATGTCATACATCGCTTAAACAATAATATTACAGACCATGGTTCCAAATTAAGCCACGTCGGGCAATAGTTTAAAAAAAGGGCACTTCGGCCGAATGTCATCATCACATGCGAGCAGCGGAAGAGAAAGCAAAAGTAGGGCCATAACCTCGTGCAAGCGGTCGGGGTAATGTGTGCGATATATATTACCTAGGATAGATAATATCGTGCACACAATGCCTTAAGTCTAACTTGTCTAAGTTTAGAAAGATCGCAAGGCGACCTAATTCCCATCGTCCTTCTCTCCTCCACGAGGCGGGGCATCTTCATATGCATAATGATCCTGCGTCCCTGCTCTGTTTTGATAATGCGAGTGTGAGCACACTAACCACCGTGCTCAGCGAATCATCACACAGAATGCAGTAATAGAATGTTGGCTGATCAAGAGAAGGCTCTAGGTTTATTTTATTTTGCCAAAGCGCCTTTTCAATACGAGAATTAGAAATCCCTATGACCTAGCGGTTTATGAAGGACAAAATTTTCTTGGAAATAATTGTGTTAATAGTGCGAGTCCATCCACCATTACATGGCCTCTGCACTTTACTGAGATTGTTTAGCATTATAGTGCCTATCTTACCTTTGGGACGACACCGGGACAATTCCAAACTAGGGCCTTCACGCCTATGCTTTTCCAATCTACCCACAAAATTATTTCGAAGCAGAACTATATCTAGTTAAGTCCCCATGTGCGCCCATGACCGTGGCACGGCTATTCGAATAGTTTTGACTCTGCAGAGCTTGTACACTTTCACCTGGCGATAATCCACCCATTGCCCCACCCGATTCCATAGTCGGATGGTCGAGCAGTTATCACATGGTGCTCGTAATATCTAGTTCCACTAGTCATCTCACCCTATGGAAAGCGCCCACTGCGGTGGGTCCCATACGTTACGCGGATGTTCACCACGGCTACCGGCATCATTGGGCTCCTCTCCCTCAATGCTAGTACGACGGTGAGCGTCACCTCCACTCGGTGTCCCTTTAGGCCTCCTTGCCCTTGCATAACCACATCTATCCACCACGGTGAGATAAGTCGGGAGTGTCGATCTGCTACTTAGCCAAGTTGTAATTCTGAGACATGTGGTTGCCTTTGTTTTACAGGCTAACAAGACAAGATTCGATCCTTAGAGCTATACGGTGGTTCTACCACATTCCATAATTTTGTGCTCCCACCGCACCACATTCCGGCCCATATCATCCACCCGGATACTAAGCAAGTTTGGAGATTTTTGGGACATAAAATAATAGTTCCAAACTTTTCATCGATCATTCCCACCATGACCGCCCAAATTATTGTCATATTTGCAAGTGAAATGTTTTGGGATAACTAACATCCCGTTTATCTAGCAACTAAGCGATGCGATATAACATCATTCTTATTTGTGAAAACTACATTACGCTAGTTTTGCTAAGGCGACAAAGTTCACATATCTCAAATGTTTCACGGTACTACTAACAAGCATAGTAATGGGTCTATATCTAGAATCTAAGAAATTTGAACATACTTTAGCACATAAAATACTAGCATGCACTTGGATAGTTTAAAGAAAAGTAATTTGCATAAACAAGGGTTCAATATGATCAAGTGATAACTCGCCTTGGTCAAAGTGCTCGAGAGGGTTGGGAGTTGGGGTGCTGCTGCTTGGCCTCCTCTTCTTGAGCCTCGAACGCTATTTTAACAAGGTAGCGAAAATTTGCATAAAAAGAAAAGCAACAAAATCAAACCAAATAACAACAGAAATTCAAATGAACTCTAAAATTATAATTTTAGTTCCTTGGATAGTTCTTGAATTTAGGCAATTTAGAAATTTGTCTCACTCGATTTGGAGTTAAAATGAAGAAGTTATGCTATTTTAAAGATCTCGGTTTAATATTAGCGTGGTCGAAAACACCACGTGGTGGGTATCGACCACGTCGTATCTGATCGGATTCGACCACGTTACGGGTGGTCGGTATCGACCACGTTGTAGGTGGTCGGATTCGACCACGCCACGGTGGTCGGTATCGACCACGTTGCAGGTGGTCGGATTCGACCACGTTACGGGTGGTCGGTATCGACCACGTTGTAGGTGGTCGGAATCGACCACGTTGTAGGTGGTCGGATTCGACCACGTTACGGGTGGTCGGTATCGACCACGGTATACGCGGTCGGTTTCGACCACGGTATCTGTGATCGTGACGACAGTGGGCCCACTTGTCGGTGTGTGAAGAAAACAAAAGAAATGGCTCAACCGCGGAGCCGGGCTCGAACAGCCACGGGGCCGGGGAAAGAGAACGCTACTGTGGTAACCAAGTGGGCGGGAGGCTTTGCCTACCCCTTATGCACGCTAATACCCTTTGAGGTATCTTGGCGGTGAACAAGGTGGGAGGTGGCGTCGGTGATGGCGCCGTGGCGAGGGGTTGCGGAGGGGGGGCGGCTTGTGAAATGTAACCCGGGCCGAGGTGGAGTTGAAGACGGCGGCGGCGAGGGGACCGAGGGGCACGGAAGGTGGCCGACAGCAAGAGCGGCGACGGCGAGCTACAGTGGCGGGAGGCTCGGGCGAGGTGGGGTCGACTTCACGGGGATCCGGAGGTGATGTGGGAGGAGGATTGGTGTGTGGTGGCGCGATTCGGCGGGGAGGCGTCACCGGGCGGTGGAAGATGAGTGAGGCGTGGCGGAGGAGCGTTAGTTTTGATTTTCTTGGCAATGAAGGGGCTCGGGCGTGGGGAGCTCGGTGAGGCCACAGCAACCTTATAAACGCTTGGGTGAGGCGCATCGGGCATTGCCGGTGTGGTCACCGCCGAGATCCCGGCGAGACGGAGGATTTAGCCATGATCGCGCCGCCATCGCGTGCAGGGAGGGGCGGCGGCCGTCTTGTGAGAGGCGAGCCCTCGAGCCATGTGTTGAGCGGAGGAGGGGCGGAAAAGGCGAGTGGCGGGGGAATGGCGCGATGGGGAAAGATTCGGACCGGGGGGCGATGGCCTTTCGGACGGCGGCGTGATCGAAGGGAAAGTCTCTGGTCAGAAGGGGCAGGGGTGGGCAGCGGGGAGGCGGGCAAGGGCGGCGGCGGGGAGAGAGCGAGCGAGGGAGGCGGGGAAGATAAGCAGGAGGCGGGGCGGGGTGGGGTGGCAAGGGTGGGGTGGTAGGTTGGCCATGGGTGGCCGTCGCCCAAAAAAGGTTTCTTTATTTTTATTTCTATTTCACCATTTCCTTTATACACAAAGATGCACACATATATATATACATGCTTACATATTTTACTCCTAATTTTTATGAGGGTTTATCTACATACAAATATTTTATAAAAATCCTTTTGTTATTTCCTCTCTCTCAATTCTTTATTTAAGAAACATTTTAAAAGAAATTGATTTCAAATCAAAATACAGCGATTAAGGCAAGAAAATTTTATAATCCAGATTTCAATTTTTCAGGATGTTACATATCAGCAGCTGAAAGATAGGAACAACATTGTGAAACTGACGTATAAACAAGACAAAACAGAAGGCCAATTGTACTTTGAGACATAAAAAATGAAAGAACCATAGCATCTGTAAACTTCAACTTCAAACAGAAATCAAGCAATATTGTGTATATTATCAATTCATCATTATCATTGTTGAAGAAAAAATATTAGAAGCCATATCACTTGAAGTTAAGCTGGTCAACTAAGTGTGCCAGATGATAAATACAAGAAAGGGTCATATAAGATTAGTGTAGCAGTGATTTAGTTTGCAGTATGACAGGATACAGAACCCAACACTATGGTTAGTACTCCTAAATGATTGGTCTCTATGTTTTTAGTGGATTGATACTAACACATGGCATCAATGAATTTTAAAAAGGGAAAACTTTAAAACATGTGGGTTATTAACTCTATATTTACAGGTGGCCTTCATGTCTAGTATGACTGAGTTATAATCGATGTGACTTAGTTTAGTGCAAAAGTACTGGACATAATCAGTCTATTAAGAGCAACTTCAAGAATGACACCTCAAAGTAAAACAATAGTAAAATTTGTTGGTTTACGAATAATATGAACAACCACAATGGAATGTGTAAATCAACACGATACCAAGGTACCAACTTGATCACCTAGAAATAACAAACTTATCCACGAAACAACACCCAGATGCACACCATTGAGCTCAACAAAAAAGATTTTTGTTCAACAAAAGAATAAGTATGTGTGCACAAGACCACGAACACAAAATACACATGATCTGTAAACTAAGCAAATAAGCAGTTGTAGCAAAGGTGCTCACCTTAACATTCCTTTTCATGCAGCCACTGTTATGAAAGTTGTAATTAAACTGCATCATAGTAGTTCAATCGAACCCCTGCTCAATTTAAGGACATGCTTCATCAGTGAAATGTTTTGACAATAACGGCAACAGATTGTCAATGAAAACACAAAACTATCTGATTCATTGCAGCTTCGAACATGCAATGGGAAACTATAAACATGAATACCACTAAGTAGCATCCATAGCAGACATCATGACCTTAAATTCAAATTTGGACTACAAAGGAAACAATTTTCTGTGGCACTAACATAATTAAGCTAAAATCATATGATGAAAAATCTTGGAAGTATTCATTCAGCTCACGAAGTCTTGAAGTAAGAGAGCACACAGAAAGAAAAACCAAATTCTTAGTAGTTCCTAGCTAGAAAAAACTACACAATTTCTTAAAATGATGAGGACCTCAGTTGAATCCTCATGGTATAACAAAGCGACAAATAGGCAAAAACTTCAACAGATAGTCTGAAAATATTCTTTAAACTGTTACCAGTAGCCCTTCAACATGCTAAAACCATTGATTGTGATAATCACTAATCTATATTCACAAAGCAAGCATTCTGTAAAAGGTTTGGATTTTCTTTTGTAAAGTAATACCATAACATATACACATGCCTTACCTATCATAATATTAATTGTCAACCACTCAATACAGATGCCAACGAGGCATCGCCCACATAAATATTAAGTACATTTTTGTGGCAATAGCAGTAGGATTGATGATAAATAACACACTTTTGCTTCATAATCCAACCATTGTATTATGTTCTCTGACAGAGTCGAGAGTACAAATACAACAGACAAGTTTTTGTCATAAATGTTTGGTCCTTGTCTTCATAATATAAAATCTACTCCAAATGGTTGGTTAACTTGCAAAAACACAAGATAGACACAAGGCATATGTTTGCACAGAAAGGTGGAAACGGCATGTGTGCAAATTCTGGTAATTTGTTATGCAAAGCTCATGACTGATGAACTCGTAAAGCATTAACTATTACAACCCTTACAGCCGACAATATGGAAGAATACATGAATAGGAAAAGAAGAACAGAAAGAGTATATTTTGCCTAACTTGAAAACCAGCTTGTGTGCAAGGAATCCAATCGGCCAAGGAGGAGATGTAGAAGGGTAGGAGAAGAAGAAGTGGTCGAAAATATGAGTAGTAGTTGTACCTCTTATGGTAGGAGGAACCGTTTTGTGAGCACTTTCGTTGGCACGATCGTGCTTGCAACCGCAACCTAACCTAGGCCCAATCCGTAACCACGATCAGCTTCCATGTCGAGTAGCTCGTGTATGTACACCGTGGAGACCCTCGAGCCTGACGGCGACTCCCCGATTGGGCCACCGTGCACCCCGTCTTGCTCGAATCTGTCCGTCGTGCGCCCCATCTTGTCATCATCTGGCCACCACTGCATCGCCTCATGCAGATCCGACCGTTGCCAAGAGTGGATCTGGCGGCTAAAGAGAGATAGTAGCCCAGTGAGGAGGAGGCGGTGGCGGCGCGAGTGGGAGGAGGAGACAGCGGTGGAGCGGATGAGTGGGGGGAGGAGGCGGCAGCACGGGATGGGGAGCGGGGGAGGAGGAGGTGGCGGTGGCAGGGTGGGGAGGATGAGGCGGGCGAGGCGGAGGCGAGGAGGCGGTGGCGTGGCGGAGGCGGGAGGTGGTGGTGTGGCGGAGGCGAGGCGGCGAGTGCGGGGTGGGAGGAGGAGGCAACAACGGTGCGGAGGAGGCGGCGGCAGCAGGCGGATGAGGCGGAGGCGGAGGGTGGGGAGGAGGAGGCGGCAGTGGGGGGGAGAAGGAGGCGACAAGCGGAGGAGGCGGGAGGTGGTGGCGGCCGAGGTGGGAGGAGGAGGCGTCGGCGGAGTGGGAGGCGAGGCGGCAGGGTGGGGAGGGCGTCGGCGGAGGCGGAGGCGGCGGGCGGCGGCTGGGGTGGGGAGGGCGTCGGCGGGCGAAGGAGGCGGGAGGCGGCGGCGGCGGGGGTGGAGGAGGAGGCGTCGGTGGAGTGGTGGAGGCGGGAGGCGGCAGCGGCAGTCTGAGGGACGGAGGGAGGTCTGCGGAGGAATCGACGGGTGCGGAGGAATTGAGGGCGGAGTGAGGTCAGCGGAGGAATCGAGGTGGAGCGACCCACATGTCGGCAGTTTGCGGGAGTAAGACCAGTGGAGAATGGACAGACTGCCACAAACTCCAATTTTTAAGTAGTAGATAATAGGGAGCACTATTAGTAATTTTGTATACGCAATCAGAAAGAAAACAATAAAGAAAGACCAGGAGTTCTCTCTACCTTTTTGTATTTCAATCTACTATTCTCTATTTGTTGTGATTGATCTTGTTTTGCATAAGCAGAAGAATCGATCGAACTGGTCGCCAGTGACGGTTCCTCAACACGTTATCAGCACGAATCGCTCCGGTGAATCGAAGGTAATCATCAAAGCACTAGTAGATTGAATTGTCTAGATCGCTCCAAATTTGTAGATTTCGCTTTCTAAATTATTTTATACGGTGCAAATCTACTCTAATCTACCGCGAGCAGACTTGAAGTCGCTGGCACAATGTCGATCCGCTCTAAATTATATCACAGAGTAGATGTATATTGCACTGTAGATTTAAACAAAGAAAAAAAAAGAAAAAGAAAACGAAAATTGTGCTCGGCCGTACCATACATCCGCTTAGAGCATAAACAACACGTCGCCGACCACCGCCTTCCTCCTATGTGTGCACCGACGTCTTTGGCAGAAAACGTCGTCGCCCCCATGGCCAAGTCGCCGCCTCGACCTCTGTGTCTTGTGTCGGCTCCACCCGTCCGTAGTCGCCTCGGCCTCCGCGTGCGGTAAGCCGCGCCGACCTCTCGGGTTCCACGCCGTGCCAACCGCCCGATCCTTTGGATTCGCGCGATCGCCACCCGCCGCGCCGAAGTTTGCCGCCGCGCCTGCCGACCGCCTGCTTGTCGACCTCGCCGCTCGTGACCCCTCGCCACGTCGTCCAAGCCGGTTAGGCCGCCACCGCCAGTGCCACCCGAGCCCCGACCGCCGTAGATACCGCCTAGCCTGCGCTCACTTGCGTCCGACCGCCCGCCACCAAATCCACCGCGATGTGAATAGGGGTAAGGGAATGTGCACTGGTGGAATGGGCCGTTTGGGCCATGAAGTGAATGTCTTGGGAAAATTGCCCGGAGGGCGCCGGCAATTTCTGAAAAGACCATCGTAATTCTAAAAATTACAAACAGGTCCTCAGATTTTTCAGATGGGTCCCGAATTTTGCAGTAAAACCCTAGGAAAATCAGAAAATTATGCAAAAACTTTATGTATACTGAAAGTTTGCGTATAGGCCCTCGCAAATTGCAGAATTCACTGAAAATTCGTATTTTGGCATAAAAAGGGACTCGGGAATCGAAATTTTGAATTATGTTAGTGTCAGACCCGGATTTTTCAACCCAGAATCTGCTGTGCCTTGTCGCATTATTCCCTGGATCAGTAGATAATGCACACAGATACATTGCTGAATCATTTCATACATCGCTGAATTCACATCAAGCCATAATATTATTACATAGCATAGGTGAAGTTAGGCCTTCAAAAGGGCGCAGTTATTACAATAGGGCCAGGCAGGCCAGATATTTACATTACAAAAGTCTAACAGCGGAAGCGAAACAAAGTAGGCATTTTCAACCACAAGCAAAGACTGAGGGCAAAAGTGGTCATGCAAATATTACTAGGGTTCTAGTAATATTTAGATGAAGCCACACCTTAGTCTAGATGCCTAAAGTTCTAGGCGCGGATTATTCGTCCTAATTCTCGTGGTCTCCTCCGGTATATGTGGTGCTTCCTCGTAGGCATAAGGATCTTGAGCTCCCGAATCTGGATTTTTGGTATTGCGAGAGTGAGCACACTAACCACCGTGTTCAGCGAGTCAACACACAGAATGCAGTAGGTAGAATGCAAGGCTTTTAACAAGGGATTGTTCAGGTTATTTTATTTGCTGAAATGTGCTTTTTGAACTATAATACTTAAAGTTCCCTAACACCTAGCCAGTTGGATTTTAAACATGATGCTCAATGACATATACATTTATTTCTATCGAATCAGAGACCATCCACCATGAGACCATTACATGGTCTCTGCTTCTCATACTATGCCTTCAGCGTATAGCCGCTTACATTACCACTGGGACGACACCCATGACAACTCAAATAAGGGCCTTTCTCTGCCCTCCACTTTTCCATTTCCACCCCCAAAGTTTCCGAAACAGAACTATATCTAGTTAAATTCCCATGTACGCCCATGACCGTGGGCATGGCTATTCGAATAGTTCTTGACTCTGCAGAGTTTGTACACTTTACCCACAAGAGATAGATCTGCTTATTGCCCCACATGATTCCTTAGTCATGTAGTCGAGTAGACTATCACAGGACTTTTACAATGTACTTTTCCTAAAAGAGTTACGCCCGCTAAGGTTTCCACTTCCTCAGCATGCGACCACCCTTCGAAGCCCTCTTGCGCCATCACGTCGGAGGATGTGGCCATCCTCTACCCGCCCGTGTTCAAACCAGCGCAACTCTTACTAAGTTGATGCAAATTAGTTAGCCCTGCCTACACTTTGCCAGCATGTGGTTGTACTTATTGTACCTTGGGAGGTCATCACAAGATTCAGTCCTTAATGGTTATCTGGGCGGTTCTACCATGATCCCCTTTTGTGCTATCACGGCACCATTCCATCATAACTTGTGCTATCACGGCACCATTTAACAATCACACCCTCAACCATCCGCCCAGATAATTAAGCATGCGGGGTTCTTTTGGAACGAAAAATATACTTATACCAACATACACGGTCATCATCACAATGAGCGCTTAATCTGTTTTCTTTAGGTTGTAAGATATGCTAGGGTGCTCTCACACCCCTGATTACCTAAACAACTATAAGCATGGCATTTCTAATTACAGACTTATTTTCAAAAGGAGTAGTAGTGCTACTAATTTTTACTAGGGGGACAAGGATCACACAACCAATTTTATCGGAAAGGAAGTATAATAAACCAAGGGAGCAGGGGCATATAACTAAAATATGAAATTAACATGTATTGCAATATAGGTATAAGCATGCACTTTGTAATAACTTAATCCAAAGTAATTTATGGAAAATGTAGGCTCAAAATGATCAAGGCATTGACTCGCCTTGGTTACAAAGGTCGGGATTCGGAGCGTTGGAGTCTGACAGCGACTTCCTCTTCTTGGGCCTCGAAAGCTAATTTTTACATGCGCGAAAATTTAGATAAAAATCAGCACAACAATAAAATAACACAACAAAAAAATTCAATCAAGCTTCAAAAATGTTGGTTCTAGTCCCAATGGATAGCCTTTGAATTTAGATGAATTTAGAAATTAGTTTCATTCAATTTGGAGTTAAAATGATTAAGTTATGCTCATTTGAATACTTTCGGTTTTGATAAATCTCAAAAATAATAAATCCTGACATGTGGGACCCACTGTCAGTGACCGCGACTTGTCTTGGCCGACACGTGGGTCTCAGTGAGCGCCGATAGGTGGGATCCACCTATCAGTGTCGGTTTTTAAAAGAAATGGCTTACCTCAAGGCGCTGCGTGAGCGGGGGCTCGAACACGCGCCGAGAGAGCCAGGGGGAGAAGAGAGTGAGCGGCGCTAGCCAAGTCGCCGCTCAGGTGTTGCTTACCCTATAGGGGTAAATATACCCCTTAAGGTATCGTCGGGCGGTGGCGAGGCGGCCAAGCGGGGAAGGCAGTGGCGTCGCCGGCGAGGAAGGTCCGACGAGGTCCGGAAAGGGTGAAATCGATCTTGAGCTTGCTTGGTGATGGTGACAACGAGGAGGGCCGGGGTCACCGGAGGTAGGTCGGCGTCGTGCGGCGGCGGCTCGAGGAGGCTCACGGTGCCGGCGAGCTCGACCAGAGAAGCTTCGTGGTAGGCAAAAGCTTAGCGACGATCCGGAGATGGTGTGGGAGCAATGAATCGAGCTCCCACGGCGAGAATTTGTGGGATCGCGGCGAGGGGCCGACGGCCGGAGTTGGGGAAGAAGAGAATCGCCGGCGATTTGGCGGTGCTCCAGTCGATTCCTTTTTCTACAATGATGAGGGAGATGGGCGATGCGTTTGGGAGAAGTCTCGAGCTTTATAGCCGGCCAAGGCTGGGCGGCCACAGCGGACGGCCGTGAGGCATGGGCGGCTGTGCGCGCGCATGGCGGCGGCGACAATGGCGGCGAGCGTGCGGCGTGATCGAGGCGGTGCCATCAAGTCTCCCGCCCACGTCGCGGGATTTGCGTGCCCATGCCGCGCGGGTTGGGTCGGGCACGGAGGAAGAAAAGGGGGGGTCCGGGCGCACGCGCGCGGAGGTGGAGGAAGAAAGGGGGAGCGGCCGCTGACAAGTGGGGCCCGCTTGTCAGCGAGAGAGGCGCGGGTGAAAGGGGACCGCGCGGGCGGCCGAGATGGCGTGAGGTAGCGACGTGGCGCCATCGGGACCAAACGTGCGTCGGCTCAAGGGAGAGGGTGGGCGGTTCCAGGGGCGACGTGGGCGGATCCGGTCCGTCCATGCGTCGGCCGGGGGGGTGTTTGGATTTTATTTTTTATTTTGAATTTTCAGAATTGCTAGAGGGCATAATATAACTCGAAAAAATATGAAATTACCTCCAAAAATTCTAGAAAATTCACAGAAATCCCTAGAGATATTTTGGGTTTAAGTAAATTTTTTCCCAACAAGGTGGTTATTACATTTAAAATTCTTGGGCCCACATTGGTTCCTTTTCTTTTTCTTTTATTTTCTCCTCTTTTCTTTTATAATTTTAGATATATCTACCTTGTGTAAACTTATATGCCTAATTTCCATGTGGGCATTTAATATTTTTCGGGCTAAGGGCTTACGAGCTATTTTAAGTTTTCAAAATCTGAATCCGGCTTGACCAGAAAATCTTCCAAGATCCATATTAATATAATATTTCGTAGAACGGCTTACAATGTTCCACTGTACAACTCCTTGGTCATTTTAGGATGTTACAATTAGCATTTGAAGCATGTTTATTTCTATCATTATTATTTTCTATGTTTTTTGTACTTATTTACTGTTTTGGTCAATCGTAATTATCTAAGTTGCCTTTAATCACCGAAATTGACAGTAAAATTTATAGAAAATGCATATATAATTCTGGGACATTACGAGGATCTTTTGTACCATTATGAAGTGTATTTACCCGAAGTAAATTTTATTCCATCCATGTTTACTGGTAGTAAACATATTATTCATTTCATGCACATGTAGATGACTGGCATCACGAACCGGGAGTTCGAGGAGTTGGCCCAGCATGGTCAAAACTATCTGACTTGGGCTTTCGATGTATTGATAGTACATGGAGCCAAAAAACTCCACGCTGCTATTGGGATTGGCGCACCGCAGGACGCCCAACCCACCCCTAAGGAAAATGATCAGACACTTCAATTCCTCAGGCACCATCTTTGTCTCACTCTCAAGAATGAGTACATGGCAGAGAAAAGCGTGCTAGCACTATGGACTGCACTCAAGATGCGGTTTGAGAGGCTAAAGTACACTATTCTTACTCAAGTAGAGCAAGCATGGATCTGATTGAGGTTTGCTGATTTCAAGATGGTCAGGGAGTACAATTTTGCCTTGCACAGAATTTGTACCAATCTTCAACTTTGTGGCAAGCAGATCACAGATGCGCAGAAAATTGAGAAGACCCTATCCACCTTCACCCCAACATAGTGCAATCCGCACACAATATCGTCAAGATGGCTACAAGGAGTATGCCGAATTGATTGATATGATGCAGATTGAAGAGGCTCAGGATGAAGTTTTCTGTAAGAACTACGCCACACAGCCAATTGGGAGCTCCGCTGGCCGTGAAGCCAATGCCGGGAGCTACAAGGTGCGAAAGCCCATGATGAAGAAAAGGGGTAGGAAGAGTAAGGCCGCAGCCCAGAAAGGTAAGTCAGATGCTCCATGTGACAATAAGGCAAGCAAGCTAAAGTGGGGTGGCAAGACTTATGGCCAGCAGGACCAATCCTGCTTCAAGTGTGGCAAGTGGGGATATTGATCGCGGATTTGTAAAGAGCCGCAACATGTCATTGATGTCTTCCAAGCCTAGAAGAAAAAGGATAACATAGGGCAGCTTGAAACCCACTTTGCATTTATTGAAGGGAGAGCTACGAGCAATTGTATCTTTGATGGAGGTTGAAGCCACCCAGATGACATCCCTTTGACCTAGCAGCTACCACCGCCATGATTTCTCTCGAAGAGCATATCACCCCCAAGAAAATAGCAGATGAAGTCTCTGATTTCTTAGCAGATTCACTCTAATACACAGAATGTATTTAGACACTAATTGTCATTTTTTTGTGTGGAAGGATAAGTTAGGATTTACATGGATGGTACTTAAGCATTTTTATTTTCTCGTGATGGTTAGATGATATTTGAATAATTCATTCATTTATTCAGTTTATAATGGCATGATATGTTCTGATATTGAAGTAGTTTATTTATGTGTTGATTGTCTTCTAACTCATATTAATAAAATACTTTATATTAGAACACGTGTGGCGCCCTATGAAGGAAATGTACATAACCGACAGTGGCACAACGAATACCATCTTAAGAGAGACGAAGTATTTTCAGTCGATTTGTAAGAATGCTGGCAGCCTTATAGCAATCGATGGTAGCGATGCATGTATAATAGATTCAGGAAGAGCCGCAATTATACTCCCAATGGGCACAACTTTGGTCATTCAAGAAGCCTTGTTGTACCCAAAATCGACTAGAACTCTCCTAAGTTTTAAGGATATTCGCACCAACGGTTTCTACATTGAGACTAAAGAGTATGGTAAGGAATACCTGTTCATTATGAAGTGCGAAGAAAATGAAAAAGGGTATTAGAAAAACTTCCTTCACTAGAAACTGGGCTATACTACACCAACATCAAGGCACACAGCC
The DNA here is from genome assembly GCA_036346245.1 of Bonia amplexicaulis. Lineage (NCBI taxonomy): Eukaryota > Viridiplantae > Streptophyta > Magnoliopsida > Poales > Poaceae > Bonia > Bonia amplexicaulis. The sequence goes on from CM070743.1 coordinate 22,699,122, forward strand.
TATCTTACGAAGGCAGTATTTAGAAGCTCACGAACTCTTGGTCTCGGCATAACAGATTAGGCCACCTAGGTCTTAGGATGATGAGAAATATAATCAACAATTCTCAAGGGTATAATATCAGTGTAAAGAATTTTTCGGATGATGAAGATTTTGTGTGCCCTGCATGTGCCACCGCAAAATTAATTACTAGACCCTCCACTCTGAAAGTGAAGGATAAAGTCCCTGCATTTCTGGAACGCATCCAAGTAGACATTTGTGGTCTCATTCAGCCACTTCCAGGGCCATTCAAATATTTCATGGTGCTCATCGAGGCTTCCTCGAAATGGTCACATGTAGGTTTATTATCCACAAGAAATCATGCTTTAGCAAAAGCTAATCTCGTAGATAATTCGCGTTAGAAATATTTTTCCTGATCATCACTGTTGTAGGGGAGGCCCCCACCTAAGCACAGCCGGCATGTTAAAGGTCTGTAAAGCCCATAATAGGGCGCATGTAATGACATAAACGCCCCCACAGTGGATACATGATGTGTAAGGGCATAATTGTAAAGTACTCTTCATGTAAATATATATGACTACCCTACACATGGGGAAGGGGGCAAGCATTGTTCACCTAACATCTCCACTACCACTCTATACTGTTTGGTCTATAACCACAACAGTTGGCGCCGTCCGTGGGGAAGACTGAGCAAGCCTCGAGATTTGAAGAAGGATGGCACCCAAGAAAGCTTCATCGTCGGCGGTAAGGAAGAAGAGAAGCATGATGGTGGCGCTAGTTGACGCCAGGTGCTGCATCGGCTGTTGGCGCGGATGGCGACACTGATGTTGCGACTGTCGACATCGACGCTCGTACCATGGCTGGCGCAGCGGTCGGCATGGGTAGTGCCGATCGGGTCGCCGGGAGCGGTCCCACCAATGCCCGCATTGGCACGGCCACTGCCCCCGCACCCGGTGTGGAAACGACAAGCGGCTCCGGCGGCAACGACGGCCTCGTCACCGACGCCGGAGTCCATCGCGCCGCCGCCAGCGACTCGGCGCAAGCCGTGGTCGTTGCTAACCCAACGGTGCAACCCGGTGCTCCGGCCGCCGCAATCACCACGAGGTTGCGTGCACGCGCACACCGTAGTCATGCGATCACCTGACAGCCCACGACTAGCCAATCGTGTCACGACCACAGCTGTGCGACCGCCTTACAAGGTCCCAACCCCCGTTGCGTGCCCGCAGCCAGCGCGATTCTCGGCGCTAGTAAGATACCATCCTCGCGACGTAGACCACGATGCTGTACTTCGGCTGCAACTCTGACTCCGAGTCCGCGGAAGCACATCAGACTACACCGGCAAAATCATTTCCACCCAAGATCAGAGAAGGTCACAGGCCACGGGGACGGAGGGGGACAAAGGACTCGGCAACTTGGCTTCGGCCCGTGAAGCCCTTCACCATGAGAGGTTTCTATTGTAGGGAGGCCCCACCTAAGCCCAGCCGGCCTGTTAAAGGTCTGTAAAGCCCAGAATAGGGCGCATGTAATGACATAAATGCCCCTGCAGTGGATACATGATGTGTAAGGACATAATTATAAAGTACTTCTCATATAAATATATATGTCTACCCTACGCATGGGGAAGGGGCAAGCATTGTTTACCTAACATCTCCACTACCACTCTATACTGTTTGGTCTGTAACCACAACAATCACATAAAGTCCATTAGAATGGACAACACCGGAGAATTTACTTCAAAGGCATTTGATGATTATTACGTGGCGATGGGAATTACAGTTGAGCATTCTGTACCGTATGTTCATACCCAGAATGGTTTAGCAGAGGCATTAATGAAGAGAATCAAATTTATTGCCCAACCTCTTTTGCAGAATTGTAATTTGCTAGCTACATGTTGGGGACATGCAGTCCTACATGCATCAAATCTCATTAATTTTAGACCATCGGCCTACAACATCCATTCACCTATTCAACTAGCGCAAGGGTCAACACCGAAAATTTCTCATCTCAGGAGGTTTGGATGCAAGGTTTATATACCTATACCCCCTCCACAGCGTACTGCAATGGGTTCTCTCCGAAAAACTAGGATATACATTGGTTATGAGATGCATACATAATCAGGTATTTATAACCCATGACAGTAGATTTGCATACCGCTCGCTTCGTTGATTGCATATTTGATGAGGATAATTTTCCAACATTAGGGGAGGAAATCAACCCCTTGATGAAAAATATCGGGAAATTATGTGGCAAGCCACAAGAATACATGCACATAACCTGCGCACTAGTGAAGCAAATAGAGAAGTCTACAAGATCATTGATTTGCAAGTATTAGCAAATCAACTGTCTGACCACTTTAGTGATTTGAAGAGCGTGACCAAGTCGCATGTGCCTAGGGCTGTAAAAAACCTCGAAGCTCGCGAGCTAACAGAGTTCGGCTCGTTTTAGGCTCAATTTGAGCTCGGTTCGAACTTTAAATGAGCCGAACTCGAGCTTGATCTCAAGTTCGCGAGCTTCACCGAGCCGAGCTCGAATAGTTCGCGTGCTCCGGTTCGAGCTTAAATAGTAATACATATTAATTCTTACCGAGCTTACTCGAGCCGAACTCGAGCTTGAGTTTTTCTTATTGTGGAAAATTAGTGTATATTTAAATTATTTTGACTATTATCGAGCTTACTAGAGCCGAGCTTGAACTTAAAATTTTCTTATTATTGAAAAATAGTGCATAATAAATTATTTTAATTGTTATCGAGCTTCACCGAGCCGAGGTCAAGCCTACTCGAGCTTAGATTGAGCCGAGCTCGAGCCCAGGTTCAAGCTCGGACCCCAACTCGAGCTCGGCTCGAGCTTCTACCGAGCTCGTGCCTGGAAGGCCAAGCTCGCTTGAGCTCGGCTCGTTTACATCCCTACATGTGCCTGCACGCAATGAACCGGAGAGGGTTGAAATACGAAAAAAAGTACAAGGTATCCCTAATCCCGTCTATAAGCCTCAGAATGAAAGGATGAAAACTATGGTCCCTTGAATCCTAAGTAACCGGGGACGCCTGGTGAAGAAGGATAAGAAGGACTTGTCACAACCGATCACTGAAGTTCCCCAGAACGAGAAGGGGAGCCAGTTGAGACCTAGCGTTAGTATGACACCTTCAGAAAAGGGCATACCAGATCTAAATATTCCCATGGAAGAAGAAATCGACATGGATATGTGCGCACACATCGGAGCTGAAAAACTAAAGGGACTTACCACTGCAACTGTAAGAAGCGATGTGCAAGGGGATGCTTCAGAAGAAGCAAACACTCTAGAAGAAGCAACTCATAAAGAAATGGCTATAAATTATGTGCACACGGGAGAGTTCATGAATAGGACAACAGCCAATGTTGATATCTACTTCGCAAAGAAAATTGCCACAATCATCGATTTTGATCCCGAGCCTGTATTGCTCGCTAAATGTAAGAAGAGATCAGATTGGGAAGATTGGAAGAAGGCAATAGAAACTGAATTATTGTCTCTGAACAAAAGAGAGGTGTTCCGGCCCGTATGCCGCACATCTCCCTATGGCACCCTGTAGGGCATACATGTGTATTTGTTCGAAAGAGAAATGAAAGAAATGAAGTTGTAAGATATAAAGTTAGGCTGGTAGCACAAGGTTTCACTCAACGTTCAGGAGTTGATTACGAAGAAACCTATTCCCCTGTCATGACTGGAATTACCTTTAGATATTTGATCTCAATGGCAGTAAACTTGAATCTAGAAATAAAATTGATGGATGTGTTAACTGCATACTTTTATGGAAATTTGGATTCGGAGATCTATATGAAGGTACTTGAAGGTATCCCCACCCCGAACCAAGACAGAGCAAACAGAAATCTGTATATTGTGAAGCTAAGGAAATCACTGTACGGACTGAAGCAATCAGGCGAGATGTGGTATAATCGCTTAAGCGAATTTCTATGCAAGAAAGGTTACATGAACAATGAAGATTGTCCCTGTGTATTTATATGACAATCCCAGAATAGATTTTGTATAATCTCAGTGTATGTAGATGATCTGAATATCATCGGGACAATGGAAGACATAAAAAATCAAGTTCTTACCTAGAGTCAGAATTTGAAATAAAAGATTTGGGTAAAACCAATATTGCTAAGGCTTGCGGCTCGAGCATGTCCCTGAAGGGGTATTAGTACATCAGTCAGCCTACGCCCAGAAGGTGTTAGAAAGGTTCGGTTTTGAGAAGGCATACCCATCGAAAGTACCGATGATCGAAAGGTCTTTACAGCAAGAAAAAGATCCATACCGACCTAGGAGAGAGGGGGAGGAAGTTCTGGGACCGGAATTCCTATACTTAAGTGCAGTAGGAGCACTTATGTATTTAGCAAACTGCACTAGGCTGGACATCGTATTTGCCGTAAACCTGTTAGCAAGGCATAGTGCAGAACCTACCAAAAGGCATTGGCAGAGAATAAAGGACATCTTCCGATACCTTCAAGGAAGCAAGAACCTTGGATTGTTCTACAGAAAGAATCAATATTTGAACTTGATTGACTATGCAGATGTTGGGTACACATCGGACCAAGATCTGACAAGGTCACAAATAGGCTATGTATTCATGTGTGGTGGAACTGCAATTTCCTGGAAATTGTCTAAACAAAGTCTTGTAACGACTTCGACGAACCACTCATAAATTATAGCACTGTATGAAGCCGCACGAGAATGTGCTTGGCTCCGATGAATGATTCATCACATCCAGTAGTCATGTGGGATGAATATTGTGCAAACTCCCATAATTATCTATGAAGATAATGCAGTTTGTGTTGCACAAGTACATACGGGCTACGTGAAGAGTCATCTCACAAATTATATCAACCTCAAGTTCTTCTATGCTCATGAATTGCAAAAGATGGACAAGATTAAGGTACTGCATACTAAATCATGTGAGAATCTGACAGATTTATTCACTAAATCCTCCCTGCATCTAGCTTTGAAAGATGCGTACGAGGAATTGGAATGATGAGACTTAGAGAAGTGCAGAACTCAGGGGGAGAATTTTCTCAAGCCCCTTATTAAATCTTGATCATGAAGATCGAGTGCCCAAAGAATAAGTCTTGAAAATTGAACAAAATTGGGTGGATTGTATTCTTTTTTCCTTGACGAGTTTTCCTGAAGTTTCTCGGCCAAGGTTTTTAATGAGGCAATTCGTGCAACGCAGCATAACATGTATCATGTACTCTTTCTCTAAAATTTTTCCACTGGGTTTTTTATGGAGTTTTGACGAGGCATGAACATGTCAGATGAGTGCCTAAGGGGGAATGTTAGGAAACCTGGGCCTAGGCTTAAAGCCTTGGCCCATGGTGGGCATCTCACCATTAGACTATAAATAGAGAGCACTATTGGCAATTTTGTATACGCAATCAGAAAAAAAGCAATAAATAAAGACCAGGAGTTCTCTCTACCTCTCTGTGTTTCAATCTACTATTCTCTATCTTCTGTGATTGATCTTATTTTGCATAAGCAAAGGAATCGATCGGACTGGTCGCCAGCGACGGTTCCTCAACAAAGTGGATTGTGATATCTAATCATCATGTTTGTGCTAGCTCCAACCCCTGGTTTAGCTTCTGTTTCTAGAAATCAAAAATCAATATAAATATATGACTTCTCGAAGCGGCTTCTTCATTTCTCCCGTTTCCGTCTCGCTCCAAGGATAAGCTAGGCAGTCACGGGTGCATCACACACCCTACTCTTCTCGTTTACGTCTCATGCACACATCCCTCCCTTAATTTTCGTACCACTCGCTTCCTCCTTCTAAAAGCTACTTTTTTAGCCACTACCATTTATTTTAACCAAAAGATATCAGTCGTAGCAAAAACTATCGATGCAACTAAATCGAGCACCCCTAAGCTAGCTTGTACTCTTCCTTGCTTTCTTCACGTTTACTAGCATATTGCATCTGAATATTAGAACCTCTTAAAGGCGAAAGATTTCCAGCCCTCTCAGTGTCCCACGCCACCCGTTTTGCATAAATGCCCTCTAGGTTTCACGAATTTGCGTTGACGCCCCACCCGAAAGCTGCCCCGAGGGTTTTCGGCATGTGTTTTTTTTTGCAAAAAACCCCTCGTGCTTTCTTACAGTTTCGTTCAGGTCCTACGATCTGTTGTCCGTCTGATCGCGCCAGCGACCATATCCACCTGTCCACCTATGCGAGCACAGCCCACGCCCCTAGCCCCTCTCATTCCCCTCGTAGAGCCCGCCGCCTCAGCGCCTTGCCTTTGCCGCGCGCCCTTGCCTATGCCCCCGTGTCCTCCACTTCGACCTCCCTGCCGCTCTCACCACTGTAGTAGCCCCCGGCTTGCTCCTCTTGCGCTCTTTACCAGGCCGCTGCCATTGCCACTGCCGCTTCGCTTAGCCCGATGGTCACCCGCCATTACCCACCAACTCCCCAAAGTGAGCTGGTGCCCTCAAGGCATTGGCCGTGCAGTCGAGCCTCGCGTTCTCCCCCAAGCCGCTGCCACCGCCGCTCCGCTCAGCCTGGGGTCATCCTCCAGAGGTGATGTAAGGACCTATTCATATTGGCTTCTGCTTCCAGAAGCAAAAGTTAATACGAATGTGAGAGACCATGTGAATGTCATCTCGTGTATATGATGAGTAATTGACATCGGTTTAGGAAAGTCGAGTTTGAGTTGGTTGGTTCGGACCTTGACGTTGCGTGGTGTAACATGCTCGGTCGGACTTGGTCAAACTTGGTCGTATGGGATTAAGATGCATATTCTGATGATTCGACAGGTTTGAACTTTATTATGCATAAGTATGATTTGTTGATGTTATTATGCTTACATGTATCGAGCGGTGCTATGTGATGGTTTGCTTATCTGTGTGACTGCAGGACTTCGGAGCTAGGTCATGGTGAGGCGTGGGAGGACCAGGACTAGGTATAGGAGGTGTTGAGGTCCAGACGGTCGGAGACGTCGAAGATGATCGAGACTGCTGAGGTGGTTGCGAGCCAGAGGCGAGGCTGGAGCTGGAGCTAGAAGGTGGACACGACGGGCGGCGAGGTGGGACCGGGACTAGGCTCGGGAGGAGTCGAGGTCCGAGACGGTCGGATCTTGGGTGCGATCGTTTGCGGAGGCGCATCGAGACTAGACTTAGGGAGGAGTCGAGGTCCGCAGGCAGTCGGTACCAGTTGCGTGAAGCTTCCGAAGGTACAAAGCGGTGGCGTTTGGAAATACGCAAGACTGCAAAAGCGGAAGCGGATTCGGTTGGCGCTAATGGATAAAGCGCAGAGTTGTTGAGAGCTAATGGATAAAGCAAAGAGGAAACCCATTAGTGGAAGGCTATAAATAGAGAGGTTGTTCTCTAGAGCCACTCAAGGGTTTTGGTGTGTGTGCTCTCCATGTGTGAGTCTTTTCTCCTTTTGAGTTGGTAGAGCTGATGGCTTTGAAGAGCTTTAGGGGAGTTGGTTTTGCTTTTCCAATGGGCAGTTGAGGAGGGGGTGTAGAGAGCAGCATGCTGTTGTTCTTTTGTCTCTAGTGCATTCCCTGTTCTTGCTCTTCATCTCGCGTGTGAGGTTGTGTTCTTGTGTGTGAGTGCAGGGAGTGAGAATGTAGTAGCTTTGTCTCTCAACTGCGTATGGGGATGTATGGTTGGATTGATGGGATGAAGTGGATGTAAACTCCTGATTTTGTAATCTTTCATCTCTTGGTATCTATCTGAGTTCTTCTGAGATATGATGTGTGCTGTGTTTTCATTGCTATTTGTCTTGTCTTCTTCAGTTCTGTCAAGTTGCTGCTTCTCTGTTCTCTGTTAGTGCCTTCTTGTTTTGAGTGTGTGAGTGTTCTTCTCAGTTTGAGAATTGGGATGAAATGGATGTAAACTTTTCATTATGTGATCACTCATATCTCTGTATTCATCTAAGAAATCTTGTGTCAGAGTTGTTTGGATGTCTTGAGTCTTTCTGTGCTCTGTCTTTGCATTCAAGATGTTTCTGCTCTACTCTCTGATCTCTCTTGCTGCATCTGTTCGAGTTGAATTCATGTTAAGAAGTCGCAAGATTGATTTGCTTTCGAGCGGGGTTCTCTCAAGTGCTTCTTTTGAACCTCATTTCTGAGAGCAAAGGTGCAAATAACCGAAATCTCCTCAAGAAATGAATCGCTGCACATTTCCTCTGTTTTCTAGGGTTTACTATTCATTGTAAGCAGATGATGTGTGTTTTCTTGGTTCTTGCTGTTCAGAGGTTGAAATCTAGATGTGTTTATAATCAAAAGGCGTAAAAATCTCAAGTCATGCAGAAATTAGCCTTGTTGGTTGTGAGCTTTGTAATTCTTTTGAGTTGATTTCGTTTTCTCCCTTCTCTGCTCCAAGAGAGAAGCGATAAAAGTCGGTGAATGGTCTTCACGAAAGAGAGTGCATTTGTTTTTCCGTAAGAGCTTTGGATTGCTTTTGTTGAAAAGTTTGCTTTCAGTTTTACTTTTAGTTCCCTTTCGGTTTTTATGGTGCCTTTATGCTGCGGTCGGTTTTCAACTCTGAATTACAGCAAACCGCATCCTACCTGATCTATTGATCTCTCTGCCGAACTGCTCTTTTAAACTGTGTTCTCATTTCCTGAAGTTGGTCAGCTAATTAGCTTGAAATTCCGATTCACCGACTTGAAAAGAACAGCCTTTGGTTGATCTTCTCCTGTTTTGTTTTCTCTGTTGAGCATTTACTATGCGATCGATTTTTCCATTTTCGGTCAAATCGATTTAGCATTTGTCGATGCATCTGTTTTCGTTTGGTTAAATTGCGACTTGTAGTCTTTATTTTTTGGACGATTTACTTCTCCTGTGAAGTCATTGTCTTGGTTGTGTTAAAGTCAATCACATTAGATTTTGCATTTTGCTGTCTACTACTTTTCGATTCGGTTTCTTGCAAAATCTGTAATTACTGTACAACAGTTTTCAAGCTGCAGTTCTCTGATTTCCTCTCCTTTATCTTTTCTTTTTCAGCTGTTTTGGGATAGCATGCTTGCGATGATTCTTTGCAGTTTTCTTGCGATGATCGATTTTTCTTGTTCGGTTTTCGGTGAAATTCGGTGTTCGGTTTTAGATTTGCTACAGCTTTTAGTGAGCTGCGGTGTTCAATTTTCAGATTTCTTTGCATAGTTTTAGTGAACTACGATTGTGCGATTTCGAGTTTATGCATACGCTTCAAGTTCTCAGCAGCAGAGTAATCCCTGTGTTGATCTCAGTCTGGCTCTTGGCTCTTGGCTCTTTAGTTAAGTTGTCAATCTAAGTTTGGTTCTCCAATAAGCATTCGAGGTTCTTCCGTCTTCATAGCTTCTATAGCTATCGGAGAAGAAATTGTGTGGATACTTAGGGCGAGTTTTGAAGGCACAATTCACCCCCCTCTGTTGCCATTTCCGATCCTACAGAATGCCCCAGCTTCCACAAGCCATTTCTGTTGGCTGCTACTATTCATCAATCACTACTTTTCGCTTTCACATATTGTAACATACTTTGTATTTTATTATACTACAATTCCGTAAGTCGCATGACTGTCCGAATGTTGTCGTATCTTTTGTTGCACTGTCTTTTCTAACATAATGCACTACTATCCTGCTCGGTCGCTCTTATAAAAGCAAACACGTCATCAATGTACTCTTCACTCACACGGTTCTCAACGTACATCTAGCTTCAGCCCATCTACGCTATGCATGTAACAAATTAGTGTCAAATCAACTTCAGTACATAGCTGGCTAGCATAATACTTGTATATAATTATCATTCACCTTAATAAATTGTCTATCTAAAATAGCTAGCTATGTACTATTCATGAAGCGATATATATATATAAAGTAAGAATATATTGAAATAAATTAGGAATAGTGATCCATTCTTAAATTGGAGCAAACTATCAAGCTATATCTAAACTTAGCTATCATCTCTCTTTATTACAATACATATAATTAGAAGCAAATACTAACTTAAATCACCAAAAACAAATCAATCTACAAGCACACTTACAAATCTACGGTATGCTTTCACCAAACTCCCCAAGCTGGCCATCTCCTTCAAAGCAGCGCAATGCAGAGCAGACAGATCTATTGGGACTGGCTTGGCGAGGTATTTAATAATGCGGCGTATCACAGATACTTCCAACTACGAACCATATATGATAATTACTTATCACATACGGTTCGTATTAAGAGTCTTCTATGAATTATCACAAACGGTTCTTAATATGAATTGTCTATGATAATGGGATACTTCATAGACGGTTTGTATTAAGAACCATCACGGTTATTAATATGAATCGTCTATAATAATTATGTATCATATACGATTCTATCTATCACTACTAACATAGATGGTCACGCATATAAAATTATCTGTGATAATTGCAACACTAACGGATTCAGGGAACCGTTTGTGACGAGGTGTCTAGTATGATCTTCTCTGTAGTAATATATACACCTATACCACTGATCCTAACCTCTTAGGATAAAAACTTAAACCACAGTGAGCACATTGGCACACTGCCCGACAACACCAGTTAGAACTTTAACATCTACCCAGCCTGACCGCCCCATACCTCCCTGGGAATAGGGGAAAAGTTTGATTGTGGCTACCAAGATGGTCAAACCACCAGCACCTTGCCTGGTATGACCGCCAACCAAAGGTCGGTCATACCGCTGCCTCCCATAGTGCACCACTCGAAAACACACTCACTAGAAGAAGACAACCACAAACTAAACCTTGGTCATACCGCACCTGCGGTAGTACAACTGCCATGGCTGGTCCACCGACCACTGATCACTAGTCAGACCACCGACCTTCGATTGGTCAGATCATCAACCCCCCGTTGGTCTGATCACCTTTGCACAGTTGTCAGACCATCTTTGCAGACCGATCAGACCGCCTATGCACAATGGCCAGACCATGATGCGGGCACAAGTATGCTTTGTATTTTCAATTTTAAGATGCTTTACATTTTCATGTTCAAGGCATTGATTCCCTAGAAGGAGTTATTGAGTTGAATAAAAAAGTATTAGGTGAATTCCTCCCCTAATGAATCTACATATGATAATATTAAGAATTGATTACTGCCTAATGCATTTATACCATGTCTACTCAGGTTTGAAACCATTATTGACTTGGAAGCCGAGAGAGAATAATGCGAGGTTTTTGTCCATGAAGTTCAAGAAGATATATACAGAAAACCAGAATGTTCCAATGCATGCAAAATACATATTTGGAAATCTTATGAGGTCTACCCTCCAATGGATCAAGCGACACGTGATTTGGAGTGTTCCACAAAAAGTTATGGCACTTGGAAGACATGCTGTGCAGGCAGTCCCAAGTGATATTCGAGAATTGACGACATGAGGAGTTTGTGGTTTGTATGGCATGTTTGGGTGATATCCAACTATTCTATGACTTTCCAAAGTTTAGAAAACTTGTTTTTGATGTTAATTATGGAATTCAAGTCATGCAACACACAAGAAAATTGAAGATAACAAGATTTGGATCCAACTCGAATTTGATTCGGGACAGCTAGTAAGGACCAGTTTTAAAGTCCATATCTTTTGCAAATAGAGTCCGATTTGGGTGATCTTGGACTCGTTAGTAAGCTTATTCTGAGGATCACATCATGGATAAGGCCCCCAAACTCAAATTCTATATGTGTGCCTTTCCCTGACGGTGTAAATTTGAGAGTGTCCTTTTAAGAGTCCAAATTATCTCTATCAGTTTGTTTCTTATTTTAGGTGTCTCAGGAGGGTATATAAGCCATGTACCACATCCATTGTAAATTAACCACAAATTTTAAAGATATTTTTCAGAGAAGCTTATTGCTCGTATTCCTAAGGTTTGCGCCAACATTGCCGCCCCTTGGGAATTGGGAGTACCTCTGAGTTTATCTCTCTTCTGCTGTTGTTCTTGTGTTACCTCATGATTTGCAGGAGCGATTGCATGTCCACCTTTGCGTGGTTCGGTAGACAAGGATCAATGTGTGTGGTTGAGCAAATTCAAGTGTCATAGGCTGTTGTAATCAAGACAGCGGTTGGCTCCATCGTTTGTCAGGTTACATAGATCCAAGTTATCAGCAATCATACGTTGAGAAACTCGGGCACCCCACATCAGACTCCGGTCAGACCGCTGCCCACCTGATAGTAAAAGCCACATAGAAAATGACACAAATCAAACTCAAACTTCAACATTGAAACACAAACAAATCAAATACTCATCATATGCATTGGATAACCTCCATGTGGTATGACAAATTTGGATGGTGTCGAGGAGAGAAGGAGCACGAAGAGTTGAATGATGTAAACACCTTCTCCTTGGTAAAGATGGGATATGTGTTATTGAATATCCCTTGAGGAACATACGGTTCTGTTCCTCTTAAATTTCTTCGTGGAACAAACGGTTTATTATGTGAGTTTTTTTTGGATTATAGCTTATAACTTATAACTTAAAATTTTGAATTCCGACTGTTTGCAAAAGAGAGTATAGAGAGAGAGACACTTGCGTGTGATTTGGATCGATATAGATAAATTCACTATAATATCTATTATAATCAACTTATAGATACTATCTTAAAAAGATACACCATTTACATAAACTAAAAACTATAAGTTATAAGTCCAAAAGAGGGTCTATCACAGCAAAGGAGAAAGTTGAAGGCCCTGTTTGGGGGAGTCAGATTCGAGTAGCTAGTGGTCCGAGTAGCTAGTGGAGATTCCGAGTAGTGGTCGGTCCGAGTAGTAGCTGGTCTGAGTAGTTAGCATGTTTGGCATCCTGGATTCTAGCTGTGCAGCTGGTATCCTGTTAGATGTATTGACTGAAATACCCTTAGGTGAGTTGATGTCCTAATTATGTATTGATAGAAGAGATATCCATGCTGTAAATTTGTAGTACTTAGTTCAAACATTGAAAAACTAATATTAAAATTTCATGACAATAAATTTGACTCCAAATCATAATTTTAGATATTAATATAGATAACTACCATGTCTCCATACAAAACGAACGTATAAAAGATGTTCATAGGCATATAAGGCGCACATATCACCATCAAAAGAGAGAACAGCTCGACACAATCTCATTTACATCCTTTTTTACTTCTTCTAACTTCTTAACTCCTTTTTTACTAATTCAATATTGTTAATGAAAGGATTAATTAATAAAACTGTTCAGTGAACACATATGAAGGTAATTCTAATATTCTATATACCATAGGTTACAAAATGGCAGTTCAAAATGGCTAATCTTGATTAAAGAATAACAATGCGCATCCATGAAGCCATGTCTTTACTCTTAAGGTGAAAGGAAGAAACCATTTGTAATCTTGTTTCTCATCATGGTCACGCACAATTGACATTTATGGGTTCAAAATGGTTGTCATTCAACTCAAATAGGAAACAACCTTATCTGTTCAGACTTCAGATACATTCCAGTTCAAGAATTTCTGGGATACAACCAAAAATGCGGTGGCAGAGGAACCCTATCTAAAGTTCTAACAACTGTGCCAGAACAAAAATTTCAACACACACATAGTTCATGGCTTGCGAATGGACTGCCGAGAAGATCCTAAACAAGCAGCTGCATCTATTTCAAGAGATGAGTCACTTGCACCAGGCCCATTGATCATTTGGAGGGAATGGCACTCACCATACATCACTGTCGTTTGTCAACTCACATTTGCCAATTTTTGAATCTGTGCTTGTGCCTCATGATTATCCCTCGGTGCAAATGACATAGTCAAAACATTTTTCTTCAACAGGTAAGCACCCAAACTGGCAACCTAAATGAAATTATGAAAAAAAACAAAGAAAGAAAGATTAGAGTGTATAGCACAACAGCAAATAACAAACATAAGATATGTTCCTCAAAATGCATTCTGATTTAGCACAAATGAGCATATATCAGACAAGTAGACAATATTTAATACCCAGTAGGCAAAACAGAAATTTCAAACACAACCATGCATAACATTTCCTAAGGTAGGAATTCTCAGTATACTAAATGCAGGGACTCTCAAAATAGCCAACTAAAACTATCAACATAACATTGTTAAGGATAGAATAGGAGAAACTATATTGTACTATATATGGCGTTTCAGCCTATTATATAACATGCATGGATCGGTGGTTATCCTTAACCCCAAAACAATAGATCTTTTCAAATACCACTATTACATATAGCATAAACAAGATAAGTTAACAAGCATCATATAAAGAAACATACTCGAATGTAAGCATTACAGCACCAAGCTAACCTAATATATCCACTTACTTTTAGTGCAATGGTTTCTCACAGACTAACAATTCATCAAATGTGTAGTTGACCTGTAAGTGTACTAAAAATCTTCTATTGGATATAATGGGCATCATTAATTCAAAACAATAGTGCATAACAGTAATGACTAATGAGAGAGATGAAGGCATATGACATTCCTGGAACAAAACAACATACGAAACGTTTGGCAATTGCTAGACACGAGAGCGCTCCGACAGATCGATTGTAGCTCCAACGGCAGACACTATCCAAAAACTAAGGAGTTGGCATGACATAGAGCTAACATTCATCTGGGTAAAGTCAGATCCAATGTCATCCGGCTTCAACCATACACCATGAGTTGCTCGTATCCAATTGGCCATGTAGTGCGCCACAAGCATAAGATTTGAAATCACCAGTTAAAATTTACCAAATTCTAGACAAAGCGGCACATGCTTTGCAATATCAACCTCCGTGTCCGCAAAAGACAAGATCTTGACACATGCTTTGCGGGCGATCCGGGGAGGGGCGGGGAGGGGGTGGGCGGGGGGGAGGAGGAGAGGAGGAGGAGGAGGGCGGCGGGAGGAGGAGATAGTCGGGAGAGAGGCGTGGGGCGGCATGGGATTTGGGAGGGCGGGGAGGGGGGGGGGGCGGTGGGAGGGGAGGAGGAGGCGGGCGGGCGGGGATCCGGGGAGGGCGTCGGGGGGGGGTTGGGGTGGGCGGGCGGGAGGAGGAGGCGTGGGGAGAGAGGCGGGGCGGGCGATCTGGGAGGCGGGGTGGGCGGCGGTGGGGAGGGAGGCGGAGGTTTTATCCAGTGTCATTTCGGGTAAATAACTTCAACTTTAAGTGGTATTATCCGTAGAATCTGTGAGAAGCTCGGCTATTGCAGCTTCTTGATCCCAGTACAATTGTGCCTTCCCAGATTTTCAGATTCTTAATAGCTAACCTAAAATCTAGATTATTTAGGAGAGCTTTTAGCTACTGTAAGTATCTAGCTTGTCTAGAATCTAAAATAAACAGGGCCGAAGGCAATACGATAGATAGAGAGGACGTAAGTGCAATAACTGAAGGGTGGTGTGGTGTGGTGTGGAGGTGCCAATGAGCCCCGCCATCTCCGTCCCTCTTGTGCATCTGCTGCTCTCGTGCGCAAATATCAAGGCCCACCACTCGCCCTAGGGTTTTCGGATTAGGTTTCTAGAAGCTTCCGCTGCTCCATGCAATCGCCGCCGCTAGTCGCGCTCGCCGGAGGCGCCTCCTCCCCGGCCTGGCTCTCCCCTCGAGCCGCCATATTGGCGTCGCCAGGGAGGCTCCGCCGTTCCCGCCGCGGGGCCCTCCGCCTCGAAGCGAAGGTCGCGTGGAGGGCGGCCGGAGGCGGCGGGGGCCCGCGGGTCCCGGCGAAGGGCGCCGTCCTCGCCTCCGACATGGGGGCCGAGGAGGTCGTGGGTCCCTCGCCCCTGCTCGACGCGCGCAACGAGCAAGGTTTGCTGCTTCCAAATGCACCTAACCTTACAACTTTTATAAATACTAATAGGCTAATACTAATCCCCCATCTGGTTCTCTTTTCACACTAACTAACGAGATTTGCATCACTAGTATGGATTTACTCTAACGACTTAGCCGGCGGTGTACTACGCTAGATTGCTAGCGGCGTAGTCATCATATAGGAGGAGCGATCCTAGGAATCTGTGGGTGGCATTCATATCCGTTCTTTTCAGCTTATGACTTATAATTTCCCCCGAATTTCTCGGCCTCTGTTCGAAACGACTTATCGGAATAGCCTTTTAGATATGGCTTATCGGCTTTCGGTTCGTTCATATGAGTGCTCGCACTAGGGCCAAAAGCTATAAACCGCAGCGAACATGCCTGAAATCATCAGTTACATGAGGAAGGAGAATGACGAGTTTGTTGATTCTTGTGACGTGCAGAGCTCATTTTACATATCAGAAAGGAGGTGGAGAAAGGGAAGTTGCCTGCAGATGTTGCTGACAGCCTGGAAGAGCTGTACTACAATTACAAGAATGCGGTAAATATGCTAGAGTTTTAAATATTTATCTTCTATTTGGTACAATTAAAGATCCTTCATGGTTCATGACGTGTGAATGTTTTGGCTCACCAGGTCCTGCAAAATGGAGATCCTAATGCATATGAGATCATGCTTTCCAACATGATGGCTTTATTTGATCGTGTTCTGTTGGATGTGGAGGTTCTACCTTCTATTCCCATTACCTTCCCAATTTGCTCTGACATCTTTTTATGTTCCAAGATGCCCTTTTACATCAAGCTTCATCCTTTTGCAGAATCCATTTACCTTTCCACCTTATCACAAAGCCATCAGAGAACCATTTGACTACTACATGTTTGGTCAGAACTACATTAGGCCACTGACAGATTTTAGGTAATTCAAAATCTGAGCTGAGAACATCCGGGAGGCTTTTGTTGAAATAATTTCATACGAAGTTTGGTGTACTTCTCATGGACATCATTCGTTTAAACTGGAATGGACAACATGTTACATTATGCCTTACCAGCCTCGTTCACTATAATCTCTTGCTGCTTCCATGTGGTGTGCATTAATTATCTGGAATATATACTGTTGAAGGCCCTTTCAATTTTTTCTTTCATTCATGGCATGCACATTTTCAGTTTGTAGCTCAAATGCAGATTGATGACTTCCAAAGAAAATTCCAAATGCTTTATACAGATATTTCCATCATGTTGAAAATTTTACTTTGATGGGTTTAATAGCATGTCCTGTATCGATGAAGATGATACATATATGCTTTAATGTATAGTATTTGATCTGCATTTCCAGTTCTGGAATATGTGTCTGCTGTTCTATTTCAACAAGTAGTTATTTTAATTTTTAACTAATGGTTTAGTCAGAGATATATTTTCCATCAACAGAACAGGGGTATTTATTAACATAGTTCCATCTATTTTATTACCATCACATGCCAGGAAACTTGCTACATTCATGTGTATTTTAAATTGATATGTAGCCTATCAATATGGTTTCCTGATCCTGCTAACTTTTTCATTATATATGCTCAGGAACTCCTATGTCGGTAACATTTCCGTTTTCCATGACATCGAAGAGAAGATCCAGCAGGTTAATTCGTCTAACCTTCATTGTATTTCCTGTTTTCTTATGAACTGTTAATCACTAGCTTCTTTGAGCACCAGTCACTTTAATGTTCTAGTAAATGCAAACCATCATGATCTTTTCAGAAATAAAAGGCTAGCGTGAACCGTTGCTCTGTATTGATAACCCAGCAACCAACTACATATCAGGAGGTAAAAGGAGTAAGATGGGTATCACCCATCTTTATGAACTGTTAATCACTAGCTTCTTTGAGCACCAGCCTCTTTAATGTTCTAGGAAATGCAAGCCATCATGATCTTTTCAGAAATAAAAGGCTAACGTGAACCATTGTTGTGTATTGATAACCCAGCAACCAACTACATATCAGGAGGTAAAAGGAGTAAGATGGGTAGCACCCTGCAAAGGCCCCACTAGAATTGATATTTTTGGTTTTTTTTTCTGTTTGAGAATTCTCTAAGAGTTGTTTGCTGGAAGGGAATGATGCCAATGAGATTTGCATATAAAGGGCATCATGAGCCAACTCTTCAAGTTCTAGAGTGTTTTTAGTGTATATTAGCACATGACATCCCCCCAACTCCATATAATTCTGTATCTAAGTTGCTTCCGTTACTTATCTAAGTTGCTTCTGTTACTTGTGGAAGCACCAGGCGTGATGTGGTTGTTCAATCCAAGGTTTTAAAGATTGTTTACTAAAAGATTCTTTATGCAAAATATTTTGTCATTGTAGGGTCATAATGTTGTCCTGATGTCTAACCATCAGACAGAAGCAGATCCAGCAATCATTGCCTTGTTGCTTGAAAGAAGCAACCCGTGGATTAGCGAAAACATAGTAAGGGAGTTCTTTCAACGTACTCAATTTATTTGTGAATCATCATAAGCTGATCACATTAGCATCAATATCCCATCTGCTATAGGTTTATGTTGCTGGCGATAGGGTTGTTACTGATCCTCTTTGCAAGCCATTTAGTATGGGAAGGTCTTTTTCTCCACCCCAGAAGCTTATATGATAATGCTGAATTGTTGATTCTTCTTTCGTCTACTCCTATTGCTGGAAAATATCGATTTGTCACTTCAGCATTTTCTCCCAGCAGAAACCTCATTTGCGTGTACTCCAAAAAGCATATGAACGATTTCCCTGAGCTAATTGAGATGAAGAGGAGGGCAAATACCCGAAGTCTCAAGGAGATGGCTTTGCTTTTACGGTATCCTTTCCTTACAATAACATGTTAGTTTTCACCCTTTTTTCCTATGGATAATAAGCCACTTTGACACGGATGTTTAACCATGACTACTTGTACTACAAGTTGGGGCAGTGAATTTTAGTGAAACACATGGTACAGTTGTTAGTTTTATAACATGTCAAAGTTAGCATCTAGTGCTAGTGCAATGAGGATTATTCATTGTGGTCAAATGCACATAGAGTTAAAGAGATGATGGGTTCATAAGCAATCTTTTCGTGTTCACCATTATGGAGCTGGGTTTTGTTCCCTTTTAAGGCAAACATATGTTCAATTGAAATCACCTTTTGCATGAGGTTATCTTCACTGTTTTCTTACATGGGCTTGATAATGCTTATCTTTCATGATATTATGTAGTGGCGGTTCACAGATAATTTGGATAGCACCAAGTGGTGGTAGAGACCGTCCAGATCCTTTGACAGGAGAATGGAACCCGGTATGTTCTCTTGCCTGCTGGTCTTGGTCTTCCAAGTTTGCTATAGATCACTATACATCTTTTTCGTTCAATTTAATGACATTGTTAACTGACGAAAGAAATGAGATTGTACTGTGGCAGAAAGTGTAGACATGGTTGACGGGAAAATGTCTATTAAACAAATATAATGCTTGGCAAGGCATAAATTTTGTATTATTTCCCCTTATCATTACCTTATCTGCTACTTATAAAAACATGGGCAGGCGCCATTTGATGCATCCGCAGTGGACAATATGAGGAGGCTTCTGGAGCATTCTGGTGTTCCTGGGCACATATATCCACTATCATTGCTATGCTATGAGGTTATGCCTCCACCACAACAGGTGTGGTTAGTTGCTACATCTTACCACTTCACATATTTTTTTTATCCCAGAACCTCTTTGAATTTTCCTTTTTAATTTGAATAGGTTGAGAAAGAGATTGGTGAGCAAAGGGTAATATCCTTCCATGGAGTAGGCTTGTCAGTAGCTGATGAAATAAAATATGGGGATGTTACTGCTCATACTAACAATCCTGATGAGGTTTGCTCTGAATGATAGTTGTATATTATCATGTTTAACTTCTACTAGTTTTTGTGAAGTAACAGGCTTGTCAGTAGGAGTCAATATTCCAAAAATCTTTTGGTGCCTGTAAATAGCTGTCTATACTTGTACAGTTGTGCTAGCTTGTAAGCTGATTTACCCAAAACTACTTATTCTGTATACTTTTTTTCTTTGGTGGGGTAGTGGTGTTGTGGGGTAGCCTACGTTTATGTAGAATAGTAGTGTTAGATTAGCTTCCGTGGCTGTGATTGCCTTTGTACTGAGAATTACTGCCAACATCTAGATTAGGTGATGAATCATTGCCAAAATTCATATACTTGGTCTATGTGGGGAAAGTGTCTGGATATTTGCACTATTAGCAAAGTTGAAATTATTGGATAGGTCAGGTAATGCATTGAACATAGGCCCTTCCATACAAAAGACTTCTTAGAGTGAACAGACACATCGGTGCATCTATCTTCCTTCTTCAGGGTAGGAGACCGCAAGTCATTAATAATTGGCCTGTCCTTGTTTTTATTTTGAAGGGTGGAAATCAAGCTACTATCTCATTATTGTGCAATTTGGTATTTGTTTCCACTGATTTTTCTTTTAATTGTATATGATATTCACCAACTCTATCGATCTCACTTGGGACTGGTGGTTGGATTCCCTTGTTGCAATACTAAGTTTCTCATTGCTGTTAGTCTTTTAAATTTTAATCCCCTTGGTCTTAGGCTGAAGACCTTTCTTATCTAGTAATTAGTGTACAGAAAACTTAGCATAGTGCATATAAGTTATCCAAGTTACTTTCAGCTTTTTTGCACTGATGGTGTTAATTTTGCAAATAAGTTATCCTAGTCACTTCCAGCTTTTTCGCACTGATGGTGTTAATTTTACTTATCGAATACTGTCTGTCTTTGTTTAGTGTTGTTGTTTTTCTGTTGGAAATTTGTTAAGAGTGAATGTGTTTGGCTTCTTTCATACAGGGCAGGGAAAAATTCTCAGAGACTTTGTACAACTCAGTTGTTGATCAGTATAATGTGCTCAAATCTGCTATCTTCAGAGGTCGTGGAGCAGCTTCGTCAAACCCTGTCATCTCACTCTCACAACCGTGGCGATGAAACTTAGTTTTCGCAGTTTCGTTCTATCCTGACCTGAGCTTCTTTCCCTTCTATTTGTTTGTTTGCACCAATACTAGCATAGTAGGATACCAGGTTCCATTAAATATGGTTTTTGAGTACCTCAAAATCTCACCCTTCTATCGTTTGTTGTACTGCGTTTTGATTACATCCATAACAAATATTTCAGCTTCTCTCTTACTGGTAGTTTGACATTTTTACGATGAACCATGCCAGCCCCCTCCTAAGGTTGCTTTCATAATTGGTAGTTTGACATTACCTGAGAGGATAGGTTGATGCATTCCACATAGACTTGTGTACGTACTACGTAGATTTCCATGAAGTCAGGTTTATGCTAGTTGATCAGCATAAAAAATGGACCTCATAAATGCTCTAGAAGCTTCATATATAGAAAGCTTGCACAAGAAATCAGAAGACCATCGATACGGTTGGTATCATTCTAGAACACTCCTCGTGTGTTGGTCACACAATGTACAAGGTTGTTTGTCCATTGGACTTGAATGTTAGTACACAGCGATTTCATATTTTTGTATGGCAAATTTTGTTTTGTAATTAACTAATTATAGTGTTGAATTGAGCATTATGGCCATAGGAAGCCACTGATTTCATTCCTCATTTACTGCCTC
The DNA here is from genome assembly GCA_036346245.1 of Bonia amplexicaulis. Classification (NCBI taxonomy): domain Eukaryota; kingdom Viridiplantae; phylum Streptophyta; class Magnoliopsida; order Poales; family Poaceae; genus Bonia; species Bonia amplexicaulis. The sequence goes on from CM070743.1 coordinate 22,720,462, forward strand.
CTGTGATGTACTGTTCCAGATAATTTGTTCGTTTAGAAGAAATTTATCTAATGAATGTCATAACATGTGTGCTACTCCTTCAATTTTCAGGTCCGGATTTCTCCATGAAGTCACCTTCATTTCTTTTCGATAGAGCAGATGAGCTGCTATAGTGCAACTTTGCAAGTTTTGCTGGGAAAGCTTTTTAAACTTTGATATCATCACACTTTTTAATCATCGAGGAGGCTGTTACTGCCCTGCAAATCCGGTAAGTTCCAGAAGTCATGGGGAAAACCCTGTTTTGTTCCCTTTGTAGGTGGCTCTTAACTGTACCATATGCTGCTGCACCGTGTTTGTATGTAGTGATAAGAACTCTGCGGCTGTTGGCAGGTCCAGTATGATGATTTTGCGTAGCTGGATCCCAGCAGCAGATGATGCATGCATTCATCGCCTGCGAATAAATACTGTATCAGCTGACTAACCTTGGGGCCAGATGCAATGCAGCTTGGAGACTCAACCTGGCCAGTCGCGTTTGTGGTGTGCTTGTCAATACAAGCATTCCAACCTGTGGATTTTGGCGGTTAAAGTTTACTCTCCTTTTGTTTTCATGTATATATTTGATGTTTCGCTCCAAATTTGGAGATAAAATCGGCAGGAGTAATGATATGTACACAGTCAATTCTCTTGGCTCACCTGCTGCCTTTGCTCTTGTTGAAGCTCTTTGGATGTAAATTGTCTTCTTTTTTCGGGAGATGCTACTCTTCTCTGAGCTTATCGAAGTCAGGATAAACGTGAAATGCCAAGTGGCATGGATGATATGCAAATACGGTTAGTCTTTGCTGAAGTATTAGATTCTTCTGGGGATGCATCCTATTTGTATGCAAGGGGCAATGCTCGTATGGCTATATTCACTAGGAAATTCATATGCACTATAAAGTACATTGGAGTGATTCACACGTGTGAAGTTGAGATAGAGCAGGTGCAGTCGTCAAACAGGTGGAGCTTAGACCCCGTCTTAGCTCGGGTGCGTTCGAATGGGCTCGTTACATAAGGCTTTTCTCTTGAAGGGTGTGATATTTTAAGACGAGGTGTACTAAGTTAATTATAATATATATTATATTGATTTTAGCTATATCGATTTCTGGTATATACTGTATCGATTTTAGATATATCGGTTAAAATTATAAGTGACTGTCTTTTTTCTTTTATAATATCTCTTAATAGAACACAAAAAAAAAAACCAAAAGCTAAACCATAAACAAAAAACGAAGTCTTTTATGAGGTGGGGGTCGCATGTTCAAGAGCCCAAGGTCGCATGTTCTGAACTGTTTGTTTGGGGAAATATACAATAGACCGAAAAGAATTGGGCTTATTGTTCCCACTCTTTAAAAAAAGAGAGTTAAACTAATACTCTCGTCAATAAAGGCGAAAGGGAAAAGAGAAGTTGGAAGAAAAGGGCAGAGCCTAGCAAGCCACAGGAGGGAAAGACGGGACGGCGGCTGAGCTGAGCTCCTCCTGCGTGCGTATTGTCGCGGGGGAGGAGGAAGGAAGAGCAGGTCAGGCCCGATCCATCCCCTCTCGCGCAGCATCCACTGGGGATTTCCCTCCCTCTGTAAGTCAGGCGCTGCCATGCCATCTGAGCAAGATTAGGTTTTTTTCCCCATCATCGCGCTGCCGCTCTCTATCTTCGTCTTCGTCTTCTTCTTCTTCTTCTTAGTCCCGGGTTTAACCTAATCTTGCTGCTGCGGTATCCAAGTGCTCTAATGGTAGAGCAACCCATATCCAAGTCAAATTACCCATGTGCATGCAGCATCACCATCCCCGAAATTTCAATTTTCTTTTTGGGCAGGTAGCATCTCAACTTACTGTGTAACCGTACATTCCCCGGTGCTTTTACCAGTTTGGTTTGTTATATGTCTCGACGGGTAGTTTGCAATACTCTAATGTTGTACTACAAAGATCATCAACTCTAGTTTCTCGGACAGAGATGCACCTGTGTTCACATGAATGAAGATCCTAAACACAGGTTCAAATATCCTCTATTTGCATGTAGAGTACTATTTCCAGCTGCAATAGGAATGGCTTCTTCCCTATCTTTTTTTGTTTATTATTACTGCTTATGTTCTCGGCTGTTTGGATCCTCCAAAGTTACCAACGCGGGTTCTCTTTCTCCTTTGGCTAATCTCATCAGCTCCCGTTGTCGCAGTTAAATTACAGTTTTGGTGCTCAATTTCTCCTTTAATATCTTCTCCTAAGTGGCTCTTTATTTGTCTGCAGAATCAGATTAAGTTTCTGCTACCAAAGCACCCTGACAAGCAAGATGAGTGACAATCTGATGGAAAAAGTCAATGCCTTGGGTGAGCGGCTCAGGATAAGTGGTGCAGAAGTTAGCCGGAAGATGTCAACTGGCGTGAGTAACATGAGTTTCAAGATGAAGGAGTTTTTCCAAGGCCAGAACATGGCGGACAAGATTGTTGATGAAGCCACGCTGGAGACCATGGACGGGCCAGATTGGGCTACCAATCTTGAGATATGCGATATGGTCAACACTGGAAGGGTCAACAGCGTTGAGCTCATCCGTGCCATCAAGCGACGAATCATGTTGAAGAATCCAAGGGTGCAATATCTAGCTCTTGTCGTCCTCGAGACCATTGTCAAAAACTGTGAGAAGGCTCTCTCTGAGATTGCTGCTGAGCGGGTCCTCGACGAGATGGTAAAACTTATTGATGATCAGCAGACTATAGTCAACAACAGAAACAAGGCACTTATGCTTATTGAAGCATGGGGAGAGTCAGGAGATGAGCTCCGCTACCTTCCGGTGTATGAAGAAACTTACAAGGTACATACAAGTAAATCATTGCGCTTAAACCAGCTCAGTGCAATTTAACCTGAAACAGTGCTTTACCACTGACCTGCCAAGAATCAGAGCAAACTATTTTGTTCCTTTTGACATTTGGTGGATTATTGGTATAGAATTGCTTCTTCTGTCACTTTGATGAATAATTCAGATTTATGTCCATCAACATTCATTTAGTGATGGTTTTCAATGCATCCATAGACCACAGTGTTGTGCCCAAAACAATCGTTACTTCCGCCTTGCTAGTACTGTCAAACTTGTGCGTTTCAGTTAACATTTGGTAACCTTTGCAGAGCTTAAGATCTAGGGGAACTCGCTTCCCTGGGCGCGATGATGAGAGCCTGGCACCAATATTTACTCCTCCCTGTTCAGTACCTTCAGCTGAACCATATTCTGATGCAGCACAGGAAGGGTATCAAGAAATTCCAGATGGAAGTTTTGTTCCAGTTCGTGCAGTCCCTTCTGTGCAAGTCAACGGGGCTTTTGAGGTGGCTCGTAATAGCGTTGAACTTCTTTCCACGGTGCTATCTTCTTCTCCACTAAAAGAGGCTCTAGAGGTGAGTCTGTGCCCTTCTCCCTCAATTGAATCCTCTGGCTTGGTGCTTAGTTAATGTTGTACAGTGTGCTATTAGGTGAAGCCAAGCATCTCAAAAACAGGGTTTAAATTTTGTTGATGACTTCATAAAGGCTTGTATGATGAAGAAATATATTTTGATTTCTAGCATTTGTTACAATTCGTGATCGTTATAATATACCGCAGCAAAGACACCCACCGACCAATCATCCTGTCATCCCGTTCTTACCTGATTACAATAGGAAATTAACTGACAATAAGTGAATAACTTCACCCTGTAATATGAACTTCATCTCTATCATTTCTTACCTGTTTATTTTGTACATCTCTAATTCAATACAAAATTAGTACCGTGCTATCATCACCTTTGTGTTCTGATCGCACCTCACATGCATGCATGCAGGATGATTTGACTACCACCCTGGTTCAGCAGTGCCAACAGTGTCAATACACAATCCAGAGAATCGTTGAGACGGCTGGTGATAATGAGGCTCAGCTCTTCGAGGCACTGAGCATCCACGATGAACTGCAGAAGGTTCTCTCCAAGTATGAAGACCTCAAGGAGCCTGTTTCTGTAGAACCCGAGCCAGAACCAGCGATGATTCCAGTTACCGTGGAGCCTGAGGAATCCCCCCGTGCTGTTAGTGGAGATGCCCCTTTAAGGAAACCAGCAGGGTCTGGAGATGGTCAGAAACTTCAGGATCTTGACGACATGTTCATTGGTAAGAAAGGCGGCACCTCGTCTCAGCAGGATAGAACTCCCAGCAAGGGGCAAAAGGATGATTTCATCAGTTTCTGACCACCGGATACGCCGGACTGAAACTTGATATAGAGATTGTGGCTGTTGAATATGTTACCAACGAAACCTTCACCTCTGCCCAGGCTTTCCATCGGTTTGTGCGATGTGGCCATCTTTCTTTTCCGTATCTCAGGGCTTTCGGTTGGTTTACTGTCCGGGGCATGAGAAGTTGCTTGCTTGCTTGCTGTACAGGAATAGATGTAGTTGTCTAACGTGATATATTATTGGCTTATGAATTATGCTATCAACGAGATCCTTCTCGACGCCGTCCAATTCAACCCAGATCCGCTGTTGTCATCTTGGTATTGCTGATCACCTGCTCCTTTTTCCCTAATTTTTGTGGTTGTTACATGCAAAATCTGAAGTATGAGAATATTGCACAAAATATGCATAGGAACAATTATGCTATTAGATGTACAGATATTGTGAGCATTCAGCTAATGAAAGAATTCATCATTATGAACTTTCTGATGGAATGTCAGAAGCAATACAAGCAAATTTTGTATAATTAGGATCTCGATTAGTGGTGGCATTCTACAAAGTACTTTAGGCTCTATTAGTGCCATTATTTGATTAATTAGATGGAACATGATCTAATATCATCCTCTATTCATATTTGATCTGCCACTGTTTGAATTGTACATGATCTTGAATGCTCTTCAGAAGATTGATCATATTTCTCTTGAATTTCAGCCTCTATTCATATATCCTATTTTTCGACATAAGATTTCTTTGTTCAGTAATTTTACATTAGCGAATATTGGCATGAAATCTGAGCAAATGAAAACAATTGTTGTAATTCTTGTGTGTTGTGTATGGAATGAAAAGTGTTTATATGGATCTACTTCCTTTATCCAAGGCAAATTGGGATGCATTCTCGAACAGGGCATTTTACCATATTTGTAAGGAGAAAGTTGAGGCTGATAATAGACCCATACATTGTTTGAGTACCACTAGATACAAGAACCTACAGCTCAAGTTCTTTCAGAAGACAGGGAAAAAGCATGATAGAAAGCAATTCAAGAACCATTGGGAAACAATGAAGAAAGTATACAGCTTGTGGAACGAACTGAAACTGAAAGTAACTGGGGTTGGTTGGGATCATGCAAAAGGAACTATTGGTGCGTCCGATGCTTGGTGGGATGACCACATAAAGGTAGCCATTATGGAAAGCTCTTCATGTTTCAGTTCATAATCACTGCAATTCGATTTTGTTTTAATCATTCTTATTTGTTTTGCAGAATTATCTAAAACATAAGAGTTTTCATGATGGACCCCTGAGAACCTAGCTGAGTTAGAAGTTATGTTTGCAAATGCTCATGCAACGGGTAATACTTCAGCCATCTCGGGTGAGCCTTCAGGTGAAGTACATACTATTGTTGATATTGATGCTTTGGAGGAAGGCGACGAAGCTGTAGCTGCCGATGCAGAAACCAATGAGGACGTCGATAAGAAACAAAAGGGCCCTATGAAGTGTAGAGCTGGTAGTATTAATCCTAGCCCAAAGAAGAATAGGAAAAATCCCATGGCCCTAAGTGTTTTAGACTCAGACTCTCACAAAAAGAAAATAGAAATAGAAATCCATAATGCTTTTGAAGATAAATCCTCCTCCATTACGTAGCCCTTCAAATAAGCTTTCCAATGAATCCAAGATCATCTTAATCGGATCTCGTATGTGAAAGTTATTGCCTTTATATGCTAGGTATACGATCAGAGATACGATCATACTGTTTCGAACACCTTCAAATCACTCGAACGGCTGCAAGCATCTCCAGTCAATCCAACGACAGGATCATCCGGCCTAGTCCAAACGTTACCATAAATATCGATCGTCCAAAATTGATCGAACGATGTTGAAGGGCGAACATTTGGAGTGGTTCGAACATCACAGTCGGTATCGACCGTCCAAAACCAATCAAACATCACAGAATGAACGAACGTTCAGAGCGGTCTGAACGTCTCCAAGGCGATCAGGCGGCCCATTGAAGATCGGATGGTACGACTCATTTGGAGTGGGCCGAACGTTTCCAAGGCGATCTGACGGTCCGTGGAAGATCGAATGGTGCGATCGTTCGGAGCGATCCGAACATCTCCAAAGCATCTGAGCGTCCAACACTGATCGGACGGTTGGACAATCGAAACCATTCGAACTGGTTTGAACGTTCCGAAGTCGCGAGCGCTTGATGTGGATCGGATGGTCCTGAACACATCTGAGGTCGATCAGACCGATCCAAAGGTAGTTTTTGATACCAGTTGAAATCGTTTGAATGTCCGAAACATCTTTATGAGTTTGATTGTTCTTGTGGTCGATCCGACGTGGCAATAAGGACTTGAGCATGTCTTTCCTTGCTTGACTCCAAGTATTTCTTCTCCATTAGCTTCTTCTCCATGGCTCCAATTCCAAAAGCTTCACATCGTTCAAACCTGAGAACACACAATACATTGGAATAAGATAGTATCCAGTTCTCACATAAATTATAACCAATTTCAATTAGGAGCGATTTCACCTATTGATTAATTTGTTTAGCTGCATCTCAAAACCCTCAAGAGTAATTCAGTCTTTTTATCCTTCACCTGCATCTCAACAAGCCAAACCATATATAAAAAAGCCAGACTACCAAACAACCTGGCGTAAACTTAAAAGCACCCTGCTTAATTATAAGCTGGTTAAACCAAAAAGCTGGCTTTCAGCTATAAACCCAAAAACCTATGTCTAGATAAATAAGGTCTAAGTTAAGATTGATACTATTACCGAAGCCTCTATCTAGTGAATGTCCTGATGGTTCAAGCACTGGTCTTGTACATGCATGAGCAAGTACAAAGGTAAGGTTTGGCCGTTGAATACAAGAAAGCAATGCATAGATTTAATCGAGTTTTATTAGTGTGATTTCGGTCGTGTAAGCAACTAACTCGCCACATGCATGAGGAGCTAGTAATGCCATGCACGATCGATGTCTCACCTTATATATTATTCATTAATTAATACTTAAAAACCCACGAGCTGGAGTTGACCTCTGGAAGGTTGTCTGAAAGTCTGAAAGTATTAACCTCTGGAGTTGACCTCTTGCTGCGTTGTCGTTATTGAGTTAGTCTCGCATTTTCTCTAGGCAAACAGAAAAAGGGAGCTAATAACTAGCTGATTTGCATGTTGAATGATGGGCAGCATGGTCAACTCAGGTGGTGGAATTGTGTGTGCTGTCCCAGATGAACGAGAAATGGATCAGAGGTCATTCAGAGCAGCAGGAATATGATATTCAGAAAGGGAAGAATATCCATATAATTATATTCCTGAATAATACAAATACATGAGATCTAAGAGAAGAGAGTTCGAAAGAACTGTAAAATTCCAAAACCATAAGATTAATGGTGCAATATTAAACTTAGCTGCACATGATCCTATAGACTAGCCAAATGTCATAAGTATATGGAAAGACCTGATAGTGCAAAGATATATACAAAACCAACATAATATAGGAAATAAAGTTGAAGATATGATAACCTATTTAGAAACATTCCTAGGTGAATCTGCGAAGGTTTTATGGGAACAATGGGTAGAAAAAATAATAATCTTTATGAAGAATTAAAAAGAGCTGGTAGCAGTATAAACAATTTTGCAAACATAATATCAAATATTATTATAGCAGAAGATCCAGAATTAGGATATCCTACATTACAGAATGAAAGATTAAGAGAGATAGAGAAATTAACACTGACAAATTGGAAAGTAATAAAAGAATTTCTATGACATTATTTATATAATGCTACTACTGCTAATGTAACACCCCGGCCCTTCATAGGAACCAGGATGCTACCATCACACACTTACCATCTTTGGATTGCTTTATATATGTATAGGAAAAATACATTCTACACCCAGGTGTAGTTACACCCACCTCTAATATACCACCTAAACAAACTTGAAATACTCCTTTATCACTTTAGGTACATTTGTATACTAATTATAAGATACTCCAATGTGAACCACATGAAAAACTTGTAAAGGAGTTCATAGTTTTTAGCGTATTTTGTAAATACCCTTACATACGCGCATAAAAAGGAGTATGTTGAAAAAATGTACATACCACTTCTGAAAAATTGTTCATACCACCTAGATGGTCTTAAATACTTGTATACTACACGTATATACCCTCCGTTACGCAAGATACTCCCTACATTGCGAGATACGATATAGGGTGTAACTACACCGGTGTAGAAAAATATATATATATATATATATATATATATGACGCTGAAATTGGGCACCAAGGTGCGGGCACCTTGATTTCAAATGTCAATTCAACCCAAATTGGTATATTTTTGAAAATATCGTTTAGGGTATGTACCCATCTATAACAATTCAAATGAAACATATACCTTTGAAAAATATACTCAAATTCAAAGTTTTGAGCAATTTAGATCACATATCTTGTCGATTTATATATATATAATCAGCACATACCTACAATCAAACTATCAATAAAAAAGGCAACTAGAGTTCAAATTTCAGTTCGAACTTGTTTTAACTAGTTAGTAAACTAGTTAAAATTGATATCTAAGAAATTTTAAAATTTTTCGCACGCGATACATACCTATTTTAGACTATGGTGCCCAGGCACCAAGGAGCACTCGTTATTTTTACTATATATAACGTATATGTATATATATATATATATATAACAGGGGCACAATGGTGCTCAGGCTACATGATTGAGACTTACCATCTATGATCAAGACTTTCCACATGATTGATTCAACATGCTAAATCAATAACTTCTTTTCCAAATTGATGCCTTTTTGAATTAATGTATGTTAACAGGTTTGCCTGATATATTATATATCATTACACTTGCGCGCATCTAAAAATAATATAAAGACAGAAAGGCTTGGTGCCCAGACACTATGGTGTCCCATTTCAGCGTCCTCTCTCTCTCTCTTTCTATATATATAGAGAGAGTATAAATAACAGGGCACCATGGTACCATGCCTCTATGATTGCGACTTTCTATCCATGATTGATTCAACATGCTAAATCAATGACTTTCTTTTCAAATCGATGCTTTTTTCGAATTAATAAATGTTAACAGGTTTGCCTGATATATTATATATCGTTGCACTTTCATGCATATATATATATAGTAAAAGTAACGAGTGCTCCTTGGTGCTCGGGCACCATAAGTCTAAAATAGGTATGTATCGCGTGCGAAAAATTTTAAAATTTCTTGGATATCAAGTTTAACTAGTTTACTAACTAGTTCAAACAAGTTCGAACTGAAATTTGAACTGTAATTACCTTTTTTATTGATAGTTTGATTGTAGGTATGTGCTGATTATATATATAAATCAGCAAAGCATGTGATCTAAATTCATTCAAAACTTTGAATTCGAGTATATTTTTTCAAATGTATATGTTTCATTTGAATTGTTACAGATGGGTATATACCCTGAAACTGATATTTTCAAAAAAACATACCCGAATTTGGGTTGAATTCAGCATTTGAAATCAAGGTGCCCAATTCAACGTCATATATATATATATATATATATATATATATATATATATATATATATATATATATATATATATATATATATATATATATATATATATATATATATACATATATATATCTGAGGGCACCATGGTATCCCATTTCAGCGTCCTATATAGTAAAAATAACGAGTACTTCTTGGTGCCCAGACACGATAGTCTAATATAGGTATGTGAGTATGTCTCTTATTTCATCGTCCTATATAGTAAAAATAGCGAGTACTCCTTGGTGCTCAGGCACCCTACTCTAAATTAGGCATGCGGCGTGTGCGAAAAATTTTAAAATTTTTTGGATGTCAAGTTTAACTAGTTTACTAACTAGTTCAAACAAGTTTGAACTAAATCTTGAATTGTAGTCGTCTTTTTTGACGATGGTTTGATTAATAAAGTGTATGATGGCAAAGCTAGTTATTAAAGTGTAGTAGGATGCAGCGGTTGTAATTTGGAGGTTGGATTTGTTTGCCGATGAGGACGCGGAGTCGCGAGCACGACGGACTTGCGTTTCATTTGACCACGACACGATCACGATGGGGCTGGAAAACTAGGGAAGACCAATATACCTACCATGCATGCATGCGATGCCTGGGTTGACTTGTTTGATCATCGTAACAAACACAAGCGGTCCAGATCAATCGTGCACCATATCCGCCTTGAACTGAACTGTTCATTACTTGTCAACCTTGCCAGTGTGTGTCTAATATGACAACTATGCAGTGGCGGAGAAACAGTAGATGCATAGGCTTGTTCTTTTCCTCCGAAGCTAGTGGCTTTTGGCTTTTACTATAGTACTTAACTTTCAAACGAAATATTTTTTTAAGACGGGTTCTACAAGTTAAACGATCTATATGTTAAAAGCCCAACATCTGTACCAGCCAAAATCGCAAGTGAGTATCTGACTCTCCGTAATCTGTACCGTAAACAGTCAAAATTCAAAAATTTCAGCTAAAAGCCATAAGCAGTAGCCGCGCCAAACAGACCCATAGTTGCCACTGAGAATTTCTATTTGTAAATGTAGATTTATAGAGCACTAAAGTATGAACAAGAATAAAAATCTAGTCTCTTTACGTAGATTTGTCACTTTTGAATTTCTGTACTATGTTATTTGAATTTATATTAGAATAAATGTGTTTTAAGCTTGTACCTTAATCGTCAAAATCCTGCCCCGCCAATGCAAGTATGACTCGGAAGGACAGGAAATCGCATGACTCGAGAAAGCTACTTGAAAGAAGAATCACCCCACATGCCATACTCTTTTCTTGATTTCTTCTGGTATATGTATCTTTCATGGATGGGAGATTCAATTTTTTGCCACTCTTAACATTAGCCAATTATCGCTGTCACTTACATGTGGGGCCACCTGAGTCACTGACAGTGGGTCAGGGTGGCAAATCCTTTGCCATTCTACTCATAAGGATGGCAAATTATTAAATTTTCCTTCATGGATGGAGCAACGAGCGAGTCGTCGTTACTAGCTAGCTAGCAGTACCATGGCGCGTTCGTGTCGTGCGTCCCACCTCCTTGGCGCCTCTTCCCCCTACCAAACGCCATTATTCGAGTCCGAAGCATTCAAATATCCATCCCCTCATGAGCAGCTTTCTTCCAAGCCCTTCTTCCTTGGTCTCTTCCTCCTCCTATCTTGATATCGTCAGGTTGAAGCGTTCCATTCCGTTGCCTTGAGCCTTCTTGTGCAGATCTATTTTTTTTGGCTTCAATTCCTTCAATTTCTTGGACTCGGTCTCTCTCCCTCCTCCTGCCGCCAAATACTACCAACTGTTGTCTTTGCGGATGCGTCACATCGGATGAGAAGGAAAAGGTGAGTCAGACCCATGATCGATCCATGTTTCTTCTTGGTAATAATAGCAATAATTGGGTGGGTTCGAAATGGCTTTTTGTTGGCTTATTCTCGTATTGTCTAAAGTAACTACCTTTTAAACGATGTATGTTTTAAGGTAGGTTTAGTAGGAAGATTATAGTAAAAACTGTATAATGAGTTTAGCTGTACCATCCAAATTCGTATACGATTATTTTCCTGTGCATATTGTTAAGGATAAGATTAGGAAATAGATAAGGACTCTTATCTATTTCCTTATATGACTTGGATTCTATTCCATATATGCCTTATCTCTATATGGCATGTTATCTTGTACTCTCCTATATATATGACCCTTTGGGTCTCATATCAATACACACAATATTCATAACATGGTATCAGAGCCTAGGTTACATACCTAGCCTCCGTTCGTCTTCCGCTGTCGCTGCCCCTCGGAGAATCGATCTCTCCTGGGGGCGGCCATCTTGTTGGGCGTTGCGCCGTCGCCGCCTCCTCATCTCCTGGACTCCACGCCGCAAGACGGGATGCCTTCGCCCTCTTGGCCACCGCCGCCGCCGGCCGCCGGTCGTGCATGCCGGCCGCTAAAGCGGCGTCCCCGCCGCGGCCGCCGCCCGTCGTGCATGCCCGTGGCCGGCGCGCTTGGCCGCCGACCGCAGCCGCGCCACCCTCGGCCGCCGCCCGGCGAGCTCGCCTCGGCGTCACCGCCCGCAGCCCGCGCTCGCCTCGGCTTCTTCATCGCCGGCCGCGCCCGCGACGGTGCTACCGCCGCCGGCCTCGGTTCCTCCGGCCGCCTACAGTGGATCCGGCCGTCTCACTGTCGGCAAGCCTAGATCCGCCTCTCCACCGTCGGATCGGCCACCCACCACCGGGCGGCTCAGTCGTCGGGCTCTTCCGCCGCCGCCTCTCGCCTTTTGCGTCCGTGCCGCAGCCGCTGCCGTGGCTGCCTCCACCCCGCCTACCGTCGGATCCCACCGCCGCCGCCGCTCTTATGGCCGCCGCCGCCACCGGATCTCGCCGTCGCCTGGCCCCGGGGAGCCGCCTTCTCCCGTGGAGCCCGCTGCTCCTTCTTCCGTCGCGAGATGCGAGGGAGTGAGAGGAAGCGGGAGGCGGAAGTGAGGGAAGGACGTGAAGAAAGAGAGGTGGGCGGGCGGACGAGCGGGCGCGTGAGGGATCGATGCCGGCGTGAAGAAAGAGAGGTGGATCCGCCGGCCTTCCCAGTCACCGCTCGGGTCGTAGTCCATGCCGCCGCCTCCGCCACTCGGTGAGTGGGTAGGGGAAACCCTAACCCCACCCGAGTAATAGCCGGCTGGATGGTTCTTTGGGCCCAATGGGCCGCTTGGCCGAAAGAAAAAATAATAATAATAATAAATTTGCAGAATTTTTTTTTCTTCTCGTGAGTCTTCCGTTGCGTCCATCCAAATCCGTAGTCTCTAATTTTGAGTTCGTTCAAGCCGTGCGAGTCCACAAATTTTTGTTAGTCATAGAAGTGTAGGAATTTTATTTTTTGCATGGCAGCAGCCGCCGCTCTACTCCCTGAGCCGCGTGCAGATTGTAGAAGTCGTCATGATGCCGCCGCTTCTTTAGCCGCCGCCCCGAGCTCTTATGGCCGCCGCGCGTCTTCTGCACCCTTGTGCACAGCGCCGCCGCCTCTTGGGTTTCGATCTGCGCCGTCATGTTTCTATCTATTCTTCTTCGGCTTGATTTGACAGTTTATTCCAGGGCTGCATGCAACGACGACATCATCAAGACTCAGATTTCGGATTTATCTTATTTTAGTGTCAACTCTTTTCCAAATGCAATGCTATTGCATACGTCTTGCATTTGAGAGGGGGTGTTAAGGATAAGATTAGGAAATAGATAATGACTCTTATCTATTTCTTTATATGACTTGAATTCTATTCTATATATAGCTTATCTCTATATGACATGTCATCTTGTACTCTTATATATATATGACCATTTGGGTCTCATATCAATACACACAATATTCATAACACATACTACCTCCCGCGAGCAGCCATACTTTAAATATTTAAACTATAAACCATAACACATCAAGCTAAAAGAACCCACACAATGTGCTCTCAAATTTTGTTTCAAACAGTCCGAACTTGCCTTACTCTAATTTTTATTTGGAAGACAAACTGTAGGGGAAGCCCCTACAGTGTGTATCTACATATAGAGATAGGTATATAGTAAGGAAATATTTACAGGGCTATTAACGGAAAACTCGCCTTACCCTGTCCGGTAATCTTGCCATTTATATGTTCTTCTTCCTTCCTTTTTCTCTAACGACGCATTTGGAATTTTTTTGTATTCCATAATCTCGTAGCAAACTTAGCCTGCATTCGTTGGCTCTACTCGAAAATTTCATCGTTCAATTATGCCTAGTTTTAGCTTGCTACTCATGGCTCATGCCAATGCTTACTTTCCATTGTTTCAGTGTGCAGATCAGCAAGCGGGCGACACAAACGGACAAGACAAATTAGAGCAGCCATGGCATCCAAGGGAATCCTCAAGAACAGCGGGTCCAGACGCATGCCGCCGCCCAGCGCCGGCAAGCCGCCGACCGTGCCAGCATCGGCGCCGACGGTCGTCTTCGGGCGGCGAACCGACTCTGGGCGGTTCATGAACTACTCACGCGACGACCTGGACTCGGAGATCAGCAGCGTCGACTTCCAGGACTACCATGTCCACATCCCCATGACGCCGGACAACCAGCCCATGGACGACGCCACCAAGGCTGAGGAGCAGTACGTCTCTAACTCCCTCTTCACCGGCGGCTTCAACAGCGTCACCCGTGCCCACGTCGTGGACAAGGGCTCCGACGCCGACATGGGTCGCCCTGGCCCCAAGGGCTCCTCCGTCTGCATGGTCCAGGGCTGCGACGGCAAGATGATGCGCAACGCCCGCGGCGACCACATCCTCCCCTGCGAGTGCGACTTCAAGATCTGCGTCGACTGCTTCAACGACGCCGTCAAGGCCGGCGGCGGTGCCTGCCCCGGGTGCAAAGAGCCTTACAAGCACACCGAGTGGGAGGAGGACGACGAGGTGGCACGGGCACTCTCACTGCCCCACGGACCAGGGGCCAAGGTGGAGAGGAGCCTCTCGCTGGTGAAGCAGGCGTCCGGTGAGTTTGATCATAACCGTTGGCTCTTCGAGACCAAGGGGACGTATGGCTATGGTAATGCCATTTGGCCGGAGGACAACGTCGACGATGATGACGGTGGAAGCCGAGCGCCAGGGCATCCCAAGGAGCTCATGGCTAAACCATGGCGGCCGCTCACCCGCAAGCTCAAGATTCCAGCCGCTGTTATCAGTCCTTACAGGTGCCATCTTACTCCTGAAAAACCACCGCCATTACTGTTGCCTGTGAACGGTTATATATAGGGGTTAATGCCTAACCAAGAAAGAAATACACTTGCTAACCCGTCATGAGAATAGCTAATCAATCTTGCATCAAACTAGACTTACTGCAAGATGCATCGGCTGTACATTTGCAACCTCCAATCATGGGGCCCTGTCCTGGTAAGATGGTTTTTTTTTTAAAAAAAATAGTGAGATCCAAACCTGCACAGTAGTCTACTATTTATTGTAAGCTGCATTGTTGGTTCAGTATTTGAATTAGATATATACCGCCAATATTTATTAATAAATGGCAAAACATATTGCTGCATTTCAGCTTTGTCATACCTTCCTCTCTGTCTGAGTTGTTCTTTGCTTGCAGGCTCCTTGTCCTGATCCGCTTGGTTGCGCTGGCCTTCTTCCTCATGTGGCGTATCAAGCACCAAAATGACGACGCCATCTGGCTCTGGGGAATGTCAATTGTTTGTGAGCTCTGGTTTGCATTTTCATGGGTCTTGGACCAGCTTCCAAAGCTTTGCCCTGTCAACCGTGCTACAGACCTCTCTGTGCTGCAAGAAAAGTTTGAGACGCCAACACATAACAATCCAATGGGCAAATCTGATCTCCCTGGAATTGATATCTTTGTGTCAACCGCTGATCCAGAGAAGGAGCCGGTCCTGGTCACCGCGAACACAATCCTCTCGATCCTTGCAGCTGGCTACCCTGTTGAGAAGCTTTCATGTTATGTGTCAGATGATGGAGGGGCACTGCTCACCTTTGAGGCGATGGCTGAGGCAGCAAGCTTTGCGAATATCTGGGTGCCATTCTGCAGGAAGCATGACATTGAACCCAGGAACCCGGACAGCTACTTCAGCCTGAAGAGAGACCCTTTTAAGAATAAGGTGAAGGCAGACTTTGTCAAGGACAGGAGGAGGATCAAGCGTGAGTACGACGAGTTCAAGGTCCGCGTTAATGGCTTGCCAGATGCCATCCGGCGCCGCTCTGATGCATACCATGCCCGTGAGGAGATCCAGGCAATGAACCTTCAGAGGGAAAAGATGAAGGCTGGAGGCGACGAGCAGTTTGAGCCAGTGAAGATTCCCAAGGCAACATGGATGGCCGATGGCACTCACTGGCCCGGTACATGGCTCCATCCATCACAGGATCATGCACGAGGTGATCACGCAGGAATCATACAGGTGCTGCTTCAATGATAATCACGTAAAAACTATTTCTGGTCTAGACGTGTGTGTACTCACACGGGTTTTCTTCTATCTCACAGGTTATGCTGAAGCCACCAAGCGACATGCCAATGCATGAGAACATCAACGAGAAGTCACCTCTTGACTTCTCAGGAGTGGATACACGGCTTCCATTGCTGGTGTATGTGTCACGAGAGAAGCGCCCGGGATACGATCACAACAAGAAAGCAGGTGCCATGAACGCGTTGGTTCGTGCATCAGCCATCATGTCCAATGGTCCCTTCATTCTTAATCTGGACTGTGATCACTACGTCTACAACTCAAAGGCCTTGAGGGAGGGCATGTGCTTCATGATGGACCGCGGCGGTGACCGCCTCTGCTATGTGCAGTTCCCTCAGCGGTTCGAAGGCATCGACCCTTCTGATCGTTATGCCAACCACAACACTGTCTTCTTCGATGTCAACATGCGTGCTCTTGATGGTCTGCAAGGACCGGTGTACGTTGGTACAGGATGCCTCTTTCGCAGAATTGCCCTCTATGGCTTTGATCCGCCTCGTTCCAAGGATCACAGCCCAGGATTCTTTAGTTGCTGCCTCCCACGGCGCCGCAAGGCATCTGCTTCCAATGGCAACCCCGAGGAGACAATGGCTCTCCGTATGGGTGATTTTGATGGGGACAGCATGAACCTTGCCACATTCCCGAAGAAGTTTGGAAATTCGAGCTTTCTGATCGACTCCATCCCGGTAGCAGAGTTCCAGGGAAGGCCCTTGGCTGACCATCCATCTGTCAAGAATGGGCGTCCACCTGGTGCTCTAACAATTCCACGTGAAATGCTTGATGCGTCCATTGTGGCAGAAGCAATCAGCGTGGTCTCATGTTGGTATGAGGAGAAGACAGAGTGGGGGACACGCGTGGGGTGGATCTACGGGTCTGTCACTGAGGATGTTGTGACAGGGTACCGTATGCATAATCGCGGATGGAAGTCAGTGTACTGTGTCACACAGCGTGATGCCTTCCGTGGCACTGCCCCTATTAATCTCACAGACCGTCTTCACCAGGTGCTTCGATGGGCTACTGGTTCTGTCGAGATTTTTTTCTCCCGCAACAATGCACTGTTCGCCAGCTCCAAAATGAAGGTTCTGAACTATGTGCCCCTCAAGAATGGCTATCCCTTACTAATGTAGATCCCTCATTAAAAATATGACCAAGCTTTTCTGTTTCAACAGGTACTACAAAGGATCGCATACCTCAATGTTGGCATCTATCCCTTCACATCCATCTTCCTCATTGTCTACTGCTTCCTTCCAGCACTCTCCCTCTTCTCGGGGCAATTCATTGTGCAAACACTCAATGTCACCTTCCTGACATACCTACTTATCATCACCATCACACTTTGCCTCCTGGCCATGTTGGAGATCAAGTGGTCTGGGATTGCACTCGAAGAGTGGTGGCGAAATGAACAATTCTGGCTCATTGGTGGGACTAGTGCTCACCTGGCTGCAGTGCTGCAAGGCCTACTGAAAGTTATTGCAGGGATTGAGATTTCATTCACACTCACATCAAAGCAGGTGGGTGATGATGTGGACGATGAATTTGCGGAACTCTACATAGTAAAGTGGACTTCATTAATGATACCGCCCCTCACCATCATCATGATCAACCTTGTTGCCATTGCTGTTGGCTTCAGCCGCACGATTTACAGCACAATCCCACAATGGAGCAAGCTTCTTGGTGGGGTGTTTTTCAGCTTCTGGGTGCTTGCCCATTTATATCCGTTTGCAAAGGGGCTCATGGGCAGGAGAGGCAGGACACCCACCATTGTGTACGTCTGGTCTGGACTAGTTGCCATCACTATCTCATTGCTCTGGATTGCAATCAAGCCTCCATCAGCAGCTGCCAACTCACAGTTTGGTGGGTCGTTCTCTTTCCCTTGACTCAATTTGTCTTGAAATCTTATAGCTCTTACTGGTTTGATATATTAAATTGCTGAAGACAGCAGTACAGAATTTGGGTTCCGCAGCAGACATAAAGAACATCCTATGAACCACAGTCTGCTTAAATGATGGGTAAATCTGCAGTTAATGGCAGATCAAGTTCGTTACAGAGAGTTAGCATAGGATATATCTAGTATATTAAAGGCCGTTTTGGTTCTTCTGATTTTTTTTATTTGTTTAGAGCCTGCTCTCATTTGG
Organism: Bonia amplexicaulis; assembly: GCA_036346245.1. Classification (NCBI taxonomy): domain Eukaryota; kingdom Viridiplantae; phylum Streptophyta; class Magnoliopsida; order Poales; family Poaceae; genus Bonia; species Bonia amplexicaulis. The sequence continues at coordinate 22,738,789 of CM070743.1, forward strand.
ACCATGTGCCTACACATGTCAACAGGTGTAATGCGGTGTTATTATGTTAATAATGTTACGCTACACATTTTCTCCCATTTAAGCTGTATGTCATTCTTTAGTCACAAGTCTTGTTTTTGAGAAAATATGGTTGTCACGAAGATAGTTTAGAGGGCATAGCTGACAATTACAGATGTCATCTGACTACAACTTCCTACATTTTGAAGTTCAGCTAACCACTCCATAGTTTTCAATCTGATTGATTTCATAGAAGAAGTAACTAGCAATAGCAGTTATATAGAAATGGCATGACAATTTAATTTTCTTAAGACAAATTTAGTGCCAAATTTAATACAAAAATGTACCATTTGCTTAAGATAGAAAAATAATTCAGTCAACAAAATTATTAAAAACAAAAATGGATTTGGGAAATTCCTGGATAGGCATGCAAAGTTGCAAATATTTGCACCGCTATCTTAAGAAGTATGACATGTGCTCAGTAAAAATGTATTCTTGAGAGAATGCATAAGAGTGCATTAGTGCAGCTTCAAGCCAAAACATAATAGCATCAGTTTCTGTCTAAAAAAAATGCTGTAGAAAAACATTTAAATTGTACCTGCAGTTGTTCTCAGATCAATTCCATGGGCCATGTGGCAAAATCATTTAAAGTGTAAGCCTCTTGACACTTATTAGTAAACAGCAGCATTGTGTCATGGAATGATCCAATATTTACAAGATAAGACTGCTTCATTTTCTGTGTTAAATCAAATTTCACTCATGCCTCTGCATCTCTGCATTACAAGGGACTACCTACCTGTATCAGAGTAGAACCAAATGATTAAGGACAGTTTCTTAAAATTATTACCATCAATTGCTCATTTAGCAATAGACCTTCAAATAGCTCCGAACTACTGTGGAAAAGATAAGAGAAGACAGAACCAGCACGACCTTATTATAGAGTGAATAATTTTCAGCTAGAGCCAGCTATACATGTAAAGAATTTTCCTACATGATCAATGAGATACTCTATGAAACCAGTCCTTGGTTATAAAAAGTAGACATACATGTAAGTAGAATTGTATCAATCTCCGCTCGCACTTTCCTCTAGTGGATATTTCTTCCAAAAGAACACAGTCACCCACAACGCATTGATGGGCTCAATGGTAGACCAAATACTGAAAAAAAAAACAAAAATAAAGGAATATGCTGCAACGCTAGGTACATTTCTGTACCTAAACATGAAATTAAATAGTTTAGATGTTAAAAAGAAGTACGCATTATTGGCACTATCCTCAGGAAACAAAAAGACACAGATCAACATAATGGCAGGAGGGTATTTATAGTGTGTGTAGCTATGAGGTATACAGCTCTTCAATAATTATGATAGTTGCTGTTGGATGCTACAAGGAAAATGGTATCACCTCGGGATGGTAGAAAGTCATTGAGGATTTCACCAGCCTTTAGTAGTTTGCATCTGTATGCAATTATGCATAACCAAAGTGAGGATATCCAGAAGCAGCATGCTACTTTGGTCGACAAACAAAATTGACTATGAAGCTGAGCATACAAGCAGATCACTAGTTGAGTCAGACCCATCACTTTCAGCAATGGTATTATCTTCCACAATGAATGCATGGCCAATTGACTGAAAAAGTAACCAGCAAGTTTTGGTACTAAGTTTCATGCCTAGATTAAGCATTTCTCTGACCAAAGCAGTAGCCGAACTAATACACTGCAACTTAATTAAGAGCACAACTACAATGTTGAATGAGATACTGTCCATCTGAACATTGGCACATTCCATTTCTCTCAGCAACTGCGTGACTGCATGCATATCCCTGGTTCTACAAAGTCCACGAAGCATTACATTGTATATACATGTGTTGGAAGCCATTACTGAACGCTTCATCTTGTCAAACAACTTGCAAGCCTCTTAAACCAGATGAGCTTGGAAAAGACCATGTAAAACAATAGTGTAGCACACAACATCAAGTGCATAGTTTTGACACACAGCCTCCCTGAAAACCGATAACGCCATATGATTCTGGCCCCTTCTAACAAGGCCACGGAGGATGGCTGCATGAACATAGGCATTTGAATCAGGATTGTCCACAACAATACTGCTGTAGGCATTCTTTGCATCCGGCTTTATCTGGCTCCCATGAAGATTTTGGTAAATGTCTAGGTCATCAGGATATCTCCCCTCCTTCATCGTGCAGTCCATAATAACACTATAGAAAAGAAGGTCTGGGCTCACTGACCTTGTTGTGCTTGCCAGCTCGGAAAAGACCTTGACAAGCGGTGTGTAAGTCACCACTGTGGGAGAAGAGCCAGCATTTTACAGGCCTCATCTAGCCTTCCCTCGCGGCACATATGGGCGATGAAGCATGTCCACATGGCCGAAGACGGCCTGTCCTGAGGTGGACGTCGAGGGCGACGTTGCGCGCGAAGACGTTGGGGTTCCCCCAGAGACGCATATGGTCGAACAGCTGGAGCACGAGCGGGTAGAGGCCCCCGGCCAGTAGAGCCTGACTGAGGCAGGAAGGTGTGGGGCAGCCAAGGAGGATGGCGGGGAGGATGCGGTCGAAGGAGGCTGGCGGGTGGAAGTAGGCGGGCGTACCAGAGGAAGGAGGAGAGGGCAAGTGCGTCGGAGGGGCAGAGGGAGACAGCGGCGTCGACCAGCCGAGGCGAGAGCGGCGGCAGTTGGGGCTAGGCGGTGGCGAGCGCAGCAGAGAGCGGCGGTGTCCGCCTCCGCGTGGCGTGGAGCATAGAAGAATGGATGGGGATGCTGCCGCGAATCGCATCGCAAGTGCGCACGCGGGGGGAGCTCGCGATCACTAGACTATATGTATTGAGTTGCAAGGACGGCGGCGACGCCGGCGGCTGCTCGCTGCACCTGCACGGCGGCGTCACGTCAGCGGCGGAGTAGAGCAGAGCAACGGCGGCTCTACACCACCAGATAAGAAAGGTGGCCGAAACGGCAGACCATCAGTCACGGACTGCAGCCCAGCCGCCTGGTCTGGAACCCCTCCGCAAGACGAATTTTTTTAAAAAATAATTCTTTTTTTATTCAAAAATACAAAATGATGCCTACTTTTTTTTTTAAAAAAAAGTAACCCCGTAGCCCGTTGGGTGATTAGACTCTATCATCCAACAACCAAGCAACACACAGGCGGTAGCTCTACCGTTGGGTGACTGATCGGACGTAGGTGTTGTCGCCCAACCGTTTGGCGACAGCACTTCCTGTCACCGAGCAGTTCGGCGACTAGAGCCTAGAGTATTAATTTATTTCTTATTCGGATGTGAGATTGAACGTCTGTTGATGGTGTTGTTAGACTATAAAGTAGTGTTTTATGATAGTTAGGAATATTTTAGGTAATCTGTTGTATGTCATTTGGCAAAGAAATTAGCATTTGGTGTCTTAATTTGTAAATAAATATAGTAGAATTTGAGTATCAATTTTGTTGTTACTGTGGCTACAGAACAAACAGAGAGAGATAGTATGGTAGTGCAGAGTTAGGTGAGCAATGTCCTCTTAGGGTTTCCCCATGGTTTGCTTTACATATATATATAGTTACACGGGGAGTGTTTTACAGCTGTACCATTTCACTCAAGTACCCCCTTAGGGGCATTTATGTCATTGTACAAGTCCCATTTTGGACCTTACAACCTTCTAACATGCCAGCTGGGCTTAGGTGGGGGCCACCCCTACAACAAGAGCCTCTCATGGTAACGGGTTTGCTCAGGCTGAAGCCATGTTACCGAGCCATTTGGCCCTCTCCGTCCCTGCGGCATGTGACCTCCTATGATACTGGACAAGATTGTGTTGGTGGTGGTTGGGGTCGAAGCTACCGCCGAAAACATCTCCGCCCAAGAGGCGTGCGCTTCCAGCGAAGCTTCCAGCTTCGCTCTACGGACCTGCGAGCGGAGCGGGATGCAGAGGCGTCCATGGACCCCTCGTGTGCGAGGCCGAGACGGTTGCCCGACCGAACTCCGCAGACGTGAGGTCGGAGTAGCCTTGAGGATCGTCTCGTCGGTTCGAAGCCGATGCGATATTCAGGTCCAGTGCTGGCGGAGGCGCCTCGCGGAGTCGAGGCCGGGGCCGACGCCGGAGTCAGAGTTGTTCCGCGGAGGCGGAGTTCACGCCAAAGTCGTCGTCAAAGTGACTGGTCAATGGCCTGCTGACATTGCATTGATGGCCCCGAGAATTGCGATGGAAATGGGCCACGCCGCGCAACCGCATGGCTGCCATCATGCATTTATCCCCGAGGGGACGGGTGGAGTACACGCTTGAGGGGCCCGAGCCATCGCTGGTGGACAAGTGGTGGGTAGCGGCGGAGAGAATGGAGGGTCCTTGCTCGCGCGTCTTGGGCCCGACTCTCGCGACGGAGGAGACGATCCGGGCTTTGTTGCGCGAGGGGAAGCTGTCGGACCGCCGTGAGGTGTGGTTGCCCGTCAGCGACGAGACAGAGCTACACCTGGAGATGTCGGAGGCGGTCGTCTTCGTCGCTTATTTTGAAGTCGGGCCGCATCCCGTGCTATGCTTGTCGGTCTTGTTTGCGAACCTTGCCGCGGTGGTGCGGTGACTACAAACGCGATAGCCCGCCTTGCCGTCTACAGCTGGGCACTGCGCACGGAGGGATGCTGGCCTAGCGCCTCGCTGTTCGCGTTCCTCCACGACGCACGGTGTCAGCCGAACAGGCTGAGAGGGGGACGTTTTCCAACTTCGACAGCGTCAACTTCGTCCTGCGGTCGCAGTAAAGGAAGATTTCCCTGCCAACTCGACCCGGATGAAGTGAGAACTGAACTGGATGAAACGATGGTTTTACCACCGCGTGGCGAGTGGCAGTGGCCTCGAGTGCACGGGCCGGCCGGTGTCGTTCAATACCTCGCCAAGCGCGCCGATCGACGACGAGGACAGGCGGAGGGCGCGGAGGCTTGTGGGGACCACCGCCCGCTTCAACATGCGCGACCTCGCTGAGGAGTTCGTTATGTATGGTGTGGCACCACTTGGCGATGGGTGGCGCCTCATACCTGGGGGCCTTCGGTGCGACAACGTCCGCCCGTCAGTGTCCTCGCTGCTGAGGCCCGCCAATCCTCGTATTCTGCTGGGGGCGCGGAGCGTGCGGTGGCCGTGTTCTTTGGACCGTATGCAGCCAAGGAGCACAACCTTCATGATGCTGCGACCGCGGTGGCGAAGCTATGGCGAATAAACCGGGTGTGCGAGGCTCTGGGCATTCTCGTGCTGGAGCGCACCACTCCGGCCCCAAGCCAGCCTCGCCGCCATGACGATGACGGCAAGGGAAAAGAACTGCCGTCTCGATGGAGGGCTCGGTCGTCTGTGGCCGTACCTGGTGCGCCGGCTGCCGCCCCTGTCGGCTCTGTCGGGGGTGGTCTTTCGGTGTACGCCGACTCCGACTTGGCGAAGTATAACAATTCGGACCTTGAAGCAGGTACGGAGGCGGTTCCAGGCGAAGTGTCCCTGGGCAGCGCAGCGGACCAAGGGTGCGGCGCGGATAGCCAGGAGGGCGCAGCACCGTCGCATGCGCTGGTTGTCGAGGTGGAGGAGTCCTTGCCCCAGTCTCCGAAAGCGAAGCGGCCGCGCACACGGGCGCCCTCGCGTCCGGAGAAGTAGACGCGCGAGCGCTTCGTCCCCTACCCCTCGAGGTGGTGGCAGCGGAGCTGTCGCCTAGGCGAAGTAGACGCGCGAGCGCTCCGTCCCTTACCCCTCGAGGTGGAGGCAGCGGAGCTGGCGCCTAGGCAAAGTAGACGCGGTCGCGCTTCGTTTTGTTTATACTTCGCAGAGTGCGCACGGGGGCGACATCCGGAGAGTGCGCGTAGGGATAACATCCACACGTCCGTTTGTATACTCGGTAGAGTGCGCGTAGGGATGACATCCACACGTCTTTTTTTATACTCCGGGGAGTGCGCATAGGGACAACATCTACGCGTCTTTTTTATACTCCGGAGAGTGCGCGTAGGGACAACATCCACGCGTCTTTTTTATACTCCGGAGAGTACACATAGGGACAACATCTGCGTGTCTTTTTTATACTCCAAAGAGTGTGCATAGGGATAACATCTACACGTATTTTTTATACTCCGGGGAGTGCGCATAGGGACAACATCCATGCGTCTTTTTTATACTCCGGAGAGTGCGCATTGGGACAAAATCTACGCGTCTTTTTTATACTCCGGAGAGTGCGCATAGGGACAACATCTACGTGTCTTTTTTATACTCTGGAGAGTGCGCGTAGGGGCGTCCCCTCACGCGTCTTATTTATACTCCGGAGGGTACACGTAGGGACAACATCCACGTGTGCGTGGGAATGACATCCGCGTCTTTTTTATACTCCGGAGAGTGCGCATAGGGACAACATTTATGCGTGTTTTTTATACTCCAGAGAGTGCGCATAGGGACAACATCTATGCGTCTTTTTTATACTCCGAAGAGTGCGCATAGGGACAACATCTGCGTGTCTTTTTTATACTCCAAAGAGTGTGCATAGGGATAACATCTACACATATTTTTTATACTCCGGGGAGTGCGCATAGGGACAACATCTATGCGTCTTTTTTATACTCCGAAGAGTGCGCATTGGGACAAAATTTACGCGTCTTTTTTATACTCCGGAGAGTGCGCATAGGGACAACATCTACGTGTCTTTTTTATACTCTGGAGAGTGCGCGTAGGGGCGTCCCCTCACGCGTCTTATTTATACTCCGGAGGGTACGCGTAGGGACAACATCCACGCGTGCGTGGGAATGACATCCACGTCTTTTTTATACTCCGGAGAGTGCGCATAGGGACAACATTTATGCATGTTTTTTATACTCCAGAGAGTGCGCATAGGGACAACATCTATGCGTCTTTTTTATACTCTGGAGAGTGCGCATAGGGACAACATCTACGCGTCTTTTTTATACTCCGGAGAGTGCGCATAGGGACAACATCTACGCGTCTTTTTTATACTCCGGAGAGTGCGCATAGGGACAACATCTACGCGTCTTTTTTATACTCCGGAGAGTGCACGCAGGGGCGTCCCCCCACGTGTCTTATTTATACTCCGGAGAGTATGCGTAGGGACAACATCCATGCGTGCGCGGGAATAATATCCGCGTCTTTTTTATATACTCCGGAGAGTGTGCATAGAGACAACATCTACGCGTCTTTTTTATACTCCGGAGAGTGCACATAGGGACAACATCTACGTGTCTTTTTTATACTCCGGAGAGTGCGTGTAGGGGCGTCCCCCCACTCGTCTTATTTATACTCCGGAGAGTGTGCATAGGGACAACATCCACGCGTGCGCGGGAACAACATCCACGTCTTTTTTATACTCCGAAGAGTGCGCATAGGGAGAACATCTACGCGTCTTTTTTATACTCCGGAGAGTGTGCATAGGGACAACATCTACGTGTCTTTTTATACTCCGGAGAGTGCGCATAGGGACAACATCTACGCGTCTTTTTTATACTCCGGAGAGTACGCGCGGAGGCAGGCCTCCGCTGCGTCTTATTTATACTCCGTAGAGTGCGCGCGGAGGCAGACCTCCGCTGCATCTTATTTATACTCCATAGAGTGCGCAGAGGTGTCCCCCCACGTGTCTTATTTTATACTCACGGAGAGTGCGCACGTTTACCGCGTGTCGTTGCAAAAAATAAGACAAGTTTCGCAAACAGTGGACTTTATTGATATCCCGTTTGTGCGGGTGAGCGATTACAAAAGACGGGATACTAACCACGAATCGCTTGAGGATGGGAGCAGCAATGATTGCTGTCGCCGTGGCGGGGGGGTCTGTGCGGGAGCCTTTGGTGCCGGAGCGAGCCATGTGGATGCCCGGCGGGCTCATATTTGGGAGTCATCGAGGGCCTTTGCGCTGTTGTGTCCTCCTTAGGAATCCTGGTGGACCTCGCGGTGTGGGCCTCGGGTACCAAGCTCTAAGCGTCGGGCGATGTCCTGGTCACCGTGGGTAGTGATGATACCTCGCGGGCCCGGGAGCTTCATGCATAGAAAGCCGTGGTGTGGGACTGCCCCGAAGGAATTGAGGGTTGGGCGGCCCAATATGGCGTTGTACGGATACGAGATGTCGACAACGTCAATGGTGACGTCTTCGGTCCTCGCGTTGTCGCATCTGCCAAAGGAGACCTGCAGGCATATCTAGCCCAAAGCCCTCAGCGGCTGACCTCCGAAGTCCTATAATGGGATTCCCGAGGGACCTAGGCGACTTCGAGGGATCCCTATCTGGTCAAAGGCCGCTGCGAACAGGATGTTCGCGGAGCTTCCTCCATCAACTAGGATGCGCTTAACGTCGCATCCTGCGATGGCGACCTGGATGACCAGGGGATCTTGGTGAGGGTACTCCACGCCTTCGGCGTCCCAGTCCGACGGCACCTGCGCCAGGTATACCGTCAAGTGGTGTAGCCTCCGCGCGTAGGCCCTCTGCTTCCGCGCCGAGGCGAACTCCAGCGAGGAGCCCTCGGAGATGACGTTTATAATCCGACGCTGGGCTCCCTCCGGGCCTTGGATCCAGGGGGGCCTTCCAGGGGTTGCTGCACGTGGGCTTGAATCCGCAAGGGTCCCTCCTGGGGCTGCCACCCGTAGTCTTGGATCCGCATGGCCCCCCAGGGGTTGCTGAACATGGGTTACGACGGGTCGTGGCACCTCGAGGGCTTTATCCCTAGCGACGCTCTGTCGAAGCGCCGCGATGGTGGTGCATGCGCGCGTGTCATGGCTACCCCGGCCATGCACCCCACACCACTGGCCGTAGGGCTGGTCTTCGTGCTCCGCACGGGTCCTATCATCGCGGCCCCGGTCACGCCCCCGCCCCTGGCTTCAGCGAGCCCGACCGCGGCCGGCAGGGGCGTTGTTTTCAGAGCCACCCTCAATGTCGAAGACGTAGCGGGCTATTCGGGACTTGTGTTGGTCGTGCTTGGGCTTGTCACTCAACGAGTCCTTGTGCTGGGCGTCCTTGCGCTCGGGAGCGTCCTTTGATGACTCTTGCTTGCGCTTGCCCATGGAGGAGCGTTCCTTCGGTGAGGTGTCGGGGTCGTCGCCTTTGCGTCGTCGCGCTTCTTCCTCTACCCTGGCATACTCTTCCATTTTGTCGAAGAGCTTCACCACTGTCTTGATTGGCTTTTGAGCGTTGTACTCAGCCATCGGCCCGGGGCGGAGGCCCTGTATCGCTGCGTTGATGATGGTTGTCTCGTTGACATCCTTGACCTAGCAGCGGACCTTTGCGAAGCACTTGAAGTACTCCCGGAGCTTCTCCGAGGGTTTTTGCTTGACGACGAAGAGCTGATCCGCATCGACGTGCTCGACGTAGTTCCCTAAGAAATTGTTGTCAAGGCGGTCGCGGATCTGCTCCCATGCGTAGATGGAGTTCGGCTCTGTGGTAAAAAACCAAGAGAGTGCCATCCCCTGTAGCGCGAGGGGAAACCGCTTCGCTTTGGTGGAGTCGTCTCCGCCTGCGGCTTTGATGGCGGTCTCGTACATGCGCACGAACTCCCGAGGGTCCGAGTCGCCTTTGTACGCTTCGATGGCGCTGGGGAACTTGAAGTCCTCCGGCCATGCCAATTGCTGTAGACCCGCGGAGAGGGGGGACTCCGGATCCACGCGTCGTAGCGGGACGCGACTGGACGTAGGGGCCTCGCGGCTGTCCGTCCGCTCAGGCGTGGGCTCCGACGCGACCATCGACGAGATCTGCTGGCTCCGAGCCTCTTGCATATCCCGCACGGCTCCACGGAGGTCCGCTAGCTCCCGTTGCACCGTCGGGCTGCAGCAACCACGGCCTGTGCTCCTGAGCTGCCCGGCGCGCCGATGTGGTGGACTTCGGAGTCGGTGACGAGGCCGACATTGCCGCCGGAGCCGCTCGCTGCTCCCGCACCGGGCGTCGGGACGGTGGCCGTGCCAACATGGGCATCGGCGTTATCGCTCCCAACAACCCGGTCGGTGCCGCCGGTGCCGACCGTCGCGCCGACGGTGGGGTCGATCGCCGCGTCGTGAGCGTCGTCGTTCGTAGCTGCGACGCCGGTATTGGCGCCTACGCTCGCGATCGCCGACGCCGAAGTCCTGTTGTTGACGTGCGTCTCCGTCGCCTCCCTCTTCTTCTCCGCCTCCGACGAAGTTTTCTTGATGCCATCCTTCTTCGGATCTTGAGGCTTGCTCTTGTCCTCCCCACGGACGGTAGAATGTTGTGGCTATAGACCAAACCGAGAGAGAATACGGTAGTGGAGAGTTAGGTGAGCAATGTCCTCTTAGGGTTTCCCATGGTCTGCTTTATATATATATATATATATATATATATATATATAGTTACATGGGGAGTGTTTTACAACTGTACCCTTGCACTCAAGTACCTCCTTAGGGGCATTTATGTCATTGTACATATCCCATTTTGGGCCTTACAACCTTCTAACAGGCCAGCTGGGCTTAGGTGGGGGCCACCCCTACAACAGTTGTCATGGTTCAAAATTCTTGGATTAAAAAATACAATGCATACAAATCCTGCTGTACAGTGTGAATACACCAGAAGATATATGAGTGATGAAATATTCTGACCAAAGATAAGTTAGGAGACAAGGAACATGTAATATATTAGACTCCCTGAACCAACGTGCATACGATGTGGTTACATGGCATAAAGCTTCTGGTAATTACTTAAGTAAACAGTGATACTACTCTAGTACACTGTGACAGAAGTATCCGACAAATGCCAGAATATATGTATGTGCATAAAGGAACAATATGACCAGCAGGGGTTTGTTACGGAATGCCTCGAACTACTGCATGGATCACAATCATTTACCCTTCTTTGTGAGCTCGGTTTTGTACTCCTCGCCCATCACCCTCGCCTTGGCCGCTAGTTCGCACTTTCTCTCACGCTCCTCCACGTGAGCCTCACGCTCCCTACACCTGCATGCCTTGAGATGAGCCGTTGTCTCCTGTTAGATATGGTCACTGTGCTCTTCATTGTAGCGGCGCTCCTCCATTCTCTCGCGGTGGGTCTTGGCGTCCCACTCCTCGCAGTCAAGACTCCACTGGTCATGTGGGTGGATTTCTCAGTCAATCCAATTGTGGTAGGCACATAGCGGATTCGGAGACTACAGGTAGACGGGAGAGGATGTTAGTGCGCACTTGCAGAGAGAAATGTTACGGGAATAAGTTGTAGCAGGTACTTACCCGCTACCGGTAGCGGCTCGTGTCCCAACGACGATCGGGATACTCTCATGGGTAGTTTGCTCAACCCCAGTAGCACATGCCGAGGCTGAGCTGCCGCTTGTACTTGAAGAATTTGAATCTGTCCCTGCATCAATAGAGGGACAGCGTATTTCCCTCGGGCGGTTCTTGCGGTGAGTGCTTGGTTAGAATGTTGAGGTAGGGATTGCTGCTATGGGGGCGTCGTTGTGGGGAGGTGTCCTCCTGTCACGCTCCCTTTGTTCGTCGTGGGCTGAAGCAACCCTTGCGAGCCTATAGATCCCATCCCACTGGTTCTTCATTTGAGTGAGGTATTGTTGTAGTCATGACGCAGGAGTACCTTGTTGGGGTAGTACTTAAGTAGTGATGTGGATAGGCGGACACGGTTGGAGCGTAATTCGGTTGAAACAAATTTGGCATCCATGACGCAGCGGGCCCGGTGAGGAACCGTATTGCAGCCTTGCATTGCGTCGCTGCGCAAAACTGCATCATTAGGTCACGTCGTAGCACAAAGCTACCTCGTTGGGTCACGTCGTGCTTTACAGATGCATACTTACACTATCTCTCTTCGTCCAGTAAGTACTTACACATGGTGTATTCATGATATTTCAAACTAACCTTCCAGGTAATCACTAGTCTTATGATGAGCATTTCCAACATCTTCTAGTGCCTTCCCTACAAGCTCCATAAAATACTGGTCTGTTGGTTATTCTGGAAGTTGTACTTTGATATAATGACCAATATATTGGTTATTCTGGATAGTAAGTTATTGAGCACTTGGTTATTCTGGTAATCTTGATAGTATGTACTTTTTGGAGTAGTATGACTAATCTATTGTGTCATTCAGTCACGTCTGGCGCAAAGCTGTCAGGTTAGGTCACGTTGCAGCACAAAGCTGCTTGGTTGGGTCACATCTTGTGCGAAGCTACCTCGTTGGGTCACGTCTTACGCAAAGGTGGCTCGTTTAGTCACGTCATGTCCCTACGGAAAGCTGGCTCAATAGGTCATGTTGTGTGCAAATCTGGTTCATTGGATTACGTCGGTGTGAAAAGTTGCCTTGTTAGGTCACGTTGGTGCACAAAGTTGCCTCGTTTCGAGAGGGAGGTCACATCCCGCTTTGATGATGGAGACGACATCATCGCCCTGTAAGCTAACATATGACCCGCTAAGTCAGAAAGCACGCTGCATCCTCCCGTGGGCTAGAAAATACATGCCCTACCCTCAGAAAGTAGGAGCACTCCACCCTCCCAATCGTAGGAAGAATAACCTTCTTCATCCTACAGTAATATACCATCGTATACGCCGAGAGGCCAGTCCAACTGGGGTGGCCTACGCAAGAACTTCCCCTCGAAATGAGGAAGGACTTTGGCTCTAACTACCACTTGATGCTAAACATGCATGCTCAACCGGTATGGCCGCAATGCAGACACATGAAGGATGCAGTCGTGCAGGTCTTAGATGGCCAGTTCGAAGGTGGACGATATTTCTTTTGATGCCTACACTCTAGGTATAATTACCCAATATTTTATTTTCTGTTACTGCTAATAGAGCTTCTATGTTAACCCTCATTTCCAGTAGATAGCGAAATACAACTTTATCCGCTAGATCAATCCATCCCATACCCCTCTTAGGGGTTTATATACACGAGTGTGATTGAATGAGATATTTCTATCCTACCCCCTTAATAATTACAAATGGTAGAGATACATTAGTACATTCCTTTATACACATGTCTCTATACTATTGGGTCTATTACATATTGAACCAGTTGTAAGACCCCGTCACAAGGACCAACCCTACAACAAACAATCGACAAAGATGGTCTCGGATTGCACTATAGAACCTGAGATATCGGGCCTAGTCCCCAGACTGGCCTCATCGAAAGTCACCTCACAGGTTTCTACCATTTTACTAGATTCGTAGTTCCAGACCCTATACGCCCGCGAAGAAGTTGAGTAACCCAGAAAAATCCCATCACAAGATCGTGACTCGAACTTATCTAGGTTCCCAGACTTCAGAATAAAGCACTTGCAACCAAACACACGAAAATACGAGACACTGGGCTTTCGCCCATATCTCAACTCATAAGAAGTGCGATGCAAGTGTTCCCTAGGAAAAACTCTGTTCGAAACATGGCACGCGGTGGCGATAGCTTCAGCCCAAAACTTCCTAGGTGTAGAGTAGTCATCAAGCATCGTCCTGGCCATCTCGACCAAGGTACGATTCTTTCTCTCCACGACGCCATTTTGCTGTGGGACGTGCGGAGAAGAGAATTGATGCTCTACACCTGTCTCATCGCTGAACTTCTTAAAGTAGGAATTCTTGAACTCCATGCCGTTGTCACTGCGGATCGCTCGTGAGGCACTTAGGAGCTCAACAGAAAGCCTACTAAAAAGACCCCAAAAATGACTGAACGTCTCATCCTTCGAGGCTAAGAAAAATACCCAAGAAAACCTCGAGAAGTCATCGACCACGACAAGGACGTATCACTTTCCTCCTACCGACTGCACTCTAGCTGGACCAACTGTGTCCATGTGGAGCAGCTGTCCTAGTGCATCGGTTATAGTCACTTTGACTGGAGGATGAGAAGCGGCAACCACCTTGCCATGCCGGCAAGGAGCACAAACTAAGTCTTTGACCATCTTGAGTTTGGGCAGACCACGAATGAGATCATGGCCGCTAACTCGAGTCAAATGGTCAAATCCAATGTGACCAAGTCTCCTATGCCAGAAAGAGAGGTCACGGGACTCAGAAGCAACTAAACACCTAAGATGATCACCAGAAGACTCAACAAAATCAGCACGAAAGATCCTCCCATATCTAGAAATCCCGCAAACCAGACTCCCCGAAGAATCAAGAATTTTGCAAGCATTTTTCTTAAAGCTTACCTCGAAACCGTCATCGGTAAGCTGGGAAACCGAGAGCAAATTGTATTACAGTTTACTCATCAAGGCAACATCTTTTAAAATAAAAGACTCATTAACACGCACTGTACCTTTGGCGATGACGCGCCCAGAAGAGGTATCTCCGAAGGTGATCGTCTCATAACCTGGAGCTCGTGCTAGAGAAGAAAACCAACGAGCGTCTCCGGTCATGTGTCGAGAACACCCGGAGTCTACAAGCCAAACCACTCCCTTCCCTGCCCGGCGACCCTGAGTCAACAAGAGAGAAATTGCTCAGTACTGGGATAAATCAAAATAGATTTTCGAACCCAATACTGAGCCACACGGTGAGTAGAAGAAGTAGCCACACACGACTGACCTCTAACTACCCTACGCTCTCCGTCGCTCAGAAAGCCAGAAGGTCTATGAGCAGACCTGAAGCTGTTACTAGGTCCGACTGCTATGGAAAATCGAGTCAGAGCACCAACAACAAGCTAATCTCGCCACAGATAGCTATCTCGATGGGGGAAACAAGATCTACCCTCAGGACGGCGGAAGTCACGACCAGAGGCAAATCGAGGACGAAAATCAGAAACACCGGAAAAGCCAAGTTCTCGATGCTGCCTAAACACCTCAGAGTGATCAACCCTAAGCCTCGTGTTAGTCTTAGGTGCACCCAAGGTCTGGGGCTGACCCTGGATACGTCTAAGAGCCTGAACACGGTCTCTCCGCGCAATCTTGGCGTGCCTGAAGCATCTCTCGATCATATGTCCATCCTTCTGACAGAAGGTACAATGATACTTCACCTTCTGAGAGGTAGAAGTAGCATGATGGGGCTTCGCCTTTTGAGAGATCGAAGCGACAGGTGTTTCCACCTTACTGTCAGAGATCCCTTGGACAAAGCCCACAGATTTGAACTCAACCTTTTTGGTTTGGGGCTTGACCTCGATCACACCTGCTGCTATGGGTCTGAGAACAGCAGGTGGATGCTTCTTAACATCCTGTAAGTAATCATATTCTAGACCTTGATTAAACTTGCAAACCTTGGATTTGTCTAGAATAAGATTCAGCTTTTTCTTGCCTCCAACGAATCTTTCAAGAGTGTTCATAAGGTACTGACACTCCCGAAAGAGAGAGGTGCAAGAGGAGCAAGGGGAAAGAGAAGAGACATCAGGAGGAGAGATAGAAGAACCAACATCAAAAGAGCGAATAGCACGTGCGTATCTTTCCTTATGCACGACCGTCGCAACCTTGAAGGCTTCGCAGGACACACAGGGGGTAGTCCTAATCCTAGCCATTTGGTTCTCGTAGCTCTTCCTAAACGTCTCTACAATGTCCTTATCCTTTTCCAACACCTCAGCACAGAAGGCACAAGAAGGATGTGACTTTTCTAATAAATCCTTAGTTAGCTTCACAGAATTGTCATTCAATGCAACGAGTTCAAATTTTAATTTTTCACAACTATTGCATGGTGAGCTAACAGGGTCCTTAGACGCATATTGAGCCATCTTGTTGTTGTGGTCAATCATTTCTTGAAACTGTTTTGAGACAGATTTAAGTTCAGCAGTTAATTTGGGACAGTTCATACATGAAGTAATTGGCTCAAGCAAGAAAGCATGTAATTCAGCAATCTTATGATCTGCCTTCTTTAGGTTCATTTTCATATTATTGCAACTTTCACATGTCTCAGGTAAATCAAGAAGCATAGTGTAAAGACCTCTAAAAGCATTGTCCTTATCCTCACATGAGGTGCAAGAAATAGTCTCAATAGTAGATAAAAAGGAGCTACCCTACTCATCTCTAGTTCAGCAAGCAGACTAACATTCTCCACCTTAAGAATATCTAGCTCAGAGGTCACACTATCATGGGAGCTCCTTAATATCTCCATATCTCCAAGCAAGGAAGCACACATATCACATTCGTCACGGGAGGGAGCATATATAAGTGAAGTAAACTGTTTCTACTTTCTTCTCCAACTCACTACACCTAGCTCTAGATCTAGCATGAAACTTTCCTAATTTGAGAAAGGCATCATTGAGTTGCTGAAAGATCAAGTTCCATTTAAGTTGGTTTTGGTGTTAATGACAAATATCATAATGTGATTTTAATGATAATATCATATACCATTATGTTATTTTAATGATATTAACAAATGCATATATGAGACTAATATGTTTGTTTAAGTTTGTTTATGATTAGTCTCATTTGGATGGAAAGGTGAAATCAAAAAGGTATGCATTCGAAATTATTCTCTCATATATTAGTGCATTCCTTAGATCCAAAATATAGATTGAACTCCACAAATTGTACAAAATGAATATGTGCATATGTATTCAATATACACACTTGTATGCACACATTTAGGGGGAGCTCTTTATATGTTTTGGAGTTTCACAAGTAATGATCTATGCTTCTCTAAATATTCATTTTTTGTGATCTTTACTTTGAGATACATTGTTGGGTATATTTATAACTTGTGTAGTTCTAATATACTTTAGTGCAATCGGGTTGTCAACTAACTTCACCATTATATGTTGACAACCGGATAAGTAAGCTTTGTGCTTATCTAAAGAGTATACAAATTGTTGTGTACAAGTTGTATACTCACAAATCAATTTTAATATCTAATGATTTATGGAGATTGTCACGAATTACCAAAAAGGGAAGGTTGTTAAATCTTGTCCCTCTATTATGTGTTAATGGTGAAGATTGGTAATTGATGACAATTATTTTGTGGACTAACGGTTTCCATGAGTTGGATAAATAAGTTAGGTTCCAAAAGTGAGGATGACTTGAGATGAAGACTTCATGTGTTGAAGATCATCAAGTCAAAATGCGAGAAAAAGATAGATTCATGAGTTGAATGCTATCAAGAAGATGAAGACTTCATGTGTTGAAGGCCATCAAGGAAATCTTGTGTTGATCAAGCAAAGACCATCATGTGTTGATGAAGTGATGTGAAAGATGCATTATGTGTTAATGCATATCAAGTTGATGACCCGAGGCAAAGGTATGACTAGCTAGGGCTAAGGATGTGTTCCTAATTTTTTACCAGTCTTGGTGTTTGGTTGGAAGACCAGATTGCTAGTATAGGTTACCGTACTATTAAGAGGGGTCATGTCTAGTAGTTTGAGTCTCTCATGTGTTGGTGGCTCATCCTCACCTCGCTAGCTCAAATAAACATGAGGCTTATATTTGCGAATGTGTTTTGCAAATAGTTGAAGCTCATGTGTTAAAACATCTTTGCAACATGGGACTATGCATTGCGAATGTGTTTTGCAAGTGCTTGAAGTCCATGTTTCTATTCTTTGTAATATGATGCTTAGATTTGCAAATGTGTTTTGCAAATGGTTGTAGCTCATATTTAATCTTTTGCGTCATGATTTCAAAAGTGTGCAAATGTGTTTTGCAACTTGTTGAAAATCATGTGTGATCCTTGTGTGCATGATATCGTAGTTTACGAATGTGTTTTGCAAAATCTGTTGAGATATCTGCACCGCTCAGAAAAATCGGAAGTACCGGCTTTGTGGAAGCGGTACTACCGGTGAGTGGAAGTACCGGCATGTGTTGCGCGGTACTACCGGCCCCGAAGTTTCAAGTCCCGAGCGGAACCTTTTTTCCAGAGAGCGCAAAGTTTGGGCTTGACTCGGCGGAAGTACCGCATCGACCTTGCGGTACTACCGTGAGCGGTACTACCAAGAAATGAACGGCGGTACTACCGCACCGATCGTGTAATGGCTAGTTCAAGCTCGATATAGCCGTTCATAAAGACGTCGAGTGGAGCGGTACTACCGGCCATTGGCCGGCGGTAGTTCCGCTCGTCCTGAATTTTTTAGGACTTTGCTCCAACGGCTAGTTTTTGATGTGGGGTATTTATACCCCCTTGAGGCCGGTTGGAGATGTTGCTGGAGTATTCATTTGTGAACCCTTGAGCTAGTTTGAGGTTCTCCACTCAATTGTGCATGTGTTGCACTTTGTGAGAAGGGAGAAGAGGACTAGAGTGCATGTGTTGCCTCTAGGTGAGGACTTTGTGTCCAGCGAGCTTGTGTATCCATTGCACGTGGTGAGAGTCAAGCGAGGGGCTTGACTTATTACTCTTGGAGTTTGCCGACTCCTAGACGGCGTTGGAGGCGTCGTGCTCGGTGATCTTCTCAAAGAAGCTTGTGAGAAGGCCCGGCGTGTGTGAAGGTTGGAGCTCACCTACCCGGAGCGGGAAAGAGCTACCACTAGTGGATTGAGGTGTTTCGGCTTAATTCGTGGAGCCGGTCCAATTCGTTTGGGCTAACCTCAACGTGGATTAGGGGAGAGCGACAACTCTCCGAACACCACGGTAAAACATCGTTGTGTCAATTGTGGTTTGTTTTCTTGTACTTATTTACATTCAAGCAATTTATATTCATAGAATTAAATTGATTGCTTGTATACCTAGGATTGCAAACCTTGACCTAGGATAGAATTTGGTGCACGTAGGTGATATTATTGTTGTAGGCGCTATTTGAGCTAAACCAAATTGATTTACCCTTCCGCTTTATATACTTGGTTTAGGCAAATATAAAAGCTCTTAAATTGTTGGTATTAATTTGTAGAGAATTTTTAAGATCGCCTATTCACCCCCCTCTAGTCGGCCACCTCGATCTTACAGTTGGTCATACGATGGACATACCTCATCGGAGTCGCTGTAGAGCTCGCTGTCGCTGACATCGGTCTCGTTGGCCATGAAGCACATGCCGATAAAGTCGTTGCCGTCCTTGGGTTATTGATCGTCCTTCCCATCGTAGTCACTCCACCCCTCCACATCGCTGAAATCGATGTCGTCGAAGGTTGTGAGGACGCGGTGGAAGAGCTTCTTGGTCTTCCCAAGGTTGTGGAACTTCTTCTCTTTGCCTTGGCCGCGAACTGGGGGCTTCTTGTTGCGGTTCTTGTTGGTGTAGTCGTTTTTGCTCGAACCGCTGTAGTCGATCTTGCCCTTCTCCAGTTTGGGGTAGTTTGCCGAATGTGGCTGGGGCCACCACACTTGAAACAGATAATCAACCCACTCTTCTTCCTGTCCCTCACTCTCTTGTATGCGTGGGAGAACTTTCTGGCTAGAAGGGCAAACTGGTCCTCTGGTAGCTGCTCTAGTTGATCATCGGTTACTTCACAAAGAGCAGCTAAGGAAAAACTAGTAGCATTATCCGAGAAAACACCAGAAGCTGGACTGGGATCCGTGACTAGGGCCATTGACTGCGACTTCGACCTACAAGAGACTATGTCAATCTCGTGAATCTTGAGGTGTGAGTACAACGCGTCAAGAGTCAGGGTTGAAAGATCGGTCGTGTCTTTAATGGTGGTCACCTTCATTTCCCAAACACGCAAATCAAGAGCAGAAAGCATCTGTCGAGCGTTGTCCGAGTCGGGGTACGTGAGACCGACCGCTCGGAGGTTGCTCAGAATTTTGTGAAACCTCGCAAAACACTCATCCAGGGACTCTCCAGCGAGCATTTCAAACTTGTTGTAATCTCGCTTGAACTGGTCCTGTCGTATCGTCTTGATCTGGGTGGTGCCCTTATAGTATGCATCGAGGGTCACCCAGATGTCGAAGGCCGACGTGAGATGAGAGATGCGATCAAATTCGCTTCTGCTCAGACCTTGGGTTATGATGTTCCTTACCTTAGCATTCGCCTCAACATCATCCATGTTTCCGGCATTGATGTTCTCATCAGCAGGAACAACATAGCGTGTTTTCACCTTCCGCCATATCTCATAGCCTTGAGCCTGTATGTAGGTCTCCATCCGACTCTTCCAGAAGGGATAGTCGATCCCATCGAAGGTCGGGGACTTGGTGGAATACTTATCAGTTTCCATGGCTCAAGAGACCGGTTAAGATCTACGAGGAAGAGCTAACCGGCTCTGATACCAATTGTAGGACCGAAATGGCAACAGAGGGGAGGGGGTGAATGGTGCCTTCAAATAAAAATCCCCTCAAGTATCCACAAACCCTTCCTCTCCAATAGTTATAGAAGCTATGAAGACAGAAGGTAAACACTCACTGGAAACTGTAAACAAGACCAGAGAGAAACAGTGCAGAAAACTAACTCGGGGCTGATCTGACAGCATGCGGTAGTACCGCCTTGAGGAGCGGTAGTACCGTCGAGCCAAGCGGTAGTGTAACAGCCCAGGACCCACATCACCCTGGGATGCTACTGAAGTTGCTCTACAACTAGCCAATTTACGAAAAATAAAATAAACTGGCAACAATTACAAAACAATATAGTATAAACAGAAGCGTAAACAACTAAGATAAACAGAATAGATAACAAATCATTAATCATAATCAACTATAACAAAACATCTATAGGAACGGTACACAAATTTAATATTACTAAGAAGAAATTTGTCAATAAAATAGCTAAACAGACTAGATTTCTTTCAACTTTATTTCAGCATTAAGATTATAATACAAGTGCATCAGTGCGGTGCCGCTCTACCCTTCCCGATGCATGCTCAAAGTCCACCTGTAGGGAGGGGGAAGCAAGAGTGAGATAAAAATCTCAGCAAGCAAACTGTTTAACAAGTTACTCAAACTACAAGCAATTTAAACATCATCATTATAATTCTATACATCCACAATTACAATTTATGTTCATAAATATTTAAACCACCATAAACTTCTATGAATAATACCTCTTTAATTTAAGATTTAATTGTCATATGAATGCAGTCTTTTTATCCTCTATTAAATGCAAAAGAAACATTTAATCTTCCATAACCACAATAGATTAATCATCAACATTAAACCTTCCACAATTAACAATGTTTACATCCTCAACATCAAAACACTATCCATGACGGTAAAGTATTAGCAAATAAATCTTGTTTAACTACTTTAAACATCATCCACTACCACTACCAAAGGCAATAAAACATATGTATGTTTTACTTCAATACATTATTATTTCTCACATGCACATTTGCTATCAACAATTAATATGTATATGAGAAAAGAATTTCATGCCGCAATCTCAACCCTTACCATACACAAGGGACGAATCCCATTCCACGACCACAACCACAATCCTCATACCATAAATAGCTCACATGAGCCAAATCCACAACACAACAATGAAATCAAATTCCACATTACAACTATGGAGTTGAATAATCCACAAAATATCTTCACCACAACATATTGCATATGGATGCAAATAAATCTTTCCACAACATATCTTCACCACAACATATTGCATATGGATGCAAATAAATCTTTCCACAACATATCTTCACCACAACATATTGCATATGAATGCAAATTGGCATATGGATGCAGTCATTCAAACAACAAATGAATGCATATGAATGCTTATCTTCCTTCCACTCTTTCCAAGGTAGGGAATTGCTTCCCGCGGGAGAAGAGGTTGTACCGGTACGGTCGCGGCTAGGTGCGGCGACATCCACATATGCAAATGACATGATATGATATGAATGATATAATAAATCATAAATCACATTAATTCATCCACAAGGAGCATTATCATGCTCTCAACATAATCACATCCACCACATACTAATTTCATGATCAACATATTAACATTAAGCAAGAATTCCACAATTAAAATATCATGCAATCATGGCAATTGTATCAAATTATGATAATAATGTAAACTGAAAGTAGTAAGAACAACAGGTTAAACGGTAGCAACCACCGCTACGTTTACTTGCCTCAATCCGATGAAGCGACGAACAACGAAAAGTCAAGGGCGCTCAGGGACAAGTCCACCTGTCCATAAGACACCTCTCAGCACTCAACCACAGCAACAAACACGACAAAAAAAATAAAACATCGCTAGAGACCCGAACCCACGAAAACTCCTTTCCACTCCACAATTCAACATTTTAATCTCTGCAGCAGCGCTGCTTCACTTTTTCGTAACTTTAAAAATATAGATCGAAAAATAGCAAATAATCCCTCTCTGGATTCATGACTTAAAAACCTACAATTTTCATGGAAAACACCTATTTTTATTTTAACCACAGCTAGGAGTAATTTAATGCCCAAAACAGAGGAAGAACTCTGTTCTGGCAGATTGGGCAGCCGCGTTCAAACGCGTGCCCACGACAGCACAGAGATCTAACAATTTCCACATTTATACAGCAGATAGATAAATAAATTATCTACAACTTTCCCAACTACGGACAAGTCCAGAAAATTCATTTACTATTTTTAATCTCGGGATTACCGCCGGACTATAACAATCTGTCCGCCTGACAGACAGCGGTATTTCCATCTCCGTATCTCCCAGATCCCACAGTGGAAATATTTGAAAAAAATACAGAAGATACATCTGGATGTCCTATACAACTTTCCTTTTGGGAATACCCGCAGGAAAAATCGTTTCCTAATTTTAAACTCCGGTTTACCGTCGGGCTGTACCGATCTGTCCGCTTGCCGGACAGCGGTATTACCGACCCCGTATCTCCCAGATCCTTTGGTAGACAAATTTGAAAAAAAATACACAAGATAGATCTGGAAGTCCTCTACAATTTTCCTTTTGGTAAGATCCGCAGAAAAATTCGTTTTCTAGATCAAAACGGCGAGACAAGCCGCACTGCGCGAATAGATCTAAAACCAATCCGCGACAAAACTCTAATCGGGCAATTGATCTAATTTCTACCATCAAATTATATGCTAAGAACCTTAATTAATCCTATAAATAGAGAGTTTGAGATGAGATAAAATTACCAATCTGAAGAAATTCCCCAAAATTTTCCTCCTCTTCTTCTTCTCCTTCCTTCTCCTTCTCCTTCTTTTCCTTCTCCTTCTTCTCCTTCTCCAAGGGCAGCAACTTGTGGGGAGGTGGGGCACCAACCAGGAGGTGGGGCTGCGCCCAAGAGGTGGAGGGGTGGGGTGGTGGCCAAAAGGGTGGAGGGGTTTATAAAGGGGTGCTAGGGTTTGGGAGGGTGCGGGCCCCATTTGGGTGCGCTCGCCCAAATCGGCCGCCCACCCTCCAGACAACCAAAATAACCAAATTAATTGTTTTAATTTCTTTTATTCATTTTTCAATATTCTACAATTTATATTTTTTCCTTCCCGCGATTTACCGAAAAACCGGTGATTCCGCGATTGATTTAAAACCTTATGCCGTAACGACATTCGGGATATTACAGGTAGTACCGCCGATGAACTCAGTTGATGAGCGGTAGTATCGACGTTGAAAAAGCGGTAGTACCGCACGAAGAAATTCGGCGACAGTAGAACTAAAAACTGAGAATTGATCAATTTCACGCTACTCTTCTCAGGTCAATTGAATAGGACATCATCCAAAATAGCATATTGACCTTATTGAGAAGAAGTTGCAGACAAAGATCAAACAAACAAAGAAAATTCAGATTTTGTTGAAGGATACAGCAGATAATGTCAAAATCCAAAATTCGCAATATTCTTGGATTCTTGGCTTAGGAAACTTTGAAGGTAGCAAGGAAATAATCTCAGAAGAATGAGCCAAGCTCCAAATTCAAGTTTCCTTATAGAAAATCCAGAGAGCATACATGCTCTGCCTCCCAATCATAAAAACTCAAGAACAGAGGCATATGTGCGCAGGATTCAAAACAAAAAGAACTTTCTTGATTCTTCCTCTTGTTCTCGAAAATGGGATGCTCAAGTGATCTCGAGAAAATTCCTAGTTCAAAGCATCAACATCCAACAACTAGAAAATGAAGAAATCAACAAAAAGGGAAGGAGCAAGGGTATGAACAGAGAAAAGCTCAGATGAAGAACTGAAGACCAAAACATCTCAAATGCATGATTTCTCAATTGATTAAAAGAGATGAATGATCACAAGAGTTGTTGTAACCAGTTCATCCCAATCTACGGCCCCATACGCATGCAGGAAATCAAGAACTCTAGAACATACCCAAAGTACACAAGAGAGCAAGGGTAGAACAACATCTGCCCTTCTCACCAACCCCTCAACAACACAAAGAAAAAGAGAAAGCACAAAGCAAAACCCTAACTACTACTTTGCTCTCATGCTTACCCCTCTCCTTTTATAGTCTCCACTAATGGGTTCACAAACACACTTTACCCATTAGTTCCAACAACTCTATTGCTTTACCCATTAGCTCGAACCGAATCCGCTTCCGCCTTTGCAGTCTTGCGTATTTTCCAAAACGCCCCTGCTGCACCTTCCGGGAAACTTCCTCGTTTCTTGTCGTCTAAGCCTCGCAACCACCTCGAGTTTTCACCGTCTTCAACACATCCCGACCACTCCGACCTCAGCACCACCTGTGCCTAGTCCGGTCATCCCATGCCTCACCACGACTCCGCCTCAAAGTCCTACAGCTATCACAGACAAGAAAACACATCACATAGCACCGCTCGAGATAATGGAATCAACATATGCATTAGTCGAAACACTCACGCACAAACCACTCAAATCAAACTCAAACTTTCAGAACACGCGTCAATTACTCATCACAAACATGGGAGCACCTCTCACATGGTCTCTCATAGATGTACATCCACTGCCTCCAGGACTGGGTCGACGCTGGACAGTTCAGCTGGGGCTCGGCGGTCCTCTCATTCCTCTACCGCCAGCTTTGCGAGGCCTGCAGACACAGGGTGCCCACATCGACGCTCGGTGGCTGCGTCTTCCTCCAGCAGGTGTGGATGTGGACACGCATTCCTGTGGGGTGCCCTCGAGTGTTCCAGGCGCAGCCTTGGCATCCACAGGGTGTGGATGACCTCGGCCCTACTGTGGCGTACCTGTGGGATAGCGTCTCAGTCCCGTTCGCTACCACTCGGCGAGCGTACGTGGATTATAGCAATGAGTTGGACACCTTGTCTCCTACGATGGTAAGAAATTGGTAATGCATTTATTTTTCCTACATTTCTTGGTTTTTGTTCATGGCTAATCGTGTGTTTGCCCATATGTTTGCTTACTAGGTCTCGTGGCAGCCTTACTCCGGCCACAGGTTCTAGCTCTACCGCTAAGCACCATGTGCCACAGGGACTATCATATTTGGAGGATGAGGTGTCCGTTGATTTGCTTCTACGCCGTGGAGCTTCACCTCCCCCACAGAGTCGCGCACCAGTTTGGCCTCGTGCAGTTCTACCCCCCTGAGGAGGTGTCGACTTCTATTGCTTTGCACAAGTAAGTTACAATTTTTGTTTCATTTAGAATTCTATTGGTTCTTACTCTAACACCTATTGTTGACATCTGCTATATGTACAGGTTCGACAGGGTCCGCCAACGAAAGGTGACGGACTTCGCTCATCACCACCGAGACTACGTCCAGTGGTTGAGGAGGTACGAGGAAAACTGCGAGCGGGACAATACCCCCCACACCAACGCTAGCTTCCAGGATTACTTGTCATGGTACCACACTACCACCCGCTACAGGTTGAGGCAGCAGTGGACCGATGTCGACTACGCGGACCTCGCTTCGTCCGAAGACGAGGACACTGCGTACGACAAGCGTGCGAGGGAGGGCACAGTTGTCGAGGTCGCTCCGATTCTCGATCGAGTGGTACGGAAAGCATGATATTTGCAATACTTTGGTTCAATACGTTTATCTCGTACTTACTTATGTTTCCTTATTTCTTTAGGGGACTTCTCTATGGACCTCGGTGCATGAGATTGATGAGGCTCTCAGCTACCCAGTTGGCGCCCCAGACAGCGAGAGCCGCCTGAGGGACTTCTTGAAGGTACGGAGATAATTCGTTAAGTTAGAGCCATTCAGCATGTATACTACAATGACATATCATTACTTGAGACTTAGACGTCTCATCGGTCGGGCGGCAAGTCATTGCGGTTGCCGCGCACGCTCGTTGGCAGACGTGATCACACCGACGGCCTCCCAGCGCTCAGGTGCCTTAGCCGCTGCAGCCTCGTCGTCACACGTTGGCACGCGCCAGTCCACGAGGAGCTCGTCACGCACTCCGACTTTCAGTCAGGGTGACGACGATGATGACGACGACGAGGAGGAGGAGCACAAGGACGAGGAGGCATCTACCCACGACGAGATTGGGATGTCGCAGATGCCTGACACTCCATCTACTCAGGCTTCGCAGCGACCTCGTCATTCGGCCCATCCCCGAGCACGTATACTCCAGGGACTGATGCTCTGGCCAAGGGCAAGGGAAGGGCCAAGAGGTAGTGAGAGTGACTATTTTGTGCGCTGAGACCTGTGTAATGTTTTAACACTTATTGAGAGTTATATGATGTTGTTATATTGGTATTCAACTGTTTTATATGTGAATGTATGTGTATGTGTGTATGTGCATGTTTTATATGTGAATGTATGTGTATATGCGTAAAAAAAAACAAACTTTTTGGTTTTCTCTGTGTTTAAATATCATGGTGCCAAAAGAGGGCGTAGGGTGTTCAACTACGGCGCCAGTCCCTTTGGCGCCGCTTATGGCCCAAAGATCCTGGCGCCGTAGTTGAACACCTCGGCGCCAGGCTCTTTGGCGCCGTACTATTTACATACGACGCCAGGGTGTTTGGCGTCGTGATAGCTGAACTTGCATAAAAACTGCAAGTTCGGCCAGTTCTTCCGTGGATTACAGCAACTAATTGACATTCCACCAAATGAATAAGCACGACACATAGCATTATGACCCAATACAAACATACATACATAGCATTCACACCTTTCTGTGTTCGCTCGGGCTGAAGAGAGGAGTGAGGGGTGGGGGGGCCGTGCTCGGGCCTAAGTCCCAGAGAACGGCGCCATGGCCATTAGCGCCGTTGATACATATCATGACGCCATGAACTGTGACGCCGTGTTTTGCCACCGTGGCTCCTACGTGTCCACGCACGGCGCCAAAGCATATGGCGCCGTGCTATGTACCCTGGACGTCTTAACATTTGACGCCGTGATAAGGGTCTATTTTTGTAAATCTTTTCTCTAGGGGTCTATATGTAACAAACTTTCAAATTTTGAACTAAAAAGCAAAAATTTTACTGCAAACTTGTACTGCCTACATACGCACCAACATGCGCAGGTAAGTTGCCAAACATGAGACTGCATACTGACCTTTTTCCAATAAAATTATTGCCAAAAGGTCATGAGAAAAACCATTGGAAGCCCTACAGAGCAATTCGTTACCCAAACCTACCATAACAGAATCCACAAGGAATCAAGGTTCACAGTTTGGCAGTGTAACAAGCAAACGTCAGGCACAACCTTTTAAAGACAATGAAAATCAGCAAGATTTTCCTGCATCCATGTCCAACAGAAAAATAAAAACATCCGCTGAATTACAACTTAAAATTTGACTGGGAGAACTACAATAACACCCTGCCGGTATGAATTTTTCCATCCATTTGCGTCTTCTCCGTGATACTGCGTCTAGTTCCAACCCTCAATGTCCAGAGGATCTTAAGAAAAGAAAATTACAGGTCCAGATCAATAGGACGCGGGCAAACAGGCAAACACCCAAGGCAACAGGTTTTCATTATCCAGAAAAGAACTACTACAAGCAGCACAGCCAGACCATCTCTCATTTTGCACCGCAGCCTTGCTGACCAAGCCTATTGCAAAAGGTTTGTCGAGGAGTGGCCGCTAAGTTATGCAGCCACGAGATCAGGGGTCTCTGCCTCAACCGACAACAGTGTAGCATGCACTTTTCCAACCCATGCGTCCAGCCGCTCACGCAAAGCTTTCACCAGTGGAATTCCAAGTACTCTAGGCTGGACCCATGAGACGTGAACTGTGCTGTCCACTTCATCAATTATCCCTTCTATAAGATGAACCTGCAGTGGAAAAGAAAACCGCTAGTGCTTCATATGCCTGTCAATTCTATGCCAGACGACAAGCTAACGGAAATGCAATACTCAGGCTCTACTGCTGATTTAGCAAGCAAAGATAAAACATCAGCAGGGCTCTCCTGTAAGAACAAGCAGATAACAGTGATACTTCAATTCGGCTGCCTAGTATCCTGGCAAAATTACTAAACCTTCAGGACCAGCAATATGTATTGTAACTGATGCAGAAACTGTGGAATGGAAGTCGGAAAAGGATGGAAACTACCGACAAGCATTAGCACCTTCAATGTCTATGGAATTAAGAATTCTAGTTGATGCACTGGGCAAACACTGCAGACAGTACATGGTAAAAGAAACAGTAACATGTATCACAGGACAAGAAACAGGTCTGTTGTGATCAACAAACATGTGGATCACAAACATTAACAGATATGTAGAATACACTACACTTCCCAGGGCTAGTTTAACTGAAAAAAGAATGTAATAATTCAATAAGAAAATATTGCAAAACCAACCATCGAGCAATCTATAGATACATCACATGTGAAAAGAGAGGGACTGAAGATAGTTGCATGTATCACAAGTTTGATGCCCTCACTGTTCCAGAACCAGCCAACACAAAAACATTCATCGAGTTTTCAATCCCCAAGTAAAAAAGAAAATATATAAGTATAAGAAAACAAGACGTTAATATGAAAACAAAAAAGACCTACAAAGAAACATGGTTCATGCCAATAATGAATTTCCATATGGAAGATAGAACAAAGGAAATGAAGTTACCGAGAGGCTCTTCATAAGAAGATATTCCACGTCACTGATAGAAATCTTAGTCCGCTCGGCAATAACGCTTAATGGGATAGTTCTATCTTCTGATGGCCGGCTACAACATGAAACAGAACAAGAGTTGAGAAAAATGGCATAAAGGAAAAGGGTATTGGAGGTGACATTGAAAGGCAATAGTAAACAAATGGTACCTAAAGATTATCTCCATCAGACACAGAATGTTGATCTTCTCAAGCAGTTTCCGTTCATTCTGAACCAAACCTGGTTGTGCACTAAGAGCAGCATTGTGAACCCTGCAAAGTTCTTGGTAGAGGGCTATGTTGCCGGTGTTGAATGCTTGTAACATATGATAGACCCACTCCAACTTGGTTCCAATAAGACTATTGATCTAAGGAAACAAATGAAAAGCACACTTAGACCAGAGGCGTATCAAACAGCGAGTAATTTACAACAGTACTTTAGTATATATTTAGGGCATGTTCCTGTCGCACTGAGATAGGATCAGATCCTAATCAAAGTACAACCGCCATGTGTGTGCATGTGTGGTGTAATTCTTTTTGGGGGTTGTAGAGGAATGTAGAAGTTAATACAAATTTCAAAGATAGGAAAAGGTCATTCAAATTACTTGCCAATCAAACTAAAAGATGGTTTTCTTACCGGGAGGTGCCAAAATTATGCTCACACTATTTTCCAACCAAAGAAATGCAAAGATAACTCTCTGTGTGACAATTCGCAATTACATTATTCAACATTAAGCAGAAACAGTCATGAGTCATGACAGGGCCTTTCATTATTTTGCCATGCTTTGCACAGCTTGAATTTTATGGTCTCTACAGTAACTGCAATCTGCATATATCAATCAATGCAACTACTGCTAAAATTTAACAATTAGTGCCGCTAGTTTGTGTATGAGACTACGAAAGTCGCAAAATAAAACTAACTATAATACACCAAGTACCCTGGGCACCTTGCAATCACAACTCACAACTGCATGTAGAATTTAAAACAAAATAGCTAACTATCAAATTTGGCAATCACGAGTACGGGAAAAACTGCACATAAGGCGCATAGAAGAAATGGAATTGATGTCATAATCAATAAGCAAATAAACTACCAATACAATAAACTTAGGGATTGGGAAGAAAAAGAAATCATGCACAAGCAAAGTCCAACTTACAATTGGGTGGGCTAACAATTCCCCAAAGTTGTAGATGTTATCACCCAGCAAGGCTGCAAGGGAAAGATCAAATGCCAAGCCCTGACACGTGACAACGTCAAATGGTAAATATTAACAGAAACAATATCCAGGGTACATTTTAATCTAAGAAGAAAGGGAAGTGAATTCTTCTGTTTTACAATTGGTGCCATTGTTAATGGAGGAACATACCAGCCTGAATGACTCTGAGAGAGATTCCACAGTTGTGTACGCCAGATAGAGAAGGGCATTCTTGTAGAACTCAGCGAATTCCTGGCGAGCTTTATGGTATTGAGATGATATCCAGTAAAAGCTAGCGTGAACTGTGGGATCAACATCAGTCATACTATCCAGAGTGGTTTTCCCTTCCTCCAACAGTTTCTTGCACTCCTTTTGGTTTCCTTTCTCAAGGTTAATTGCTGCAATTTGCATCTTCACGTAAAGAATAGGTTCATTAACCCGCAGTTCCCTTGTCTCGCGCAATTTTGTGATTACCCCCTCAAGGAAGCTAATTGCGGCATCCTTGTCAGGGTATTGGCGTGAAGTTATCACAGCAAAATGAGCAAGTTTCAGCAGATTGATCTTTGTCTCAAAATCAGAGATGAAATTGCTGTAGAGCTGTATGAGAGTATTGCCAGTCTGTAGAAGAA
The DNA here is from genome assembly GCA_036346245.1 of Bonia amplexicaulis. Classification (NCBI taxonomy): domain Eukaryota; kingdom Viridiplantae; phylum Streptophyta; class Magnoliopsida; order Poales; family Poaceae; genus Bonia; species Bonia amplexicaulis. Next base: position 22,769,223 of record CM070743.1, read on the forward strand.
ACATCTTCATTAGAATTGTGAAAAACAATAACTATTTTACATTCATAGAAGGGAAAATAAAATGGGGCAAGATGAAATTAACAGAGCTGTTGATCATTACAAGAAATCACGCTGCAATTAGATCAGTGAAGTCCATCATGTTGGCCACAAGCATGTGATTTTTTTTTTATTGCATGCTCCCAGCAAGCAGAATAATAGCGTAAATGAAACAGTCAAAATCGACTCAGAATAGAAGATACAATTGCATAACTATCAGAACTAGCAGGCGGTAGACAAGTCCATACCCGATAGCATGGAAGAAGGTACCCCAGGCATGGACAAAACAGGTTGGCATGCATGTATTAAACAAGACAAAGCAACAGGAGACATGCAAGTCTGCATACTATTGAGACATTATTCCTCATCACTGGTGAATGTAACAACTTTTTCCTATCTAATTTTAGTTCAGTACACCCCCCTAGCTCTCCATAAGCAGAATTGCAATCTAGCTCCAATGTTGGACAAATCTCAACTCCATAATTCCATATGAAGTCATGTGTATTGCACATAATGGACTAGGTTATGGTTTGCAGTCGCGGATTAGTGTGAGCAAGTTGGTGCCGAGTTAAAACGAAGGTAGGTTGGTGGCAGTGAGTTGTAGAACAGGACGGATGCCGGCCTGACTTTGCCCCAGTCAGAGCCGCAAATCGAAAGGGCTTTCGCGGAGATTCGTATCAGAATTGACGCATCTAGAATCGCAGCGGCGCAGGGAAGATAATCTCGAGAAGTAAAACCCTAGGAGGAGGGGGAGGGGGAGGATAGTACCTGCGCGGGCGGGAGCTGGAGGAACTGGTCGAGCTTGAGGGTGAGCTGGTGCCATAGCTTGCGGTGGTAGAGGTCGGCGAGGGAGGCGTACCAGTCGGCGAGGTCCGGGCGCGCCTGGCGCTGCGCCTGGACGTACTGCAGCGCCATGGACGAGTGGGGAGCGGAGGAAGGGAGAGCAAACTAGCCAGAATCTGAAGAAGAGCGATCGATTAGTAGTGTCCGTTAGGGTTGGAGAAGGAGGAGCAATGCAAGGCAATCGAGGGAGGAGGAGGAGGAGCTCACGTCACCGTGCCGTGAAACAGAGGTGATCTAGATGCGATTCGAGTCTGGCTTCTACAATTCCCAGCCCAGCCCACCGCCTTCCCGGCCCAAAGGCCTTAGCAGAAACAAGAGCCGAACCTCTCGGCTCTGCGAAGCAATTCAATCCGACCGATCGACTTGATGAATCAAATCATGGTCATCGTCTTCGATTCGATCTCCTCTACTGCATTAGCAGCAGTTCACCATTAGGTTGCCCTTTACACACTCATGGTCCAACGGGCTAACATGTAGTTTACGACCACTCAGCAGTCATTACGACCACAATCAAAGTCGTTATGACCACCTCTTGTTTGCTCCGACCGCTCCGACCACGCCTTCGTACTCCGACCACGTACTCGTAACTTCAACTGATGAGAGTTATAATCACGTTCACGCTACGCTGCACGTTCTTGTAACCGCTCCTTCGACCACTCGATCACCGTAGTTGTAACTCGATTACGACCAAGCTGAAGGATCAATCGTCATGGTCATAAAGCTTACGACCATATCTTCTGCTCTACGACCGTGTTCGTAACTCTTTACGACCACGTCTTCTGCTCTTGCGGACACCTCCGCTCGCCGTGGTCGTAACTTGTTTTACGTCTGTAAAAACAACAAACTCGATATTTTTCCGGGAGCCAAAGCACTCCGCTTTCTTTGTTTCTCTCCCTCTCATTCGATCACCCCAATCGCTTCCTCTTTGTCCCTCTCTCATTACATTGCTGTCCTTTTATACCCAACACAATAACTACCACACGGAGACAACTACGACACGGACTCGAAAACTAACTCTTACGTGGAACAAACTCGTACACGACTCCGCCACCAGCACGTGCACCGCCACCAACCCATGCGCCGCTGCTGCTAACTCTGAGTAGGGCACCCCCAGGTTCATGGTCATCATCACCACTGTCGCGTTCGTCGCCCGCTTCAGCCACGCCGCTAGCGTCCCTGTCCCGCCACCCACGTCCAGCCCCAACCGGATGGGCCCTGCATGGCTCAACGATGCTAGACGCAGCTACTGTGTTACCGTCAATTCCAAGGCCCCCTTGGCACTGAAAAACCTGGTGTGGGGACCCGGATTTAATGACCCGAATCTCCTGCGTATTCTGAACTAGCTCCTTGATCAGTAGCTAGCTTATACAACAACATCAACAAATATCACATCTATACATACGAGTAAATAAAAGGAGTGCTTCATATTATATAGTCAATTATAAATAACTCTTATGATCAAGTTTTACATAACAAGTTGATCGGACAAATAGTACTGTTCAAAGTAAAGCAACGAAATAGAACGTAAACCAAAAAGGGGCCTCTATATATTGCCACAGGCAATCAACTTGGGCTAAATCTAGTCCTAACATTCGTCTTCCATGTCTGTAGCATAGATGAATTCATACACCGAGTCATCGCTTCCATCATCTAAAACCACATATTAAACAATCATGAGTACAAATGTACTCAGCAAATTCCTATAGTAGAATACAACTACACACACATACATGCAAGGTTTATCCAAGTGAAGCACTTATGTCCCTTTAGCATAGTCAATTTATCAAATATACTAATTTAATTAGACCCAAACCTATGAGTTAGCCATGTTCACATTTAAAATCAATATTCAGATTTTGGTCAAATTTTTATGATGAAAGCGAAACCACTCCGCTTTCATGTCCATTATTATGATAGCGAAATCCCTCCGCTTTCACTTCCATTAATATGAGAGCGAAATCCCTCCACTTTCACTTCCATTAATGTGAGAGCGAAATCCCTCCACTTCCACTATCATTTTGAGTTGGTTATCACAACCATTACTAGTTTAGTATTTATTTATGAAAACCACGCAAATGTAACGTTTCTTGCACTTTTGCCCGTGTTTGAGGGCATAGCTATTCGAATAGATTTTTAACACTCCACATATGTTGTACAGTCTTACCTACAAGATAAAATTAACTCATGATATTAGGCACTACACGCTTCTATAGGCGTGCGATTGACAAAATTATAACAAGATTTTTACATCCACAGCGTAGAGTCCTCAACACTAGTGACAATAACCACTCCTATTTTGGGTTACGCCTCACTAATAGAATGTTACCATCCACAGGCTACATTTTCAATGAGGGACCATGTTGTTAGAGAGTCTACGACCCTTCTCAACAAAATCCACAAGGGCAATCACCGTTACAGGTCACTCCCACCAATCACAACTGAAATATAGGAATCCACATATCAATATTTATGCAGGATTCACACCGAAACTGAGCAAATTAGTAGACTAGGTCTATCCCATAACCAAACGACTCAGGCGAGACCAACCACAAACCCAAACTTATGCAATCCCTACATAGTTATTCAAGAAAGACACGTGTAATCCTTGCACAGCCATCCAAGAATGACGCATGTAATCTCTTCACAACCAATAAAAAATGACACGTGCATTCCCTACATGGCCAATCCAATATGTGCACTCCCTGCACTTATCTCTTGTGGGTAAAGTTGTACAACCTCTGCAGAGTGTTAAACTATTTGAATAGCCGTGCCCACGGTTAAGGGCGGGCAAGGAATGCATTCACTCGGTAGATCTTTGGTTTTTAGTTTAAAGTAAAAGTTTTGGGAACCCGAGAGTGGATGGATGAAAGATCAAGCTCCGTTTAAGTTGATTTTGGTGTTAATGACAAATGCCATTATGAGATTTTGATGTTAATGACAAATACTTTTATAATATTTTGGTGACAATGATAAATGCACATATGAGACTAATATGCTTGTTTAAGTTTATTTATGTTTAGTCTCATTTGGATGGAAAGGTGAAATTAAAGAGGTATGCATTCGAAATCACTCTCTTACTTACTAATGCATTCCTTAGATCCAAAATATAGATTGAACTCTTCAAATAGTCCAAAATGAATATGTGCATGTGTCTTTCTTTATATACACTTGTATGCACACATTTAGTGGGAGTTCACTCTATGTTTTGTGGTTTCATTAGTATTGATCCATGTTTTATTTTTCCATATATTTTGGGATCAAACTAGAATCATGCATTCATTAAAAATCTGCTTTAAAAGCCAAATTAGTGATCTGTCTGGAAGAGCGGTAGTACCACGTTTTAACGTCGGAACTACAGAGCTGAGCGACGTTCAAGGTGGGCGAGGCGCTACTAGGCGCCCGGAAGCTCCGGAGGTAGAGCGGAGCCTTTTTTCCCGAGAGCGCCAAAATTGGGACTTTTGGAGTTCGGCCGGCGGTAGTACCGCGCCGACTTTATGGAACTACCGCGGCGGTACTACCGGTTTTACAATATCGGTAGTACCGCCGCGAAAATCAACGGTCATTGCGAGGCTCGACATAGCCGATTACGTCGTGTCGATAGGGAAGCGGTAGTACCGCGCCGACTCTGCGGAACTACCGGATAGCAGAACTACCGGACCTTAGATTCCGGTAGTACCGCACTTTGAATTCAAATGGTTTTATATTCAATTTATTATCTCATTATTTGTTGAGATTGTCATCAATTACCAAAATGGAAAGATTGAGAATCTAGTCCCTCCATTATGAGTTAATGGTGAGTTTTGGTAATTAATGACAATCACATTGTGGGACTAACATTTTCTATGAGTTGGATAAATAGGTTAGGGTCCATGATGGTGATGACTTTAGATGACTTCATGAGTTGAAGGTTATCAAGAAGAGGATACATCATGTGTTGATGCACATCAAGATTCCGAAGTGAAGATGTTCATGTGTTGATCATCAAGTCAAGGAAAACCATCATGTGTTGATGGAGTTGATGAGAAAGATGCATCATGAGTTGATGCATATCGAGATGATGACCCAAGGCAAAGGTATGACTAGCTAGGGCTAAGGATGTGTTCCTAGTCTTTTACCGGTCTTGGTGTTTGGTTGAAAGACCGGATTGCTAGTATAAGTTGCCGTACTATTAAGAGGGGTCATGTCTATTAGTTTGAGTCTCATCATGTGTTGATGGCTCAACCTCACTTGCTCTAGCTCATCTTGGCATGAGGCTTGCATTTGCGAATGTGTTTTGCAAATGATTGAAGCTCATGTGGCCAATCCTTGTAACATGTGACTATACTTTGCAAATGTGTTTTGCAAAAGGTTGAAGTCCATGTACCTACTCCTTGTGACATGATCTAAGTTTGCAAATGTGTTTTTGCAAAAGTTGGATATCATGTATTATCCCTTGGTATGGTCTAAGATTGTTTGTTATTATTTTCTTTGACATTAGACCATGATAGTGACACTTTGGATGTCTTATAATTTCTGCATTGATCTAATGTGTTTGAGATCATGCAAATAGATGGGTTGTGTAGCCCTCTGAATAACCTTTCCATAGAGTCTAAGATCACTCAATTTCGACATCGGAGTCAAAAATTATGACCGTTTTTCGAGTCTGTGTCGTGCTGAAAACCGGAAACGGAAGTACCGCTTGGAACTGCGGTAGTTCAAAACAGTAGTACCGCCCGTAGCTGCGGTAGTTCGGAAATGACTGAATAATGGCTATTTTTCTAGCCGTTATGATGGGAGCGGTAGTACCGCTCCTATAAGTCTTGATAGTTAGGAAAATCCTGTTTTGACTCCAACGGCTAGTTTTGAGGTGTGGGCTATAAATACTCCCTTGTGGCCGGTTGGGAAAGGGTCTTTGGCACTCCATTTCACTCTCTTGAGCTAGTGTGAGCTTCTCCTCTCATTTGTGCATGTGTTGCACCTTGTGAGCAAGGAGAGAGGTCTCTAGTTGCATGTGTTGCATCTAGAGGTGGATTTTGTATCCACTTGAGCTTGTGCATTTGTTGCACGTGGTGAGAGTCAAGCAAGGGGTTTGACTTATTACTTTTGGAGTTTGCCGACTCCTAGACGGCGTTGGAGGCGTCGTGCTCGGTGATCTTCTCAAAGAAGCTTGTGAGAAGGCCCGGCGTGTGTGAAGGTTGGAGCTTACCTACCCGGAGCGGGAAAGAGCTACCACTAGTGGATTGAGGTGTTTTGGCTTAATTCGTGGAGCCGATCCAATTCGTTTGGACTAACCTCAACGTGGATTAGGGGAGAGCGGCAACTCTCCGAACACCACGGTAAAATATCGTTGTGTCAATTGTGGTTTGTTTCCTTGTACTCAATTTACTTTTAAGCAATTTACATACTTAGAATTAATTTGATTACTTGTATATCTAGAATTGCAAACCTTGACCTAGGCTAGAATTGTTGGTACACTTAGGCGAATTTATTTGTTGTAGGCGCTATTTGAACTAAACCAAATTGATTTAAGCTTCCGCATTATATACTTGGTTTAGGCAAATAGAAAAGGTCTTAACTTGTTAGACCGCCTATTCACCCCACTCTAGTCGGCCACCTCGATCTTACAAGTGGTATCAGAGCTTGGTCTCTTATATATTAGACTTAACCGTCTAGAGAGTAAAGGATGGCGACTAGTGGGTTTGTGCACCTAGATGAACCACCTCACTTTAATGGACAAAATTATGATAATTAGAAAATCCACATGATTTGTTATTTTAAGGCCATAAGCCCAAAAATATGGCGGATTGTAGATGTGAGCTTTTCTCCTCCATTGGACCTTCTTACTCTAACAATTGAGGATGAGAAATGCTCACATCTCGATGCTCAAGCTACTAACGCTTTATTTAGTGCATTGAGTGTAGAAGTGTTCAACACAATATGCAATCTCAATAGCGTTCATGATATGTGGATGAAAATTCAAGACAAATATGAAATATCCACATCAAGTGATGAAGATTGCATACAAGAGTGGATGTCGGGAGAAGAATGCTCAACTTCTAGCTCCGACGATGATGAATCCATCATTCCCTCCACATCAACTCGATGCCTCATGGCAAAAGGTAATAAGAAGGTAAATTTAAATGATGAAAATGATGAACCTTCATATGATGAGTTGATGGAAATGTTAGAACAATTAAATGAATTTCTTGAAAAGGAGAAAGCTAAATTTAAGGTTTTGAAGAAAGAATATGTTTCTCTTCAAAATGATTATGATGTATTAAAAGAGGAACATGAAATTCTCCTTCTCAAGGAATATTCAAAACCTAGTATGGATATAGGAATTACATGTAATTTGCTAGATGATATGCCATGTATAGCTCCTAACTCTAGCATTTCATCTAAAGTAAATGTATCCACCTCATGTGAGGATTTATTAGATGATATACCATGTGTAGCTCTTAGCTCTTGCAATTCATCTAAAATTAATGTATCTACATCATGTGATGATTTGCTAAATATTCCTTGTTGCTCAAAAATAGATGCTATTACTTCCTCTATGCATGTTGACACTAACCTTATAGAGGAGAACAATGAGCTCAAGGCCCAAGTCACAAGTTTAAGAAAAGACTTGGAGAAGAGTTATAAAGGAAAAGCCTCTCTTGACAAAATTTTGGGAAGTCAAAAATTGTCAAATGACAAGAGAGGTATAGGTTTCATCTCCAAGAAGGAGAATAGCAAGACAAGGCACAATGCAAGACACGCGAAGAAAGTCAAGTGCCATGGTTGCAATGAGACGGGTCACTTCACCTCTAAGTGCCCCAACAAAGTGGAAAACAAGTCAAATCCATCAAAGAGGAGGCAAACCGGCAATAAGAAAGACAAGCAGATAAGAAGAGGTAGCAATTGCCAAACTTGCTACAATTGCCGGGAAAAGGGACATCTTAGTAAGGATTGTCCCAAAGGTATCATTCCCAAGCCATCTTTATTTCATGAACATTATTTGCTTAGCAAAGATAAAAATAGCAATGTGTTTGCTAGGAATATTAGTTCACAAAAATTAAATGTTAGGGCCATTTGGGTGCCCAAATCTCTTGTAACTAACATTCATAGACCCAACCAAGTTTTGGGTACCAAAATATGCTTAAAAGCTTAATAGGTACTTGGAGAGGCATTGGAGACTTAGCTAATTGATAAAGAAGTGAATTTCACCATATGCAAAATGGAAGCCAAGTTTGAGGTTAATCTTACCACATCATCAACCAATGCCATCTCGGTAACAAGTATCTACATTTGTTGTATTATAGCTCCTAGCCTTGTTTAGGTTGTATTTCATGAAAAATCAATTAAAAGGGGTACTCTTGCTCTTGTGCTTAAATTTCATAATTGCAATCTTGAGCAAGATGAAGTGGCACATTAAGGGGGAGTGCTAGATCATACTCATGTATATCACATCCCTAAGTGTGCCCATATTAATTAAGTGCTAGTAATTGTTTTTCAAATTTGAGTCATTTAGCCAAAAGTCAAAAATTTTGAAATTATTAATATATCTTTGCAAAACTAGTTGAAACATGTATACAAATGCATTTCAAAGGTTTTACAAAGGTTTTGATTTTACAAAAACTTATTTCAAGTAAAATTGAGTTTCCAACCTAAAACTATCTATTGAGTATCTTGTTTTGGCCTTCAACTCAAAATTTGGCTAAAATCAATTCTAAAAAAAATTTGAAAATGTGTTCAATACCAAAAACATAGAGTTGTCTATTTCAAACATTATTGGTATTCAAAAGTTTTCCAAAAAGTCAACCAATCAAAATATATTTGGTTTTGAAACTCATCCAAAACATTGAGTTGACCAAAGTGGTCACAATATAGCACTTAAGTGAGTTTTGCCACTTGAGCTAAATTCATTGACATATATTAGCTCACAAGGGTATTTACAACTCATACATAAAATTGAATGTTTAAAAATACCCCAAATGCTCATTTTTTTTGCATTCTTGTGAAAATTATTGAAAATGAGCTTGTTTTGGAAAATTAAAAGCTTAATTTGTTAAAAACTATATTAAAAAGAATTTTAATCTTGGATTATAGTTGGAAATGCTCCAAAAGTAGTTTTTGTTTCTATGTGAAAAACTTTGGAGTAATATACAACATTATATCAAACCTCTCCTCTGAAAATCAAACTCTCGGCATGTTCCCAAAATTTTGGAACTACCTAGTTAGTCTGCGGTACTTCCGGTTGTCGGAACTACCGGTAGTGAAAATGCGGTACTTCCGATATTTCTGGCAGATGGCTGATTTGATTCAAAATTTGATTTCTAATTTCCTCAGCCATTTCATTTGCTCCTCTTGGTCAAGTTGATCCTTGTTAATCACAGCTAGCTACCCTCAAGTATTTGTTGACTCTATATGCCATTTTGTTATTTCTTTGGTTCATTTTAACTAAAATGGCATCCTCTTAAAGAGTGGTAGACTTTTTAGTCATCTTGACTTCAGCGTGTGCTTCACTCCTATCTTTACAAATGATATCATCCATATCCTTCAAGTAGTATCCCTTAATTGTGAAAATTAAATGGTATGCTTATTTCTTCCAAATGATGTCTTTTGGATTGATATCCTTTTCATCTTGGCAAGCAAATATTTCTTTACCAAGCTCTTCACATATATGATATCATTGATTTCCAAGTGATATTATTCTTCAAGTGGTATCTACTCTTTTGACTTGGTATATCTTTCCTTTGGAAAATAAGTGGTATCCTTTTTCCTTCAAAGTGGCATCTTTAAAAGTGATATCCTTTTTTCCTCCTGCCGAGATAATCTTTGCTATTAATATTTCTCTTTCACCTATGATATCATTTTCTTTCAAGTGGTATCCACCTTGATAAGTGGTGTATCTTCTAATGATATCATACTCCTTCTCCAAGTGCTATTTCAAGAAACATTTTTTTCTACAAGTGGTATCAATTTTTCTACAAGTAGAATTAACTATACTTGACATCACCAATGTTTACAAGTGGTATATTCTCACAAGCGATTAGAAGAAAGTGGTTAATCAAAAGGGAGGAGATAAGAAAAGAGGAGAAAAATAAAGAGGAGAATCCTTTGTGTGTCAAAGGAGAAGAAAAGAAGAAAGTGCCAAGAGACCTTTGCGTAAGGGAATTTTTCTTTATGAAAAATATATATAATACTTTTGTGCTTACTAAAGCAAAAAGGGTAAAATAGTACTATTGGAAAAATTATTTTACTTATTTGCCCAAAAATGATTTATGGTTCTTGGGAATGAATGTGTTTCATTCTCTTTTGCTATTCATGGAGTCATAATCAAATGATATGCAAGATTTCCCTTTCAAAAGAGCCTCTTTGGTCAAAAATCAAAATCTTGTTTTAAAAGGCCAAATGTTGTGAAAAACTAAATAAAAGTACTCAACTATATATGTCAAATGTTTTCAAAGCTTTTTGAGTAAAATTTCTATTTTACAAATCAAAAGGAAGATTTGACCCCAAAAGAATCTTATATGATCTTGTTTTCGGATTAAACGACATATTTCTCTAAATTATAATCTATTGAGTATTTGAAAAAATGGTCAATACAAAACTCAAAGGGTTGGTCATTTCAAATATTTCTCTAGTTCAAAGCTTGTGCAAAAGACCAATCATTGAAAAGTTATATTCATTTGAATCTCATCCAAAAACTACAATTGACCCAAAAAGACCTATTCTTGCATATAATGAGTTTAGCTATTTTAGCAAGATTTCATTGTGCATCTTAACTTGAAATAGTATTTATAACTCATATGAAGCTAAGAAAGCAAATTACTCCATGAAATTTCAATTTGTTTGGGTTTTAAGCTTTAAATGCAAAATCATCTCATTCTCTGGCTCTCAAAGCGCTTTTTGGCATATATTTTGATTGGAGAAGTATTTTTCAAAAAGTCTTATTGGAAAAGGTCACAAATAGCATCAAGTTCAGATCTGCACGGTTTGAAAAGTTTTCAAGTTAATTTGAAAAAGTTTTGACCTTTTCTCTCTTTAGCAAAATTGCTGAAAATTCAGAATTTTCATGATTCTGAGCCGGTTTGTGATTTTTATATCTTTAAATAGGTTCAGATTTAAAGGAGGCCACAATAATAAAAATTGATCCTCTATAGTTGATCTTCAATGTAAAATTTTTCCGAATTTATAAAGATCATTTGATCAATTTTCCATCTCTCTCTAGAAGCTAAAGTGAGATGTGAAAGTCTGAAATTTCAGACACAGATTTCTGAAAAATCATGTATTGAGCTGATTTGTGATTTTCATATCTTTAAATGTGCTCATAATCTGAGATAAATGCAATTATGACTTTTAATCCTCAGATATTAGTCTATACTGACAATTTTTCTCAGATGCATTGGATATTGTTAAGTCAGTTTTTCAGGAAGCTTTTGAAGGCCACTTGGAATGCAAAATCAGGAAATGATACAAATGCTACAAGTCATATATATACAAGTGGTATCATCTTAAGTAATATTATATCAAGTGGCATCAAGCCTTCAAAGAGCTTAAATGAGTAAGATGATTTGAATGTGTTTCAAATATTTTTAGTTATTTTAAGTAGTATCTATTGGTCATTTGCATTTAGTTTCTTAAATCTTTATGACCATATCATATTAAATTAAATTGGTATCAAGCTCCTCACTTCTTAAGAGCATATCATGGACTCTTAATAAACTCATCATAATATCTCCTTTCATAGCTTAACTTGTATTCTTCCCTTATTTTTAATTATAATCAATGCTATTCGGTGATTATTGCCTCTTTTTGGTGTTTAATGCCAAATGGGGGAGAAATTTGTGATAATGACAATTGGGGGAGAATTAATAGCTTTGGATAATAGAATAATAGAAATGCTAATGCTAGTGAGGGAGAAATGTGATAATATATTTCTTGAGGAGAAATTAATTGAATTATGCCAAATAAGGATAAATTAAAATTTTTAATTCTATATGATGAATAATGATTTCACCTTCTCTTATGCGCTTAATTTCATATCATTTGGTCATATTCACCAATGTGCTATTATCATAAATGTATTTGTCATCAACCACCAAAAAGGGGGAGATTGAAAGATCAAGCTCCGTTTAAGTTGATTTTGGTGTTAATGACAAATGTCACTATGAGATTTTGATGTTAATGACAAATACTTTTATAATATTTTGGTGACAATGACAAATGCACATATGAGACTAATATGCTTGTTTAAGTTTATTTATGTTTAGTCTCATTTGGATGGAAAGGTGAAATTAAAGATGTATGCATTCGAAATCACTCTCTCATTTACTAATGCATTCCTTAGATCCAAAATATAGATTGAACTCTTCAAATAGTCCAAAATGAATATGTGCATGTGTCTTTCTTTATATACACTTGTATGCACATATTTAGGGGGAGTTCACTCTATGTTTTGTGGTTTCATTAGTATTGATCCATGTTTTATTTTTCCATATATTTTGGGATCAAACTAGAATCATGCATTCATTAAAAATATGCTTTAAAAGCCAAATTAGTGATCTGTCTGGAAGAGCGGTAGTACCGCTGTTTTTAACGTCGGAACTACCGCAGGCGGAAGTTCCGTGGGCGAGAGCAGTACTACGGCGCCCGGAAGCTCCGGAGGTAGGCGGAGCCTTTTTCAGAGCGCCAAAATTGGGACTTTTGAGTTCGGCCCGGCGGTAGTACCGCCGACTTTTTGGAACTACCGGCGGCGGTACTACCGGTTTTACAACATCGGTAGTACTGCACCGAAAATCCAACGGTCATTGCGAGGCTCGACATAGCCGATTACGTCGTGTCGATAGGGAAGCGGTAGTACCGCGTCGACTCTGTGAACTACTGGATAAGCGGAACTCTGGGACCTTAGATGGCGGTAGTACCGCACTTTGAATTCAAATGGTTTTATATTCAATTTATTATCTTATTATTTGTTGAGATTGTCATCAATTACCAAAATGGAAAGATTGAGAATCTAGTCCCTCCATTATGAGTTAATGGTGAGTTTTGGTAATTAATGACAATCACATTGTGGGACTAACATTTTCTATGAGTTGGATAAATAGGTTAGGGTCCATGATGATGATGACTTTAGATGACTTCATGATTTGAAGGTTATCAAGAAGAGGATACATCATGTGTTGATGCACATCAAGATTCCGAAGTGAAGATGTTCATGTGTTGATCATCAAGTCAAGGAAGACAATCATGTGTTGATGGAGTTGATGAGAAGGATGCATCATGAGTTGATGCATATCGAGATGATGACCCAAGACAAAGATATGACTAGCTAGGGCTAAGGATGTGTTCCTAGTCTTTTACCGGTCTTGGTGTTTGGTTGAAAGACCGGATTGCTAGTATAGGTTGGCGTACTATTAAGAGGGGTCATGTCTAGTAGTTTGAGTCTCATCATGTATTGATGGCTCAACCTCACTTGCTCTAGCTTATCTTGGCATGAGGCTTGTATTTGCGAATGTGTTTTTGCAAATGGTTGAAGCTCATGTGGCCAATTCTTGTAACATGTGACTATACTTTACAAATGTGTTTTGCAAAAGGTTGAAGTCCATGTACCTACTCCTTGTGACATGATCTAAGTTTGCAAATGTGTTTTGCAAAAGTTGGAGATCATGTATTATCCCTTGGTATGGTCTAAGATTGTTTGTTGTTATTTTCTTTGACATTAGACCATGATAGTGACACTTTGGATGTCTTATAATTTCTGCATTTATCTAATGTGTTTGAGATCATGCAAATAGATGGGTTGTGTAGCCCTCTGAATAAGCTTTCCATAGAGTCCAAGATCACTCAATTCCGACATCGGAGTCAAAAGTTATGACCGTTTTTCGAGTCTTTGTCGTGCTGAAAACCGGAAACGGAAGTACCGCCGGAACTGCGGTAGTTCCGAAAACAATAGTACCGCCCGAATCTGCGGTAGTTCCGGAAATGACTGAACAATAGCTATTTTCTAGTCGTTATGATGGGAGCGGTAGTACCGCTCCTATAAATCTTGATGAGTTGCGGAAAATCCTGTTTTTGACTCCAACGGCTAGTTTTGAGGTGTGGGCTATAAATACTCCCTTGTGGCCGATTGGGAAAGGGTCTTTGGCACTCCATTTCACTCTCTTGAGCTAGTGTGAGCTTCTCCTCTCATTTGTGCATGTGTTGCACCTTGTGAGCAAGGAGAGAGGTCTCTAGTTGCGTGTGTTGCATCTAGAGGTGGATTTTGTATCCACTTGAGCTTGTGCATTTGTTGCGTGGTGAGAGTCAAGCAAGGGGCTTGACTTATTACTCTTGAGTTTGCCGACTCCTAGGCGGCGTTGGAGGCGTCGTGCTCGGTGATCTTCTCAAAGAAGCTTGTGAGAAGGCCCGGCGTGTGTGAAGGTTGGAGCTCACCTACCCGGAGCGGGAAAGAGCTACCACTAGTGGATTGAGGTGTTTTGTCTTAATTCGTGGAGCCGGTCCAATTCGTTTGGGCTAACCTCAACGTGGATTAGGGGAGAGCGGCAACTCTCCGAACACCACGGTAAAATATCGTTGTGTCAATTGTGGTTTGTTTCCTTGTACTCAATTTACTTTTAAGCAATTTACATACTTAGAATTAATTTGATTACTTGTATATCTAGAATTGCAAATCTTGACCTAGGCTAGAATTGTTGGTACACTTAGGCGAATTTATTTGTTGTAGGCGCTATTTGAACTAAACCAAATTGATTTAAGCTTCCGCATTATATACTTGGTTTAGGCAAATAGAAAAGGTCTTAACTTGTTAGTATTAATTTGTAGAGAATTTTTTAGACCGCCTATTCACCTCCCTCTAGTCGGCCACCTCGATCTTACAATGGAACTCTCGGAGTTGTGTCCTAGCGGATGAAGCCAGTGCGGTTGGAGGGAACCCGTAGTCTTGAACCTTGACGATTAGAGCCAGTTAACTAGTGTTGCTGGATAGAACCTTCACTATAATATTCTTGGTAGTTTCTGTTAAAACAATTACTTTATAGTGAAATAAAATATTGCTTGGTGCAAAAGAATTAATGCATTCGAAAATATTTAATGGTATTTGAAATTAATGCATTCGAAAATATTAATTATAATTAATGCATTCGAAAATATTTAATGGTATTTGAAATAAAATATTGCTTGGTGCAAAAGAACCATATAACCCTTCCTTTGTTAAGGCTTGCATCTACTGCATTTTTTCAAGACTTGCGGGGTACTTTATGTACTCACATGCTGCACTCAAAATAAATCTCAGGGGAATATGAAGCTCAAGAAGGAGATTACGACTACTTCGCGTGTGGATTCGACGAAGGCTTTCCGGAGTACTAGGTTGCGCTTCCCAGTCAATTGCCTGTGGCATATTGATGTGTCTTCATCAGAGTTTATTTTGTTTCCGCTGTGTTTTGTGTGGTTGTGAGGTCTTGAAACCTCAGTTGTAATAAAGAGACCATGTGGTCTGTACTCTCTATTGTTGTAATAAATCGTTGTTGGTTATGTAATCATCACTATTTGACTATGTGCACTAGCTTTGATCTGGGACTAGTGCTGTAATACACAGATGGTCCGAATTCGAAAATCCGGGGTCCCGACACTGCAAGAGAGCTTGCAATTTATAGTGAGAACGCAGAGCGCGCTAACGACATGCCGGTAATGATGGGAGGGAATTGCGCGCGCGGGGACAGTCGTGACGCCACCTCTCTTTTGGTGGTTTGTCCCGTTGTCGCACATGGCACGAGTTCTCATTTTGCATGCAGAACCAGAGCAAACAAATGGCCCTCGGCCCACTGCACTGCACGACTTTTGTTTGAACGCATGTTTTGCGTACTAAAAAACACGCCTGGGCCCACCTCCATTGCACGGGGCCATGCGGCACCAACCTCCACCGCACGGCCACCGTGCATCAAAGGCTTATCTGCTGCTAATGAGGGGCTCATGAGGGCTATTAAAGTAATTAACGGAAATGCTAATGGGTGCCACCCTATATTTCTCCGATGTGTCGGCACCTCGGGCCCCGCCGCATGGTGGCCGTACGGTGAAAGCGTTATTTTTGCCTTTACCGTACGATGGGCGCTATTACTGTAAATACGAACCCAAAAAAAGGCCAATTCGACAAAAAAAAAACTCTGCTTTCGCTTTGTTTGCTGATGCTGCACTATTAAGGTCTGTACTAGTAATGCATACGAGGTCTCAAGACCTGTATAGAAACAAATAGACATCTAGGGGACTTGTATAGAAACAATGAAACATGTAGGGGACTTGTATATATGACAACTGAATGCTGCAATCTGCCTGTTGTTTTCGTTTTTACAAGAACTTCATTGCCCAGATAGCATCCATGGCGCTCGCTCTCACCCAGCTATGAACACTAAGGTCTGCCTGACCGCTGGGACCGAGCATGTCAGCGAGCCAAAAATCCCCGTCAGCCCGTACGCGATGGCGCAGAAAGGGAGCGCTGCAGGCTCCTTGGCCGACAGTGCTGCTGTTCCCAGTCCATGAGCGCTGCACGGCAAAACCAAACGAGGCTGTAGAATCCATCCCTGCCGGTGTTGGGTTTTATCCAAACTGATTCCAGAGTGAAAACCTGATTACCTGGAAGCTGTTCCTACTCCTCTGGCGATTGGGTCGTTCAGACCAAGTTTATCCATGGCTGCCTGCGCGAAGTTCGCACCGATGAGGCCGGTAAGGACAACCACAGCAGCTGTCAGAGACGAATTCGCGCCTGAAACACAAACCAGAAGCGTCATTAAGCGCGCCAGTGAGCGTACTAGTTCAAGGAGAGATGAAAGGAAATCCTCATCTATGCTGTAATGCTAGATGAGCAAGTGCCATGGATGCTAGAGAGAATGGAGGCTTACCTTCAAACAGAGATACTATGCTCAAAGCCAACGCCACAGTTATACACCTCGGTAATATTGATATCGTTAATGTCGGCTCTAGCCCTATCAGGCGCCCTAGGATAGCAGTTGAGTATAAGGAGAACGTCGATGCAATGGCAATTGATGTGAAAATTTCAGCCGCGTGCCTCTTCACAAGCTGAAAACCAGAGCGAAACGTGTTACTGGTTAGATAATTAACTGCAATGCTGTCGCAAGATACAACCATGCTAGTTGTGGAGTGACGAGCAGTGTTACCTTTCTCTGCTTGAACATTGAGAATGAAAATGATACGATGACAGACCCAAGAAAACCCATTAGGACATCACCAGCTCCGGGATTAGATGGCACCTTTGTGAGGTAATCACCTGGACAACCACTTGTTTGAGAACAGTATGATATTCCATGCATGTACTATGGTGTTAGACCATATAGAGGTCGTGAATACAGTGATGATAAATAATTGACTTTTGAGTTGCATTGAAATTTATATTTGTGAAAGTTTCGGTCAACCACGGTTGGCAATCGGCAGGCTTCGAATACAATCGGTAGTCGGTGGTCCAATTGGCCTTGTGTTGGACGGTCCGATCGGCAGGTCGACCACGACGGATCGACCAGGGCAGGACAATCACGGCTGATCGACCACGCCGGGTCGATAATCCAAGCTGCAGTGAATCGGTCATAAGCAACAATGAACCGGTCGTAGCTACAGTGAATCGGTCATAAGCAACAATGAACCGGTCGTAGCTACAGTGAATCGGTCATAAGCAACAATGAACCGGTCGTAGCTACAGTGAATCGGTGGGAGGTCGTAAGCTTGTCTGCTACAGTAACCGGTCGTTGATCAGTAGTCAGTGCTATAATACCTGGTCGGTACTCGTAGCAATAGTAACCGATCGATGGTCGTAGCTATAGTACATGGTCAATAATTGAAGCTACAGTACCTGGTCGATAGTCTTAGCTATAGTTCCTGATCGACAGTTGGAGCTACAGTAGCTAGTCGATAGTGGTAGCTATTGCGATCGGTTGTCATTGTCTTCGACTGCTTCAATTCTTGTAATCTTCGAGTTCCTCGAGTACTCATGTCTGATGGGCCAGCGGTCTGACTGACCTGTTCATGGTGGTCAGACTGGTCTTACTGGGTGGTCTGAAGTTGAATTTTGGAAAATATGGATATTAAGATGGTGGATGATTTGGTTTGTGTTTATTGATGGCTAAGTGTGGTTTGCGTGTGTGGACTAATGTTGGTCAAGTTGGAAAGAACTTGTGCTGGGGAGAATGTTCGTTGGTCTTTGCATGTACAGGTTGGGCGTGGAGATGGTCATGGTCAGTAACGAGGAGGACCAGGACTAGGAGGAGGAAATCTAAGGTTAGTCGGCGCCGGTGGCGTTATTTTCTGTGTGTCGTCTTCAACTCATTCTAGTTCCAAACCGGTCGTGGCGAGATAGCGTCCCTTTGTCTACCTCATCTTCCTCGATCGCGTGCGGAGTCGATCACTAGATCATTGCCAATAGCATCGGTAGGCAGGGCTGATCAGAGCACGACAACTTTGAGGCGTCGACTACACTGAGCGGTTGAGCGACAAGCAGTTTGAAATCTTTATCGAGCACTTAGAGATTCTAAGAAGAAGAGGCAATCATTCACCCCTCTCTGATTGCGGTAATCGATCCTACATATGGACACATGAGAGTAATCTCTACGTGATCCATACTCATGAGTCGTCGCGATAATGTTGCTCATGGTAACTCTTCTGAAACTAAACTATTCACAATTTAATTATAGAACTGCCGGGGTTTAGCTTAGAAACCTAGCACAGCTTCAACTCCAGACCCGGAGATGTACCCATACGCTACCGCCGCCAAATCTGCAGAAAGCACGCAGCAGATGATTGGATGCAGCACTCCCTTGACACCAGATGGTAACCTGAAATGCATCCATCCATACATATATATATATAAGTATACAAGCATATTTATTTACGAAGTGTATATATATATATATATATATATATATATATATATATATATATATATATATATATATATATATATATATATATATATATATATATATATATATATATATATATATATATCTATATAGGAAGCCTCTTTTCTACACTCGGGTGTAGTTACTCCCTATATCGTATCTCACAACGTTAGAAGTATCTCGCGTAACGGAGGGTATGTACATGTAGTATACGAGTATTTAAGACCATCTAGGTGGTATGAACAATTTTTCAGAGGTGGTATGTACATTTTTTAGACATACTCCTTTTTCTGTGTGTATATGAAGGTATTTCTAAAATATGGTAAAAACTATGATTTTTCTTGTAATTTTTTCTTGTGGTTCACACTGGAGTATCTTATAATTACTATACGAGTATACCTAAAGTGATAAAGGAGTATTTTATGTTTGTTTAGGTGGTATATTAGAGGTGGGAGTAACTACACCCGGGTGTAGAAAAGATTTTCCTATATATATATATATATATATATATACTGTCAGGCAAATGGAGTTAAAGTATGTACATAATTTGGATCTTACGAGGTGTATAGAAGCGTATATATTTACCCAGAACCAAGCATGTATCCCAGCACAGTGGAGGCGAGGAGGAAAGGGAGGCACGTTCTCGCCGTGGTGCCGAGCAGTGTGGGAAACAGGCGGGCGACGGCAAACGACGCGGCGAAGATAAGACCCCAGGCCCAGAATTCCGGCGTCGCAAAAGGAGACGGTTTGCTCATGGGCTCAGCTGGTGTAAGCTCCGTCTTCACAATTTTTCTCACAGCTAATGCTGTGTATCCCGCGACCATGAGCGAAGCGAACCAGCCACCAACTAGAGAGAAAAGAAATGTAAACCATACAGCGTCAGTTAACGGGAAATGTGGATCGCAAGAGCAGAGCGAACTCCAGAATCCGAATAATTCATTGCCATGCGTTTCATGTGCACTGATGTCGCGAAACTAGGTAAACATTACATAGTGTAGTGGTTGCAGATCATGACGGTATCATCAGTTAAAAGGATTGGAAAATCTAGTGGCTGCCAAATTGGTTCCAGAAATAATGAAGTATCAGAGATTTTTATCCTCAGGGTCAGGGGAAGAGTGCAGTACATACATATGATTAGGCAAATCTTGAGGCCTGAAGCTGCTGGGACATCCTTGACGGCGAGTGGCAGGACGACTAGTGACGGCACATAGAACAAGGGCAGCCACCTCTGGATGAACAAGGTGGCGGGCTCGAAGAAGTCCATGAATCCCCTGGCCAGAGCCGGCGCGAAGGTGTCCAAGACGACGAGGACGGAGAAGACGCAGAACATCCCAAACAGGGCACTCGGGAACTTGATGGATGCGGCGACGAACGCCCGCTCAAGGAGCTTGTCGGTGGCGAGCACGATGCCGAGCGACACGAGCAGGTGCGCGATCCCAAGAATCTGCAGAACACATGTATCGTATTGAATTCGAGAATACGTAAGCGGGAGAAAGAGGAACACGATTACTCACAGTGGGGAGCCCCGAAGGGTTGGCGGCGGCGTCGTCTCCGGTGGAGTTGGGTACGACGAGGCGGTGGCGAAGGGTGGTGCTGCCACTGGCGTTGAGGAGGGCCATGAAGATGCCGTAGCACGGGGAATGCGGAAGGAGGGGATGGAAGAAGAATGGTGGCGATGGTGAGGGGGAGGAGAAGACATCGCGCGCGGAAGCGTGCAGAAGCGGGGCGGCGGTGGCAACGTGGCGCGGGGAGCGGGTGGCGGCAATCCCAATCGTGGAGGTCAGGGATGGAGAGGGATCGAGGTCGCTGCCATGGAAACAATTAGGTGGAGGTGGAGGTGGAGCTGAGGAAGTAACAATTAGGCAGCGCATCGTGTCGTTTGTATGTGGCCAAAAATCGATCGGCAGCCATGATTGGATCATTCATTTATTCCCAGGCATGATTGCGAAAGAAAGCGACGGCCGGACGGACGGAGAGCGGCAGCCGGCGACCGCACCGCCCGCTCTAAAAACACAAGTACAATCGCAGCACGTGCCAGCATACGCTACCACGCAGTGCTCAACATCTCATTACAAACGTTACAGCCACTGACGCCTACAAACTACTCCAAGTCAAGGGTAGCCTTGATGATGATGATGATGACGACGACGACAAAACACCAAACGCCTCTGCTATAGACATCTGTCTAGACAGAGACAGAGAGAGAAAAGAAGCTCTCCCAAGGCCAGGATATCAGTATAACTAATCACCAGAACCAACAAGTCTACTCTTCCATGTGAAAGAAAGGACTGATATCTAGTTTGCAAACAGGTATGACTCAACCTTAGAACAACATGGTAGTCTGCAAACAGGCATGACCCAATCTTAGATTAACATGGTTACCTTCTCTGGATGTGCCCTCACAGTCTCTCGCAGTTTATTTATCTTCATATTAACTTGCAGTTGTTTCTCCTGATAACAAAACGAGCATGACATGTTAATTGGGAAACCCAAACAAACAGAAAAACTATATTGCTTCAGAAAATAAATGTCCCATATGATATGTACCATACTCGAACTCGTCTTAAAAAAATATCCTGTTGAAAAGTTAGATACAAAAGAAAAAATATATACTGTAGAAAAACAACTTTTCAAAGTCATTATAATATATATCATAATTGATTTGTAGAAGTGTATGTCTGCATGCTGTGTTTTTACTATGGAAAAAACAGCTTTTCCGGGTGGATGATTGGATAAATATGTCCTATAGGACCACTAGATGGATTTGACGATTTCAGAAGAAACCGACGGTCGACTGCCCAAAAAGCTAGCACCTCGAGCACTGCATTCGTTGCCTTACGTCATGGTGTTCTTGAACACAACAAGCTGAGGCAGAGACAGGCAGCACATATCTCAGCTTGTTGTGTCTCCTTACGTCTACCACATGTCTACATGTGGATTACAGGCAGCACACCATGACTGTGATTCCAGATGACTGCCTCAACCTTTCTTCTTTTTTCATGAAAGATGCCTGCCAAACTAACACTGTACGGTGCAGATGCAGCTGGTTCTGCAAGACATCCATCAGATTCAGAACGCCAGCGACCTGGCAACACCGGCCGGTTAATCTCCAGTCTCAGAAAAAAAAAACAATAACATCAGTTGTGCTTGAGTTGCATTCACAGCAGCAACAGCACATTCCAACATCGACGGCATATCCTTTCTTCCAGACTCTACTACTCGTCATGCACCAGCAGCAGCTAAAGCGCTAGCCGATTGACGCAGCCTGCCGGCCTGTGGTTACAGCTTGGAACCAACATCAAGAGACTCCTTCAGAAGCCTCCTCAGAACCTTTCCAGCGGCTGACTTGGGTATCGACTCCACGAATATTACCTTCCTCACTTTCTTATACGGCGCCACCTGCACCACCATCATCGTCGTCAATTCACAAGCTTCAGATAAAAATAATGTATGCGTACGTATGGTGACCTTGTTTGGATGGACATGGTCAAGAAGAAACAATTTCTTGACGCAACGATATATGTTTTCTTGCAACTCTTCCTGAAAGTCTCCCAAGGAACAGCTATTGTATTTTGTCCAGCATAGATTTCTGCTCATCGTTCTTGAACGAACCGCGAATTCAATGGTTAAATCAACAAAGGGAGGAGTGCATGCCAACCAGACCTATTACGACATTACAAATAATCACTCAATTCTGGACTAGAAACCCCAGAATGGGATATGAGGCTAGGCTACTGCCAAACCAACTGACCCCATATCAGCTATACATTTCCATCCGTACAGATGGGGGCAGTTCTTCAGAAGAGAAAGACAGGTGGGAGCATGCACAACAATCACAAAGCACACACCGATAGTGATAGGCAAAAGTTTGAGAATAACAAATATCTGCATATATATTTCTTGGTCCTTATTCAGAGAATGTAACACGTGTATTAGGTATGTATAGGTTTCTAAGAATGCTTGCTATGCATGTTCGTTTTTACTGAAACTAGATGACTATAGTGGGATGTGTTATACTGTTTTACCCTATGAAAAACTGAAGGAAGAAACAAGACAGTGTGGTGTAGTATCTTCTTACCTGCTTGGCCACATAATCCATCACTTGCATGCTAGAAAGACTGCTTCCAGATTTCCTCACCACAAAAGCAACTGGTATCTCTCCAGCTTCTTCATCTTCAGCACTATGTAGCAAGAAAATTAAAAGAAAAAAAAGTTAAAGCACGTGATGACAGATGAATTTAATTCAGTTTAGTCTTATCAGACTCAAGGTTGTCATGGTGCTCCGGCAAGTCGCGAGGAGGCCGGGGCGCCTAGACGCCTAGTCGACTAGGCGTCCGCCATGGCGACAATTAGACGATAGTAGTTAGACGATAAATAATACCTTATATAATTGAAAAATAAATAACTATGCAGCATAATAGCATAAATTATCTAGATAAATATATCTCACGAGGTCTAAATTAGAAGAAATCTATTGAGAAAAGAGTTTATTTGTAATTTTTAGAAACTCTGAAGGTCTAAATTAGAAGAAATCTATTGAGAAAAGGGTTTGTTCATAATTTTTAGAAACTCTGAGGATTTAATCGCAAAAAACCAAGAAAATATAATTCCTGCGTCCTAACCCTAGCCGCTTGACTCTTGACTCCGCTCCCCCCCATCTCTCTCCGCCGCCTCCCCCCGCCTCGCCTCCCGCGCCCGATCCGCCTCCTCCTGCGTCAGGCCCTCCTCTCTTCACCGGCGAAGATCGACGTCAACGGCGGGAGCAGGCTAGGCGAACAGCCTCGCCGTCTCCCTCCGGCCGCCAGGACGACTTAGCGTCGCCTAGACGACGCCGTGACAACCATGATCAGACTGTTTCAAACTTACCACGT
Organism: Bonia amplexicaulis; assembly: GCA_036346245.1. Taxonomy (NCBI): domain Eukaryota; kingdom Viridiplantae; phylum Streptophyta; class Magnoliopsida; order Poales; family Poaceae; genus Bonia; species Bonia amplexicaulis. Next base: position 22,792,837 of record CM070743.1, read on the forward strand.
CACAGCAACATCAAGAATTTCAGGGTGCTGGATCAAAACTTCTTCTAAGTCAGCTGGAGCTATCTGATGGTGAAAACAAAAGAAGAATGACAGCTTGTTACAACCAAGACTTTCTTGCACAACATATGGAATCCAATGTAACATGAACGATGGCAACAAGTAGTGTATTCCAAGGCTCGCTAAAGAAAGCCATACCTGAAATCCTTTGTACTTGATTGTGTCTTTCAAGCGGCCCACTATGTACAAGTACCCATCTGAATCAAAGTAAGCAATGTCACCAGTCCGCAGCCAGCCATCCTTTCCTGTGCATGCATCCTCATCATTCAAGTAACCTGTGAAGATGCAAATTATAAGAACCCAAATATAAACAATAAAAAAGGTATGGAATATTAACGTAGTTTAATTCAGGTGGAATGATAGCAGCCACATGATACAGAGTAGACCTGAGAGCTGAATCTATTTACTTTTAAAGGGGGGCAAAAGCCAAAGTGATCTACAGCTTGATAACACGCAGGGAAAAAAAATCCAAGGTGATCTACAAGTTGATATCATGCAGGGAAAATCCAACACTTCCATTGGTCCATGGTTCAATACTTAGTAGAGGCATGTAAATCAATTCCTTGAGAGAATAATAAGCTATTTTGAGGTGTTTAGCACTACAACAACAAGTAGTCTACAGATTGATATCAACACGGGACGGGGGCGCTAGATAAGCTTAACCATTAGCAAGACAATCAAACCATGTGCAGTGATCAAGAATGGTTCTACTATCTAAATGAGATAAACAAGAATGCAAGATGGCAGAAGAAATAGAGACAATCCATCTGTGAAGTTTTAATATGATTCTCAATAAACAGCTCACAAGTCACAACAGACAAGTACAATTAGGCTTGTTAAGTATAATAGCAATTATGTTCCTTTTTTTTTGAAAGAATTCTCAAGTCTTTGAGGTGAGGTTTTAACAAAACATCAGTTTGCATCAGACTGCAAAATGGTGTGTGTTGGATCGTAAGAGCCTTTTTATCCCTAAAATCTAGTTTATGAGATGAGAGATTCCTCCATTTTTAAGTTATATTCCTTACCCCTTCTACAACCAATGTGATATTATTCCCACAATACCCCCTTCACACATTAGTGCCCTTCAGATGTTCACCACTCTATTCATCGTACACCGACGGTCCCTCAAGGTCACGATTTATTGGGCGTTCATACACTAGTGTCCATTGGACCAAAGATGTTATAACCGGACTCTAATACCATTTGTTAAATCGTAAGTACCTTCCCATCTCCAAAGCTAGCTTGTGAGGTGAAGGACACCTCCATTTTTAAGTTGAGTCCCTTGACCTTCTATAACTAATATGAAACTATTCTAACAATCTCCCTATTCACGCATTAGTGTTCCTCAGTCATTCACCGCCTCCTTCACTATACACCGACGGTACCTCAGAGTCACGGTTCATTGGGAAATTGTTCATTTTAACTTTGCTCATGGTAAGAAAAAGCAAAGTAAATCAAGAATTTACAATAAAGCTCAAGAATGAAAAAAAAACTCCCTCATTTTTCCCCCTGAGCCCAAATCATGCTTTTTTACCACAATGCAATTTTTAGATGCAGTGACTGAGTACCACAGTTAAGATTATGAAACGCTACCTTTCATTATAGCTGGCCCATGGAGCCATAACTCCCCACAAGAGCCTGGAGACAAGCAGCAACCACTTTCCAGATCAACAATTTTGGCATGCATGTTTGGGGCTAAAAGACCTACTGAGGCATACTTCTTCTGCTTTGAAGTATTGAAGCCGCGAGTTCCCACAGCAGTAGATTCTGTCATGCCATACCCCTGTGCAAACATTTATGTTGCATGATGGTAAGAATACCATGGAGAGCAGTTTGTAGGTACTAGGTAGTGAAAATAAGATACAATCATACTAGATGGCTACATGTGTAGAATGTCCACAAGCTTACATAACTAGAAGATAGTTCAGCAATAGTAGCTTTCTGTACTTTCACTGCAGAAAGATTAAATACTGGCAAAGTTCATTTTTGAGCCATGTTATCCCTACCTGGCTACTCCTAAAATGTAAACAAAAGTGTTTAAAATGTTTGGCAAAGTTCATTTTCGAGCCATGTTATCCCTAATTGGCTACTCCCTCTAAAATTAAACAAAAGTGTTTAAAATGTTTGCAAAGTCAAGGGCTCATTTGGAAAGCTGGAGTTTCATAGAAAACAATTCAATTCAAGCAGGAAAGAGGAAAACTTCTGGAGTTCAAAACAGGTCCCAAATGCATCTTTGACTCTAACGGCTCATGCAGACAGGCATGTCAACTTCAGGCTGTTGGTAAATTGATATTTAAGCTAAGAAAAAATGGCCCCTGAATACATGAGTGGATACCTAAGTAGTAATTGAATGACTAGTCTACAAGGAAAACAGGGTTACATACTAATCATATTTTTTTCTGTTCATAACGTGTCAGAATATGGACAATTGGACTGACAGTATCAAAGAAAGAAATCGGTTGCCTTCACCAATCTATTAGAATATTGCATGCCATTAATCCGTCGATTCGTCCACTGTACCAACAAAACAGAACAAGCAAGCAAATGTCACCTACCTCGACGGTAGGGACAATTAAGCACACGATGGATCGGAATTGAATTCGGGATTGGTGGTGCCTGGTGCGTAGGCAGGCAGGTAGGTAGGTCGGTAGGTGTACGGACCTGAATGAAATCGACGTGGGGGAAAGCCTTGAGAAAGTCCTGAATCAGGGTGGCGCTGAGCGGCGCTGCACCGCTGGAGACCTGCACCAAGGAGTCCAATGGCGATGCGCCTGCAACCCTGGCCCTGAGCAGTGCCCCCATGATGGGCGGCACGAGCGGGAAATGTGTAACCTTGTACCTGTCGATGGCCCTGACGGCGTCGCCGACGTGGAACCTCTTCATGACGACGACCGTGGAGCCAAGCGAGAGGAGGCCGATGGCGAAGAGGGAGAGGCCGTAGACGTGGAACATTGGGAGCGCGGCCAGGTAGACATTGCCACAAGCAGGTCGCGTGTACTGTGACGCCTCGAAGCGCACGAAGAGCTCCACCATGGAGATGAGGTTGCGGTGCGCGAGCACGACGCCCTTGCTCCGGCCGCTCGTCCCCGACGAGTAGAGGATGGCGGCGGTGTCGTCCTGGCCCACCGCGGGGGCCGGGAGTCCCGCCGTGTCGGACTCGAGCAATGCATGGAAAAATGCGAACTCGTCTTCAGGGTCGTCCACCGAAAGATGGAAGCTTTCGGGCACAAGGACGACCGGGACGGGCAAAGACGGGAGCTTTGCGGCGTTGCCGGACGAGGCGAGCACGAGGGATGGGCCGGTGGCCCGCAGCTGCGCCGCGATCTCGGCGGCGGAGCTGGAGGGGTTCATGGTGGTGGCGACGCCGCCCGCGGCGAGGACGGCGAGGAAAGCGACGGGGAACGCGACGGAGTTGGGGAGAAGGATGAGCACGACACTTCCCCTGCGGATGTGGAGGCGGCTGCGGAGGGCGGCGGCGAAGGAGGAGACGAGGCGGCGGAGGTCGGCGCGAGAGACGGAGGCGCCTGTGTCGGCATCGAGGAGGGACGATGAATGCGGGTGGTGCAAGGGAGGCGGGAGAAGAGGTGGGGACGAGGAGAGGTCAGGGTCGGAGGGAGGGAGGGAGGGTGGGTGCTGGCGTAGAGGCCGGCGGCGGCGGAGTAGAACAAGGGGAGAGGGAGTGGTGCTTTTGCTGGTGGGGTTGTGGGCGGCGACGGCGTCCTGCATTCTTGCTCCTGTCTTCTGGTTCCTCTTGAGTTGGTGGTGACGGAAGCCGGCCGGGAGCGGCGGTGGGATGGAGGAGATACGAGCGGGGAAACCTCCCCACTTCCACCTTCGTTTATTTTGTTCTCTTATTTTCTTCAGATCTCTCTCCCACACTCTTTTCTCTCTCCCTCGCATATGACCATAACCCACTGACCCATCACCTCATCTCCCCTCTCCCTCCTCGCCACCCATCAGACATCTCCCCACCGCCACCATCCCATCTCCCCTCTCCCTCCTCACCGGCCACCGGACATCTCCCCATTGCCGCTGCCTCATCTCCCATCGCCTCTCCAACCAAGATTTTTCGCTACATGAACAGTGCGACGAAGCAATTCCAGTCAAGACATCAGCCAGATTGGTGGAAACGTGAGGCGGCACGACACTTGGTGACAGCGGCCGGTGGATCCGAGAGAAGGGTGCTAGGCGATGGCGGCCAGTGGATCCGAGAGGCATGCTCGGCGACAGTAGCCGGTGGATCTAGAAGGCAGCGATCGATGGCGGCCAGTGGATCCGAGAGACGGACGCTCGTAGACAGCAGCCATTGGATCCGATGGCCGCCCCCTGATCCCTCCTCACCCCGCCCCCATGGCGTTGCGTCGCCACAGTTCTCCTCCCCCTGCTGCACCAGGCTCCTACTGCCGTCGTTGCTCGGTGCCGCGGCGGCGGTGGCTTCCTCTTCTGCGCCCGCCTTGCCGCGTGGCACCGAGCAACAGCAGCAGCAGGAGGCGGCCGTGGTCGAAGGGGGAAGTGGCCGATGACGAAGGGCCGTTGTAACACCCCAGGACCCACATTATCTTGGGATGCTACTAAAACCATTCCACAACTAGCCAATTTACAAGATAAATTAAACTGGCAACAATTACTAAACAAGATAGTATAAGCGGAAGTATAAACATCTAAGGAACAACAGGATAGTGATAGCAATTCAATATTTAAAACATCCTCCAACATTTTAATCTAAAACATAGTTCACAAATTTAACATTGTTAAGATAATGTAAACAAAGCTATGCAAAGGTCTAGAATCCTTTAAACTTTATTATAGCATAAAAATATGATTCACGTGCATCAGTGTGATGCCGCTCTACCCTTCCTATGTATGCTCAAAGTCCACCTGTAGGGAGGGGGAAACAAGGGTGAGATCAAATCTCAGCAAGCAAACAGTTTAACAGGTTATTCAAACTACAAACAATTATACATCATCATTTATAATTCCATACAATCACAATCATAATTCATGTCCATCATTATTAAACCACCACAAACTTCCATGAATCATACATCTTCAATCTCAGATTTAATTGGCATATGAATGCAGTCATTTTATCCATAATTAAATGCAAATGAAACATTTAATCCTCCACAAAACCATAATAGATTAATCCTCAACATTTAATCTTCCACAATTAATAATGTTTATATCATTAACCTCAAATCACCATCAATGACGGTAAAGCATTAGCAAATAAATCTTGTTTGACTACTTTAAAACCTTAACCACTATCACCACCAAAGACAATATAACATATGTATATTGTATTTCAATACTTTATTATTTCTCACATCCATAATTGCTATCAACAATTAATACAAGAGAAAAGAATCTCATGCCACATTCACAACTCTTACCGTACAAAAGGGACAAACCCCATTCCACGACTACAATCACAATCCTCATACCACAAATAGCTCACATGAGCCAACTCCACATTACAACTATGAAGTTGTATATTCCACATTACAACTATGAATTAAATATTCCACAAAATAACTTCACCACAATATATTGCATATATATGCAAATGATCTTTCCACAATGCAATGCATATGAATGCTTTCATGCTATGCTCCACATCACTCTTTCCCAGCGGGATAAGAGGTGCATCATATTACGGCAATATACGATGCTATACCCGTATGATCGCGGCTAGGTGCGGCGACATCCACATATGCAAATGACATGATATGATATGAATGATATGATAATCATAAATCACATTAATCCATCCTCAAAGGAGTATCATCATGCTCACAACATATCCACATCCACAAGTTCACCATATGTTTATTTTCATATTCCACATTCGCACATTAAGCAAATTACACATGATTACTAGCAGTTTATTAACATATCAATTGATCAATACTTGCTACCATCACCACATTTAGAATATCATGCAATCATGTCATAATGTATCAAATTACGATAATAATGTAAATTACAAGTAGAAGGAATAACGAGTTAAACGGTAGCAACCACCGCTACGTTTACTTGCCTCAACCGACGAAGCGAAGCAAATCAAGAGCGCTCAGGGACAAGACCACTTGTCCAAAAGACATCTCTCAGCACAAAGCCACAGCATACAAACACAACTAAAATAATTAAAGACGTCGCTAGAACCCCGAACCCGCACAAACTCCTCTCCGCTCAACAATTCAACAAACTACCCATTGCAGCAGTGCTGCTTAACATTTTCGTATCTTTAAAAATATTGATTTAATTACAGCAACCAATACCTCTCTGGATTCATCACTTAAAAGCCTACATTTTTCATGTAGAACATATATTTTTATTTTGATCACAGCTATGTGTAATTTAATGCCCAATACAGAGGAAGATCTCTATTCTGGCAGACTGGACAGCAACATTCAAATGCGTCCCAACAACAGTACAGGGATCCAAAAAATATAATTTTTATACAGAAGCTAGATTATCAATTTCTCTACAACTTTCTAAATTACGTACATGATCATAAAAATCATTTACTACCTCTAAATCACAGTTTAATAGCAGTCTATCCCAATCTGCTCGCCTGACGAACAGCGGTATTACCGACCCTGTAACTCCCATATCCCACGGCCAAAAATTCGGAAAACAATACAGGAGATGCATTTCGAAGTCCTCTACAACTTTCCGTTTGGGAGGGTCCATAGGAAAAATCGTTTGATGGGTCGAAACTGCGCAAACAGACGCATTGCGCGAATCAATCTATAGGCAGACATCAGGTAATCTCTAGTCGGGCAATTAATCTATAATCTCCCTTCAAAATCCGTGCCAAGAACCCTAATTATTCAAAAACACAGAGGGTTTAGGATGAGGAAAAATTACCTAGATGAGGGATCACCCCTCTTTTTTCTTCCTCTTCTTCTTCTCCTTCCTTCTCCTACCTTCTTCTTCTCCTTCCTCTCCTTGGCTCCAAGGGCAGCAGCAATGGGGCGCCAATCTCCTGGAAGGGGCGGCCACAGGGGGAGAAAGGGGAGGGGGGTGGCGGCTAGTTGGGAGAAAAGGGGGAGAGGTGTTAGGGTTAAAGGGGAGGGGGTGCGGCCTTGGGGGGGTGCACCACCCCCTTGGGCCTTGGCCTAGGGTGGTCGGTCCACTCCCCAGGCAGCCCACCCTGGGTTTTTAAATTAATTTTTAATATATTTTATTCATTTTCAATGTTCTACAATTTTATTTTTCCTTCCATGATTTACCCAAAACCGGCGACTTGCATTGTTTTAAAACTTCTGCCAGTAACGACGTTTAGGATATTGCATTCTCCCCACCTAAAAAGGATTCGTCCTCGAATCTAATTGCTCAACCCATGAGACAAAAGAACAATCAAGGAAAGAACAACAAAAGGATAAAGCATCCCAAGGATAGAACATAATAAGGGAACAACAACTACGGGTTCTCACACGCCTCGAAGAACTAGGGTCCTTCTTCTACATTTGAACTTCAAACTCCCACGTCACCTCCCGCTCGGACGGATTCATCAAGAGGGCATCCACATACCCGGTGGCCCTCTTCCTCATGACCAACTCCGACGAGTCCACGACACCGCCGGTCACGCCGAGCACCCGCAACTCTTTCGCCGACTCGGCGGCCAACATATCTGCCTTTCTCGCAAAATTCCTTGCCACAATTTTATTTTTCCTTCCGTGATTTCTGAAAACCGTGACTCGCGATTGTTTTAAAAACTTACGCCGTAACGATGTTCAGGATATTACAGCTGTGGTCGAAGGGGGCCGAGGTCGAAGTCGAAGGTGGCCAAGGTCGAAGTCAAAGAGGCCGTGGTCGAAGGGGGCCGAGGCGGGACTCGAAGATCCGTGGTCAAAGTCGACACCGTGGTCAAAGGGGGCTATGGTCGATGTCGAAGGGCCGTGGTCGAAGTCGGGGCCGAGTAGGTCGGGTGGGCTGAGCAGGCTGGCGTCAGCAGTCAGCGACAAGGCACAATCGAAGAGGGAAGTGGTCAATGTCGAAGGGCTATGGTCGAAGGGGCAATGGTCGAAGTCGAAGCCGTGATCGAAGGGGGCCGTGTTCGAAGGGGGAAATGGTCGACAACGAAGGGTCATGGTTGAAGGGGACATTGGTTGAAGGGGTAGGGGTCATAGGCGAAGGGGGCAGGGGTCGAAGTCGGTGTTGTGGTTGACAGGATCGTGGTCGAAGGGGGCCGTGGTTGAGGGGCCATGGCCGAAGTCGAAGATCCGTGGTCAAATTCGAAGCCGTGGTCGAAGGGGGTGGTGGTCGAAGGGTGGAAGTGGTTGATGTTGATGGGCTGTGGTCGAAGGGGACAGTGGTCAAAGTGGGCAATGGTCGAAGTCGAAGATCTGTGGTCGAAGTCGAAGATCCGTGGTTGAATTCAAAGTTGTGGTCGAAGGGGGCCGTGGTCGAAGGGAGAAGTGGTTGACGTCGAAGGACCGTGGTCGAAGGGGGCAGTGGTTGAAGTTGAAGATCCATGGTCAAATTCGAAGTCGTGGTTGAAGGGGGTCGTGGTCAAAGGGGGAAGTGGTCGACGTCGAAGGGCCGTGATCGAAGAGAACAGTGGTTGAAGGGGGTAGTGGTCGAAGTTGGACGGGCGGTGGTCGAAGTCGAAGGGGCGATGGTGAAGTCGGGGCCATGGTCGAAGTCAACGTCATGGTCGAAGTCGGGGCCGTGGTTGATGGGGGTCGTGGTCGAAGTCAAAAATCCGTGGTCGAAATCGACGCCGTGGTCGAAGGGGGCTGTGGTCGAAGATGGGAGACCTGCCGCTCGAGCCACCGGGCGTCGAGGGAGAGCCGCCGCCGAGAGGGAGGGAGGCGAGAACCGCCGTGGCGCCGGACGTGGGAGCACGAGTGACGACTGGGAGCGTAAGGCGGTAGCCACCTGCTTGCATGAGTGCAAGGCCGGGCGACGAGGATGAAGTGGCGCAAAGGCGGGCGGGGGGGCGGGCGGTGGGGCGGCGGCCGGCGGGCGCCTGAGCAAGCGGCGGGGGGGCGGAATCGGGTGCCGGGTGGAGTCTGTGGACTGCGTTGTGACTTCGGCGGTTTGGCCTGGGGATTTTAGCCTCTAGAGTTTCGCGTGCGTTGGGGCTTGCTACCGGCTTTCCACCAGCCAGGCTGCTTGACGAAGGCCTAGGGCTGGGCCGGTATTAAACAAAAATACTGAGCTAATTACTACAAGGAGTACTACTAATAGTATTTCTAGGCCTCGGACTATAGCCCATCTAGCCCGAGGCCCAGTTCCGCCTCTGCTTGCATTGCATCCAACCGAGTGAGTGACAACCTCATATAACAATTGCTAATAATCAAGGTGATTTTTTTCTCATCATTTTGCACGATAAGTCCAGCCATGAGATAGCATGCCATGAGCTATCGCACTACATATTCGCATGTACATTAATCATCATCAGTTCAGCATCATGTGCAGTCGGGTAGTAATTAAACATCCACAAAAGAAAACCAAGAAAAAAGAATCAAGTAAGTTAAGAGACTGCTTAATTCCCAGCATCAAGGCTCAATTTCATAATGATAGACAAAGTGCCGTGGTGACGGTGAATCCGTATCGCTCCGTATGTGAGTTTCCTCGTGATACTGCGTCTGTGTGCTTCTGAAATGAGTCTCCTGATACTGCGACTGCGAGCTTCTCACACGAGTCTCCTCATGCTCATGTTGCTGCTGCTGTGGCTTGTCAATTCTCACCTCTACTGTCTCCTCTTTCTCTTCCTCAGACAGATGGAAAATGGGGTGCAGGTAAGCATTAGCCAAGTAGGACTTCAGGTTCAGATTTGGCTCCGAGGCACGCTCCATGTTGTCCTTTTCCATTGCTTCCTGAGAGAACCACATTGCAAATACCAGATCTCAGAAACAATCTTCCACAGAACGTTGATGCAAGCATGGCTCTGAAGGAGTGTTATCAGGAGATAGGATAGGTGACTGACCTCTAGAGGATACTTCCGGAAAGCAGGTTCAAACCGGCTTTTGCAATACTTGTGGAACCATATTGTCAGTAATGGCAGGAAGATAAGCAAAGGAGTAGAGTAAGCAGCTTTCATTGTGCTTAGCAGGCCAAACAGAGTCACATGAGAGATCAACAAGCTCGCTATTATATGGGAATGGACTTGAGGCCAAAATGCAGCAGCACTCTCGTATTCCTGATTATAGACATTGATGATCTGAAACCAACGCAGAACCACATAGGAAACAAGAATGGAGGTTAATTAGTTAATGAAATGGACTTTAGGGCCATCATGCGCATCGCAAGGTACAAAGTAGCATCAATCAGACCAACTGACCTGGTGTCTGTAGACAAGGAAAGCAAAGGCGAAGAAGACGATGATGAAAGGAAGGAGAATGGGGGTGACCACGGCATATACGAGCCCAAGAAGAAAATACAGCTGCAGGGCCGGAAGATTTTCTGCAAGTCCAATGCTGCCGGGGTCCATTGCCTTCTCCCTGTCCCTCTCCGTTTTCACAATAAACATGTTCTTCAGATGGTATACGACCAGTGGCTTCACTCGAAGAATCTCGTTAGCAATACCAGCCCAGCCATCAACCATTATGTATGTCATAAAAAATGTTGCTTTCATTGGTATAGCTACTCCAATGGTCGTTCGTATTCTGCAAAAAGGAGATGGCTTCTTACCGTTTATGGCTATACATCGAATAACATCTTCATTCCATAGTTTTGAGAGTGAGTGCAAGGAGTTTGAGGAAATTTACTGTGAAGGAGGCTGGTGAAAAAAAGCATATAGCTGTTCAAAAGCTGTGCCAGCAATTATACTTCCAAGAAATACATTCACCAGCATGAAGTAATAGTATTTTGAAGCAGCCCTTCTTTCCAGCGATGATAAAGAGACATAACCTTCAACTTTTGACATAATCATCAGAACCGTAGGGAGTATATAGAGAAAAATCTTCAAAGCCAGACCAGGAAGGAACCCCTGTAGGAAGGATTTTACCACTTTTCTGCAGATTATAAAATAAGGCATGTGAATGAATAGCAAAAGGGGGCCATCTGTGTAGCACCTCAAGAGTTGTTGACAACGAGCATGACAAGGAATGTGCAGAGAAAGAAGCCTTACACTTCTATTACTGGCCTCAGGAAAGGTGCAACTTTTTCAATACCCTCAAGATTGGCAAGCGATTGCACAAATGCAATAGGTATCATGTAGAAGAATACCAAAGCAAAAACAGCAACTGATATCAGAAACTTGCGGATACTGAGAGAGAAAAATGGAATGGCAAGATTCTGCCAATAAACATCCCGTGGTTCAGGAGCCCAATCAGTTAGCCATTGGGTGGGATTCTTTGACTGCTGTGTCTGTGCACATACAGCGGCGCCCCATCTTGAGTCAAATGTCACAAAAGCTACTGGCATAACAGCTTTTGGGTCATTGAGAACTATGTGACGCTCAGATGCAATCTAAAAAGATCAACATAACAAACAGCTTGTGTTAAACTCATAAACATAATGAACAAAGAGGCTCCACTCATGCGTACAAACATGCATGGGATCTAGAAATCCATCCTGCAAAGTTAAATGTTTTTTGCCTGTCACTGATAAGGAACCATCATACAATGGCTGTAGACCTACCCTCTTATCAAGTTCACTGATTCTAGCCCGGTAGTAGTCAATTTGATCCACTTCTCTACCACAGAAACCAAGGCATCCTGTCTGAAGCACCAAAAATATTGACATGCTTGAAGCATTTCTTGGGGGAAAATACAAAATGGAAATAATCAAGAACTTGATATGCACGTAAAATACCCTGCCAATTGGTCTTTTGTCAGGATGCCTTTCAAACTTCAGCTGGTAGTAATCCAACCAGTTTTGAAGCCTCTCCTTCTGCTTCACGAGTTTAGCATACCGGTTTGCATTGTAAACAGCCTGACCATCCAAAATAAGGTTAGTTTTGTAATCAAAACATTGTCAACAACCACTATTTTGTGAATAATGGTTGAAAATCAAGTAGAATGTATGAACCATCCGTCCTGAATAAATGCAAGCCGAATGAGACATAAGCAAAGGTGAGGATAACACACCTGCTGACCAAGATAGTGGCCTGGATGGTTCCTACGGAAGAACTCATCCACTGTTTCAGATGTTGAATGGCTTGAAACACGAGGTATGTTTCTAACAATAACCTGGCATTGCAAACAAAAAAAAGTTAAATGCTATAGTAGACTAAGGTTCTCAATTCTAAAGGTCATCACATTAAGTTATATCACGATCAAGTTATATGTTCCACAGCAACTCCACGCTGGAGATATTAATTACTAGCATTTCTTCAATTGTTTTTCTCCCAGTCCTTTACTTGTGATGGCATAGATCAAAGTAGTACTAGAGATAGCACATTAGCATAGCTTTGTTAATGTACGTACAGTGAACTGATCAGCACAACGCTTCTGAGAAGCCAGGAAATGCAATCTCATGAATGCCACATTGCTGTACTCTTTGTATAGCATAAAGCACGTCCAAAAGGTGAACACATATGCCATTAAAAGATGAATAAAGAATCTGAAATGAAATGAGAGGGAAATGGTCAAATTCTTTCGAGTAATATTACAAATGAAAACATACAACCAGAACAATGTAGATTTTTTTTTTTGAAGAACAAGAACAATGTAGAGTTAAAGGATAGCAGTTATCGACAATGTTCTGAGCTTTGTATGAGGATAAAAGAACTACCGACAATGTTAAAGTTGATAAGATAGTTGTGGACTTACCTGTTGGATCCAGGGCTAACATTTGATATGGAAAGTTTGTCAATATCACTAAAAACAACTTCTTTTCTTAGATTAAGTAACGTGCCACCAGAGACATTGACTGGAATAAGAACCAGCAAGGCGAGAACCATGATGGGCAAAAATATCTTGAGACTGCCAACAACACCCCAAAAAAACAAGTTAGTCTGAAAATGAGACAGCAAGATACAAAAACTACACCGAAGTGGCCTAAAATGCAGAACTTGACTCGAATTAATAGTCACATTTTGGATGAACGTGAGAGAGAAGTTTTCTAGGAGATGTTAATCAGCTGAGAAACACGTGATGGTTGTGTGATACTAGTTTGTTCTGTCTATAACAGCATCAGTGAAATTCGGACCAGGTTGTCATTTTTTTTTTGTCTTTTTAAAAACCTTTTCAGTGAATTCCGAAACCTTTTTCAGTGAATTTCCATCCAAACTGGCAAGAAAAACATCTCCAGTTGTAAACGCCCTCGGTTGGAGCAGACTGAAGAATCGGTTGGAGCCACAAGAAAATTGTTTAGTGGGCGAGCACCACCTAGTGAGAGGACAGGTCAAAGAGATTGGTGGAGGCCAAGAAATAATAAAACTAGAGGAGAACGCTGTGCATCCGGTGTCCCTGAAAGAATGCCAGGAAACGTGCAAATCAAATCAAGATTATTTGACGGCACCATTTTCAACGCACGACTGAATTGGAATTGGATGCCACGACGTGCTAAGAAAAACATTATCACCAACGCTGTTGTCAAACACAAGGAATACGTATCCTGTATAAGCAAGCAACCCGTCCTTCTGAGATCCAATCATTCAGGAAATAGTAGCGTCAGGTAAAGTTCATCCAAAACAGAAAGGGTAAGCTTAACCATAGCAGTAGTAATTCCTCCTACTATTTCCTATGGTAGCATAGCCATGCTGTTTAATTTCTTTTGTTTCGGCATGCAATGAATCTCCGGAGCACCGAAAGATGGCGTCTTTCCTATGAGACAAAATCAAACAAGCACAAACAATTGCACCCAACCAAAAGAAAAAAGGTTGCATTTTAAAAATGGAAACAACCAACTAGTGGTACTCCTCCAGTAGGAAGCAATGCATTATTGAGACGCAAATCGGCAGGGCATCGCGCGTAATCCGCAGGAATTCAGCGGAAGAAAAAAGTTGGAGCAAATGCGGCAGAAGTTGGAGCAAAAGTTTTTTACCAGTACTATTTCAGTATGAACAGATGACAACCCAGATTGAGTAAGATAAGAAGGAGACGAAGAAGTAGAATTGCAATTCTTGATGGTTAATTCTACTAGTAGCAAGGAAGGAGATGCAAATGCAGCGTGATCAAGCAGTAATTGAGGAAGGAATGTATAATTAATTGCAACAAGGAAGGAAGGGAGGATTTGAGAGGCGGACCCGAGCGTGTAGATTCGGAGGTAGACGGCGGAGTCGAGGCCGGCGTGGTGTACGAGCTCGGGGTGTGTCATGCGGAGCGCGCCGGGGACCCAGCTGAGGAACCTGATGTAGGTGCAGATGTTGAGGTTGACGAACCTGCGGACGGCGGAGGCGGAGTCATGGTGGCGGCGCTTTTGGGCGATGAAGAGCTTGGGGAAGTAGACGCGGTCATTGATGGGCTGGATGCGGAGGACGGCGAAGAGGAGGAGGAAGACGAAGGCGCTGAGGATGTTGATGAAGGCCGACACGCCCAGGTCCTCCAGCGTCGCCATGGATTCTCAGTGCCAACGTTTGATACCTCACAAGTCACATGCGCAGTACACAGTAGCTCTTAAGCTGCAAAAGGAACAACCGAAGGAGGAGGAGAAGAATACTGGGGGATGATGCCTGCCTCATGCGATGCATCACATGGGGGACTGGGACGGATGCATGTGAAGACACGTACGCGTACGTATTCCCTTGTGCTGACCGGCGCCCGGCCGGCCGTCTCTCATCATTGAATACTACTACTTAGAACTGGACTTGGACTGTGCTTTTTTGGGCTAGTCTAAAGCATGGCCCGGCCCGACACGACCCAAGTACGACTTGGTCTGACACGTGCACGGTCCGGCACGAACGGTGGGCTGGATCAGGCCTGAAAAAACGACACGGCGGTCACATACGGCACAGCGGGCACGGACAAGTCGATGTTGGGTTTGGGAAAGATAAAAGGGTAGAACCGTAGAACATGACACAATCACATAAGCAAACATTTGTAGATAATGTCATGACTAGTTGTCGTCTTTCTGGGATCATGGCGTGTGCATGTGCCATGAATTAGGGATTAATGTATAATGTTGTCAACTGCGCCCATCTAAGTCGCCAGTGGTTATCATTTGCGATTAACATGTGTGTGGCCAGATCTAATCATTTGGCTTATAGTACCCCAGCTTAAGCGGATTTAGTTGGTCGTGTTAAGATAATCTCCTCCATCCATGTGCTTAGCAGTGCACTTATAGTGAGATTTTCGCGTCATCCTCGTGTGAGAATAAAGCTGAGAACTTGTATGGAGCCACTGCAAGAAATGAAGAAAGGTCTGGCAGTGTAGCAAGAAAGTGCCTAGGAGAAAGATACTGTTGTGGTTACAGACCAAACAGAGATAGGAGTATGATAGTAGAGATATTAGGTGAGCAATGTTTGGGGTCTTCTCCATGACCTGGATGGCCTTATATATACTCGCATGAAGAGTGTTTTACAATTGTGTCCTTACACCCAAGTATTCCTTTCAAAGGCATTTATGTCTTTATACATGTCCCATTTCTTGTAGTATCCTCATGATGTAATCTGAAAGAATAGCTTCATTTTTCTTGAATGACAACATATTCGCCAAAAATTCCTTCCGAAGTTTGCGCAGATCCTGAGACACGTAAGGAGCGTTTGTTAATGAAATTGGTTTCACTTGTCTGAATGCAGATACTCACGTTGCAAACAGGATTAACGAGCCAAGATCCATCCTAATCCCTCATGTACTTTAGTTCGTGAAATGAATAGTCCAACCTATAATGGAAACTAATTGTAAACATTGATACTTTAAGTATGAAAAGTAAGTAACAAGGCTTTGTGGATGTATTTAACTTGTTTTCTTGAGTATCGATATTTTACAAGAACTCGAAAGGCCAATGTTGGATGTCCTCATCCCATTCAGGAAAACAAAGCTTTAAGCACTGATGAAGTCCTTGGTATCTCGCACGTGATCCAGGATACTAAGCTTCTTGTTGTGCATATCAAATGCATAAAGTGCAAAGTGATGTGAATGGTGCACATGAATAAAAATCTAAGTACCCAAATCCATTCAACAACTACAACATAGTAAAAATGACATACATTCCCCTCAATGATTTCTCTCTCGTAGAAAAATAAAGTAGAACAAGTACGAAAACAACATAGCACGACAAGCGACACAGGCAAATGCAACCGATTTCTGGAACCCAACAGAATTACCAAACAGTATCTATGATTAGCAGCTTCTCGGCATCTCAGCATCCGCGCAGCTTTAGCAGAACCCAATAGATTATTAACAAATCTATCAATTGAAACAGAGATGCTCCAATCGGCACTATTTTTTTTGGCACAGCCCAAAGGGGGATTACAACTGTTCCATGCTCAGGTATTCTATGATAGTAGCAGCCAGTACATTATTCAGGTTCAGTCCAAGAAAGAAAGCTGAGTAACTGTTTCAGGTCCGCAACACCAGATGCAAGCAAGAAAACACAGGGGATCGGGTAACATTTTGCTCGTTTCTCTCGGAGACTCAGGAGGCCTGTTCTTTCTTCGGTTCCCAAGGCTGGTACCTTGTCCAGTCCCTTTGTCCTGGGTTTAGAGTATGCCCCTTGGAGTGGTAGATCAACTCCTCACCCTCGCCGGAGAAGTTCTCCTTGTGTTCCACACTGTACGCTTTAGGCTTCTGCTCCAGCAGCTGTAACAGAAACAGAACCATATAACTATCGGCTAATAAGTATCAACATTCAAAAAGTAAGCTCGCCGCCCTGGATCTCCTAAAACCAAAGAAACATCGATGGACACCGACAGCCTTGCAAAACAAATATAAGAAAACAATAGCTTAAAATGTGATAATGTTTCTCATCACCCTATTGCACACGAACAATCAATAAGCACCAAATGTTTCAAAACCAAAGTCTCGTAATCCAAATTAATTCCACAGCATTATACAGGTGCTTAGTTGCTAATTTAGTTTACACAACTAAAGGTAGTGAGAAAAACAGAGAAAGCCTTGTTATAATTTTTAAGTTTGTTGGAAGACCGAGGCTTGAAAAATATGCAGGAAATAATGCAAGCAACATGTAGAGGAAAACTTGCCTTATCCCCAGTGCTGTCTGTAATGTGGTGCAGCCATCCATGCCATTCAGGAGGCACTTGGGATGCATTGTAGCGGCCCTTCTCTGCATACTCTACCCACCTATGCCTTCCTGCAAATTTACCAACATTAAGTTTTCTAGTGCATTGACAGGGGGAAAAGGCAGCAACATACGAAACATTATGGTTCTACAAAGGCATGAAGATCAGTCACGCCCAGAATGATCATTAAAGAGCAAAGTTACATACCTCAGGCGTTGAAGAAAAGAAAACAAGAGACAGGAAATCAGACTATTATAGCTGCTGAGCATAAAGTTCGGCGCTGTTCTTTGTAATGCACCAAGGTCTACCGCTTTCATGATCTAAATTCTAACGCAAGCATGCAGCAGAACTCCACAAGGAAAAAAAAACTGTAGTAGATCAACCAGGAGAAAGACATTGCAGGTACTACTCACCATATTGAGTGTCATGCAGTTTCTCATAGTACTTGTTTCCAAACTTGTCAACTCCTACAAGGGTTGCACCAATATTGTGGATTTTTGTTTGCCTGAAAAGAATATAAATCTCAGCCTGTGATGAGACACACAACCACATCCGTTCCTTCAAAATTGGGGGGATGGGGAGCTTACAGTAGATTTCCATCCAGAAGGCATTTGCTGCAAATGAATCAATGTTAGAACATCGAAGCAGCTCGTAAACAAAGCAACAGATGTAGAATTTAGCTGTCTTCAGAAATGGAAAACACAGTACCAAGCACGATGCGAAATGGAAACAGATCCAGAAAATATCAACATGTGACAGGCAGTTTACATGGCGTGGGCAGAAAAGCAATAGAATTTATCAGCCTAGTGTTAGCATTTGACGAAATCGATAAGGGTGACGAAGATATCTCAGTACGGAAGATTGGCTTGCCAAACTGGTTCGATCGAATAGCGTATCTAGCCACGCCATATAAAACTAAAATGACAGACAAGATTTGCATTACTAGCAAGGAAGGAACCCTAAATAATAATAAGGGATTCCCCCAATCTGATTTACAGCAGCACAGCACAGCACAGGCGAATCGAATCGAAACTCTAGCCGGCCAGATCCGCAATAGGGGAGAGAGAGGAACTGGTCGGCCGCGCACGCACAAATACAACAACGGGGATCTCCAGATCGGCCGCGCGCGCACGGGAACAAGAAGAGGAGGAGGAACTGGTCGTATTGCATGCTTACAAGAAGCCCTCGTCGCCGGCGTAGCGGAGGAACTTGGAGAGGCCCTTCTCCCTGATTCCATTCCACACGCCCCGAACCACCGCAGCCATGGACGCCTGCCTCCGCTCTCTCTCTCTCTCTCCTCTCCTCTCCTCTTCTTCGGCTTCCCCACCCTCCTCCTCTCCATGTCGATCGCTCGTGGGCTGAACCCAAGACAGACACTCTCAAAAACATGGGCCCGGTCGGCCCACGATCTAACTTCACATGCCTCCTCATACCATCTGGCCCAACTCAAAAACAAAATGTAAACTTGACACTCTCAAAAAAAAAATGTAAATCCATTCACATCTGGAGTAGGTAGCTAGAGCTTGTGGGAAATTAAACCAAATTCTAATAGTTGAATTGAATTGCATTCTTCACAGTTACAGCAGAGATTAGTCCAGCCAGTTGCATAAAGAAATATACTAACGTATATAGAGAGCAATTCAAGTTTACACTAATTGCTCACCTGAGCTGAAGTGAAGTTTGACAAATGGCACCGTAGACTTTTTTTTCAAATTTAGCTTTCGGAATATTTAATAATGATTAATTAATGCTAAATAATTACATGCATTTATTACGTGTACATGTCGATGTCCGATGGCTCAGCAGGACTTGTCGAGCTATTGTAGTGTGGTAGGCAATACATGTTGTCTGCTGCAGTTACTGAGCTCACAAAAGAGACCAGATTATAAAGATAGATGTTTAAGAGTCAAATTTGAAAAAAAAACTATACTATCATCATGTGTGTCAACAGTTCATGAAGTTTGGTGTACAAATCAAAGACCATGTAGCTAGGATTAGCTAGTACAGTCACAATTTTAGTCACGCTCGATCAGTACGTCAATCACAAGATGGATGGATGGAGGGAAATTAAAAGAAGAAAGAATGACCGACCGACCGTCGTCCATCAACTAGGGGTGCAAATGGGTCAGGTTAATTTCGACCGATTCGGCACTGAATTTGATTGGTACCGAATCCGATTAGTATCGAATCCGGAGAAAAAATATGGGTTAGGATATGGTAACAGCAATATCCGTCCCGAATCCGATATGTTTTCAAGTTTGATTTCAGGTTAGTGCTACTATTTGACGTTTCATTTTCTTTTGCAATGGTAAAATAAAATCTTCCACATCAGCTATTAAGTAGTAACATCAAGTTCTTGACAGTATGTCCTCCTACTCCATTTGTTATACTGTATGCATTCCTTACAAACAAGTAGGGGTGCAAACGGCTCGGGTTAATCCCGACCGATCCGGCACCGGATCCGATTGGTACCGAATCCGATTGGTACCGAATCCGAAAAAAAATATGGGTTAGGATATGATAACAGCAATATCCATCCGAATCTGATCCGTTTGCACCCCTACCATCAACCAAGTACACACAATCATTTCATAATATAATTCCCTTCCCTTCATTTGATGGTTTTGACTCTAACGTGCTTATTTGTGTAAACGAATTGAATACCGATAAACTATTTTAAAAAGGTGACGGAAAAATTATCCTATTTATTTGTTCGGAAGAAGTCATAAGCTAAACAGAACGGGACCAAAGTGCATGATCCGAATTCGTTTCAAGGTGAACAATCACAAGTATCGATCCAGGTCGTACCTATTTAGACTTATGGTTGTCTGGTAGTGCTCAATTTGAACAATCACAAGTACCTATTTAGACTTATGGTTGTCTGGTAGTGCTCAATTTGAACAATCACAAGTATCGATCCATAATTGACTAGGGGGACACTTCCACAATACAAGTTCTGGTGCTCAATTTGTACGGAGCCAATCTTACTATCCGCCCAATTCTAAAACAAAAATTCACCATTTTATTTTACTTTGTAAACCAATAGCAATACCTATTGCCAAACACTTGATAAAAATAATTGTTTAGAGATTTGTTAACATTATTCCCACCCATAGGGTTATAGTGACCGATAGGCTTGTTTAAGCAACTCTACCATTCTAAAATTAATCAAATAGTAATATAATCTCAATAGTGATACAATGGTAGCCTAAGGCAACAATGATACATAGATATCAACATCAAATGTGGTATAACAATGACAGATTAACTAGTAACCACGAAAGTTAACATTTTATGTGAAATAGTAGTGCAAGTGAATTTTAAAAAGAAAATAACTTTGATAAAACTTAGGTCAACATGTTCAAGGAAGACTTGCCTTCTGTGGCTAGGGTCTCTTCTTTTTGGTCGGGAACTTCTTCGACGGCATTGGGTTTTACGTGCAAAATGAGAAACACAAATAAATAAATAAACACAAATAAAATCACAAAATATAAAATATATACTATAAGGAATATTAGGATTTTAAATGAATTTAGAACCATGAATCACTAGATTTGGAGTTCGGACAACGGAGAACGAGCGATCAGAAAATCGAATGGAAAGGAAATTCCTGAAATTCTAAAACAAGGAATACTGCCACAAACTAGAGGGGGATTGGGCATTATCCTCCACTCGGTGGTTAGTGGATTATCATCAAGCGTGTGATTTGATAAGTTCATATGTCGCATATCGTTGCACAGGCAGCAGTTAGCCACGTCAGACTCATCAGGTTACATGAGTTATCCAAACTCCTACGTAGAGAAAATCAGCCCCCCATATCATAGTAGAATCATTGAACGGAGTTGAGGCAACTCAAAATAACCGAGTCGAGGTTGTTGAATATACTGGTATGGTTCATCATGTGCACTTAGCAAAATTGCTAAAATTCACAAAAGCTAGCCCATCCAACTGCCTCTATATTCAAATTCTGATGGAGAAAGGTGATCTTTTTTTCTTCTTCTCACGAACGACTTTGGGTTTTTTTTTTGTTTCGGCTTATGATTTTGACTGTGGCTTATGGCTTTTGGGCTGTTTATAAGAGAGTATGTAGTAAGAGAAACTCATGTACGGTTTTGGCTGATATAAATGAAGTCGCTACAGTGTACACTATAATCAACTTGTAAACCCTACCTTAAAAAGATATTTTGTTTGAAAGCTAATTAATATAGAAAAGATAAAAATAACCTTGAGGTCTTTGGACGACACATAATTCGTCGCGAATTATGATGAGTTTTTTACTTGGATGCTACCTTGAGGTCGTGGATGCTGCGCGGAGGGGGTTGACTCATGCATGATCGACGATATAATTGGTATATTATTCGTCCAATATTGCTCGATCTTAATTCAACAATATCTAGCAATTAATACAGTAGTTAGGGGCCGGCCGGGGCAAAAACAATTCAACAATAGCTAGCAAGCAGAAGCAGTGATTCGATCGATAGTGGCACTTGCAGTTACGATGCATGTATGCTTTGCATCTTCTCTTTTCCGGCCTTTATTTCTCTTTTTTTTCTCCCTCCACTTTCACCAGCTTTAATCTTTGTTTGTCGATCGTATAACATAATCAATAACATGCAGATCGATCGAGTATCAAGCTTTTCAAATTTTGACTATTAATATATATTAAAGTATATAGATTAACTACATAAAAATAATACCATGGGATTTATGTTACAATATTCTTTCATAATACATATTTTTATTAGTCAACGTCTTGCATTACAGACCCTAGAAAAATAAAAACGTCCTACATTTTGAAACGGAGGAAATGTCTTTTACGTACTGATCATCGATGCATGGTTCACCACATCAATTAATTAATCTCCTAATTTTCTTTTACAATTAATGTAGCCGTAACATCTAGCTTGTCCAAGGTTGCAACAAGAACGTAATGTAAGTTAAACTTAGAAGCGGAGCTTAGGACGGAGCTTCACAAGGCCTTGCGTTGGAGCTGCGAGCGTAGCACAAGCTAGACCTACCAACATCAATTTGATGTGTTGGCTCATATGAATTTTTTGATAGCAACGCACGGTCATTAAACTAGTAATACACTAATACTGTATATGTATACATACATATACACATATATATGTATGTATGTATGTAGGCAAAAACTGTTATGCATTCATCCTTACGGTGCGTTCACCATGCATTCAAACTAAAAAAAGTTGTGAAAAATTCCAAAAAATTATTTACATATATTTTTAAACTTTCTCTACCTATGTATAAAATTTTAAGTTTAAATTCATTCTATGTTAGAGTAACAAAAAAGAGAAAAATCTGACAAATGTTAAGAGTTCAAATTTGTCAGAATTTTCTTTTTTTTGTATTCTTAACATATAATGAATTTGAACTTAAAATTTTATACGTAGGTATCGTAAACTATGAAGTACATCTAGAAATTTTTTCAGAATTTTTTTGTGACTGTTTTAGTTTAAATGCACTGCACTGTACCGATGAGTGCATGGTAGTTTTTGTCACGTATATATACACACACACAGTCGCACAATGTGCGTGCGCGTGTCTGCAGCAATCACTACCTGGTAGATTCTAGCTAGGTAGGCACTCGATCAGTTCAGGTGCATCAGTTACAGTGATCGCGCGTGGTGCGGTTCATTCGTTCACTGAAAGTGCAACGTAAAAAGGAAAGCGGCTAACCGGCCTTGCAGCCCACACCATCCAATCTTTTTGTTCCTTGATACGTCTCATCAAATCCATCCTGCTTTTCTTTCCTCTCATGTCGTCTCAGCATCATCTTCCTCGATCCTCATCATCATCAATCATGCGCAACATCGATTAATTTAGCGCGTAGATCCTACCCATACACAGCTATGCTCAAAACTAGGGATGCAAATATTGCTTATCTCGTATCCTTTTTCATATTTTTTATCGGAGTCGGAGTCGAACACGGATAATGCAGATACGAATACGAATGTGGATATTCTCGGTCACGGATACGGAGGAAATACATGCCGCTCCGAATACGGGTTAGTTTCGGTCTCGAATATTTGATCGGATAATACGCGAAAGCAAATTTCACATGGTGATAAGGACAAGTTAAGCAACTAGTAAATTTTAGCTAACAAGTAGTAGCTAACTAGCTACATATCACATGGTTTAAAGTACGAATTGCCCATAGCCAAATAGTCAAGTACATCACTAGTTCATTTAACTTCATTACATTTAGCAAATGATTCCACGAGGCTTTTGTGCCCCTTAAGGTCTCACATCGAGCTTTGTGAGGACATTTATTGCACTGCACCGAAAATTATTTCTCCTTTACACTATTTTTTGTGTCAACAGTCACCGTGTATTTAATATAGTGGTCTCAAACTTCAAGGTACACTTTTTCTGTTTCTTCTCAGCGGGCTCCACTTCTCCGGTGCAAGTCACAGTCCCAGTAGTAATTGTATGCTTATTGATTAACATAGATTTTCAATCAGAAAGCATTCTATTTCTTACTGAACAAGCGTAGAGTGTAAAGGAGAAACTATCCGGTAACTATCCATTTTCGTATCTGGTAACTATCCAGAAAAATACCCGGATAGTTTCGTATCCGTCGGATAATGCTTTTTCTAAATCCGTTTCCGTATCCGACAAATTTTCTGAAATTCAAGTTGTTGTTGGTCGTATCAGCCAGATGACGACGTACTATTGGGACGGTAGTACTGGCATTGTGGCCACGTTATTACCACAAATACGGTTCAATCAGGAGCTAGATGGAGGTAGCTATCTAGAGAGGGTCATTTTCAGGGTCCGGTGTAGGATTAAGGATAACTGACTAGAGGGGTGAATATGAGGTTTTTTAATTCTTTTTACTAAATCCTGGTTTTTAAGCAAGTATGAACTAAAATCATTTTTGTACAATCAAGGCTAAATGTTCTAAGTCTCACTATGGCACCAACAAGCTAAGTCTACATAAGATACAATTTTAGATAAACAAGTTAAGCAATTTATCATTACAAATGTAAATGTGCAAAGTATAGACCAATAAAGTAAACCACACGAAGACACATGCAACTTTTTCTCGTGGTCTCCAAGACTTGTCGGCCTTCCCTAATCCACATTTAGGAGCTTGAACGAATCAAGGCGGATCTGTGCGCAATTGAGTCTTTCATCAATCCACTAGAGGTAGCTCTCTTCTGCTCTAGGAGGTGAGCTCCAACCTTCACAACCATGCTAGGTCTTTGTACAAGTTTCTTGAAGAGATCACTGGACTCAACTCCTCCAAGCTGTCTGGGTGGCGGCAACCACAAAGAGTAACAAGTTGATGACGCTTGGTTGAAGGTCTTCAAGTGCCACAAAGATCAAACAAATGATGTAATGCACTTGAATGTTCTCAACAACCTCAAGTGGTGAAACAAATGCACTAGGTTGAAGAGAGAGATAAAGGGCTTGAGTGCATTCAATTGGGGTCCAAAAGAGTTCCCTTTCTGCTGGTAGGGAGGTATTTATAGCCTTCACCAACCAGGGTGACCGTTGGGGATGAAATCCCCAAAAATCAGGTTGGCCGGTAGTACCGCCATGGGGTGGCTAGTACTACCGCACTCACTGTTCAACGACTACTTACTGCTCATTAAATGCACAAAAACTAATTGTTAATACATGCCCTGGTCATACCGATCAAGCAGTAGCACTGCACTTATACTGCAATAGTAATGTTTTTCAGAGGAGAGAATCTCTCCCAAAAATATACCTCTCTAGAAAATAGCTACCGCTAACATAAATATGGTCATACCACAGATGCGATAGTACCGGACAAGTGTTGTGGTCATACCATAGTAGTACTACTGCAGAAGTGGAGCAGTAGTACCATTTCTAGAAATCTTCAAAACAGCACATCTTTGGGAAAAGACATATCAACATGTAAAACCCAGTAGTACCGATATAGCGGTACTATTGTAGTGTCAATGGCGGTGATACTGGATTCAGAGAAAACATAGCAGAGAGGGCAAAAAAGTCATTTCAAATGAATGCATGCACTAAGATTTATCAATATGGCACAAGATTACCGTCAAGCTACTAGTCATGAACCTCTATTAATAGTATGACATCTAGCATATCAATCCAGTCTTAATTTAACATACGCCAAGGCCGGTAAAATATAGAAAGAGGTCCTTAGGCCATTTTATACCTTGCCTTAAGCCATGTCAACACATAGTCATATTTGCATGCTTTTCAATGTTCTTCTCCATGACATCCTCCAAATCTGGGACTAAACTTTTCAATCATCTTAACAAACACATTAGTACTTTAAGCATAGTTGTCATTAATTACCAAAACTATTTTTAGGAGCCTAGATGCTTCAATCACCCCTTTTTTGGAAATTGATGATAATCTAAATAATTTAAGTGAATTGAAAGTTTTTGAATATAAATCTAGTCCAAGAACAAGCTGCATATTTTAGATTTTTGACTTTTGGTAGCTTTTAACTCTTGAGATGAGTTCAAAAGTGTTCATAGAGGTTCATGAAGTGATTTTATGTACACTTGTGGACTTTTAGAAAATTTTGACAGATTTTCCTCTATTACTTGTACTTGAGGAAGCATCAAATAATAATAATGATAATTCAAGTTGAAAGCCTAAAGAGATACTAGCATTATACAATAAATAAACTAAATATACAAGTTTTATCATAACCAAGCATTGTAGCATAACCAACATAGAGTACTTGACAAAGAGGTTTGAAAAGCTTACAACCCAAAATTACAATAAAACAAAGCTTCTTAACCTCACAAAGTTCATTACATAAAAGAGCAACTTAGATAATAATAATAATAATAATAATAATAATAACAATAATAGTAATAGAGATAGATAACCACCTGTCCCATTTCCACCCTTTACTTAACCATTTTTCTCCCCCTTTAGTATCAAATACCAAAAGAACATCTAGTTGGGAGGGGGAATGCCAGAGGGGTCACCATAGCAATGATGGAGATAAATGGGAGGAGAAGATGGCTACAATGATATCGATGGTTGCACAAGAGACTCACACACTGCGTTAAAGCTATCAATTAAGTGTTGGTGTCAAGTTGAGTCCCGAATCTCAGAAAGAGTTTGATTGATTTGTGATAAAGCAATGAGAACATGATCTTTCACTTATGGTTGCTCTTGTGGATGCTCTTCTTAAGGTTGAGGTGAAGGTTGAGCGATGGTTGGCATGGGAGGTCCTTCACAAGGCTTGCATGGCTTGTGAACTGAAGGTCGAGCGCCCCGGTATCCCGTCTTCCTCACGATGAGTACATATTATAAGGAGCATAATATATGTGCTTCACTCGATCATTCTTTGAGAAGGCTATCTCTCTAATTATCAAATCCACCACAACAAACTTATAGCCATGCATGATGTAGTCAATGATGTTTCGTGCATGCCCTCAGATTACATCAAAGTTGCCACTCTTTGGAAACAAAGTGTGATTGATGATGCAGTTGATAAGGCTAGGAAGAGGAAGGAGGCCTGCCATCTTATCAGGAGTAAATCTCACATTTGAGTCATAAAACTGGCACCATCCCAGAGTTTGAAGAGCTCCACGGGAATAGACATTCTCATACCTCCTAGAGTATGTTCCCAAGGCTTACTCAATGTCCACCTTGGTTGCATCATATCACTGATGTTCCATCATCTAGGCAAGGTACTCAAAGTCATGAGAGACAAACATAGTGGCATAAAACTAATAGATGATGTCCTCCTGATAATCACACTTCAATGCCACAATGTCATGCATCCCTGCTCCATGGAAGAGATTGAAAGCACCGATGAAGCTAGGGAGAGTAACTAGGTGCCTCCAATCGACAAAGTTGTGGTCCCAAACTTCTTGTGATGATTGTAGATCTAATTGTACACATCGTCTTGAAATTGAGTGAAGAATCAAGGATTTGTGGCACTTTCAGGCATGTTGAATTTACTAGGATTCCTCAATTGAGCGTACTGTTCACTTGAGATTTGAAGTAAGTTGATTCTTGGAACCTCTCCCTCAGCTATGCCCTCCTCATCATCATTGTCATCCTCTTCTTGTGCATAACTCTCTTCTTCAAATTCACTCTCAGCTTCCTCTTCTACTTGTTCTTGCTCTTTTGTTTCTTCTTCTTCCCTTATTATGTGCCTTCCATCATGGTGCTTCATATCATGCATGAAGGACATGGTCTCAAGTTTGACTATCCTCTTGTGCCACTTGAGCTGACTTGCGAGAAGTCAACTTACGGGAGGCCGCCTTGTGACGAGAGGAAGGACCTTATTGAGGAGAGTAGCGACTAACAGATTCTCCTTTGAGAGAAGCATTCTTACGATCGGATGCCTTGGCTCTACCTATGATTACTGGATCAAGGAAGATAGCAATTATAATTGAGATGGATAGGGACTTAAGTAATTATCCATGAAATTCCTACTATTTCGATAGGAGTGGTATGACCAAACATAGCATGCCGGTAGTACCGGAGCAGTTCCAAAGGATTTGAGTCGATTGCAATTAAACATATATTGGGCATAATGTATTGCAAGAAATGACATGTAATATCACTGATCTAAGTCTCCTAGAAATTTTACCCAAGTAAATCAAAAAATTTATGCACATTTGCTCCAAACCCTAAAATTGAGATAGAGCAACAATGGGGTAAGGAGAGAAGGATTCGAAGGGGATTACCTAGTGGGACGGAGGAGGAGGAGTGCCAAGACTCAGATTTTGGCCAGAGATGAAGAGAACAACTCAATCCTTGAGGATTTGCTCTTGGAGTTAAGAGGAATGGTTTTTCGAAGAGGGGAGTCAGCTGGACCGATAAGGAACCTCAGGGAAGATAAGGATTTGGCAGCAACCAATTCTGGGACTACCCAACAGGAGTGGTACTACTACACTTAAGTGTTGATCATTGTCGAACCTGGATTTTATAATCACGAATCATCTGTGATTCCACAATACTATTACTTGGATCAGTAGATACTGCTCACAGAAACATTACTAAACATCAAATATATATTTTGTGGAAGTGTAAATAATATAATATTAAAACTTACACATGGGTCAATCAGGTTGAAACCTATAAAGAGCAGCAGCGGAAATGAAAACTTTACATAGGTAGGACCCTCAGGACACGCCCGTAGGTAGCCAACTGGGGTTCGCAACCTAGTTCTTGGCATCATCGTCTTCCAGTATTGTTAACACCCCTATATGATCACAAGGCTTGTATCTAATACTGACTTACTGAATAATAATAATTGAGCAATAGTGAGTACAAGGTACTTAACAAGTCACCACACAGAATACAGTAATAATAGATGAGAGGCTGAACAAAGAGAGGCTTAAGGTTTTTTTTGTTTGTGAAAGCGCCACCATTTTGAGATACAAATATAGGAAATTTCTGAGACTTAGCAATTTTAACTAAAGCAGATTTTCTAAAGTATGTGAAGATTGCAATAATAGTAGTACAATTTTCATCCACCGTTACATGGCTACCTATACCATATGCTAGTTATTCTAGCATTACATGTGCTCATTATAATCACTAGGACCAACTGCCTAGGGCAACACAATTCAAGGCTTTAACTACCTGACACTTTTCATTCCACACACAAAGATTTTAGAAATAGACACTAACTTGAGTATGTTTCTATGCCCGCCCATGACTATGGGTATATCTATTTGAATAGTTTTAATTCTATAGAGATCATACACTTTAGCCATAAGAGGCATTCAACTCATTATATTTCACATATTTTCGTAGACATGCGGATTGACAAGATTGCTATAAGGCCTTTACAATATCTCGCCCCTTTATCGTCTTGACCTATGGGTTTACCCCTTCTTAACATCTGTCCAGATATTTAAGCAAGTTGAGGGTTTTGGGAGTGTAAAATAATCAAGTTACAACATACAAGCCACTTTCCACTAGTGACTACCCAAACCAAATTTTCATTTTTGAAATGATACCGGGGCAAATTAATGGCCTGAGTATCTAAGCAAGACTAAGCAATGACGCTTAGATATAAACTTATCACTAGTGTGTTAACTATTAATTCTACGGCGACAAGGTTTCATGTCCAAAACCAAGGAGTGGGATATAATTAAGCAATTATCCATAAGGAGACAACTATGAACTAATGCGAATATTCTTTGGATAATAAAGTAAAGCATGCAATTTGATACTTTCAATTAAAATAACTTGCATTCAAAAAGTAGGTGCAACATGATCAAAGTGATGACTTGCCTCACTTAATTTACTGCAGCCCTGATCTTATTCAAAGCCTCCTAGACAATGGTCTTGAACTCTTGGTCTTTATCTTTATGTGGATCTTGATCTCGCTCGATCTGTTGATTCTTCGAGACTCCAATTTTTGGTTATGTGATAATCAACAGATTCCAAATAAAATCCAAATAACTCAAAAGTCCAATAAATCTGAATAAACTCAATTTAGCTTTATTATGATTAAATGGGTGACCTAAGGCAAGGTTTATTAGGCATGAAATATTGACAAAGTTGAACGGGGTTTGAGCGAAGTAGGGGACGATAGAGGGAAAATCTGTCGAGAAAGATGCCAAGCAAGGTTCTGTGATAAAAGAATGTTCACTGGAATATTCCACTTTGGGTTTGAAGATGGCTAGGTATAGCCAACTGTGGAATACCATGGCTCGACCATGAATTAGGTTAGACTTATGGACAGATGTAAGAGTTTAGCTGGGTATTGAGTATTACTTGTCGAGTGTTAATATTTAAGAATTATAGTATGAGTTCCACACACGATGTGTGTAACTTTAGTTTATTGAATTAATCCTAAAGTTCATATTTCTGGCAATTCAAAATACGGTTTTTTTATGATGTTCTAATTTCCAATTAATCAAAAAATTAGTTAAATGATTAACTCAATATCTTATTAATGCATGGGAATATTTATTTAATCACTACTATGTGACATCCTAAAAATTCACTTTCTTTAAAATTTTCATTTCAAATTAATTATTTAAAAGTGTCTAGATTTTATTAGACTTTGTTTGGATTTTATGTGTAATCCTAGAAGAAAATCTCAAAGTTCCAATTCCAAGGAAAAATTCCAAATTTGAATTTAAATTCCAAAAATTCAAATTCAAGTCTCAAAAATATTCAAATATCTAGAAAAAATATCCATTCTATTTTTAGGTCTAACCTATTTTTCTTGGCCCATCTTTTCTTTTATTTTTTCCTTTTCCTTTTAACTTCCTTTCTCTCTCCTCTTTGTTTATCTCTCTACCATTGGTTACTGTTCATGTAGCTATTGTTAATCTTCTCCGGTCGGCAGCAGACCAAGCAAAAAATAGAGGCATCCACCCCATGTTACTCCCAAGCCAACCCTTCACCCGAGCATTATCTCGACATCGTGCCAAAACGAAAGTTGGTCCAAATCACGCAGGGAATCCATTACTTCTAGTCTCTTCGTGATTTGTTCATCCATTTGCCTTTTATCTCGTCCGTTCCTAAACCAACTAAAAACCAAATCCATAGATTTGAGTCTATTTCTATCTTTCTGAGCCCTTATATATGACCCTGTGACCCCTCTCAACCCTTTCCAATCTTCGGCAAGCCTCCTCAAACCCTAGAACACCACCATCATTGAAAGTCCTCCATTCCCAAAAATTGTTCATCGCTCCAACTTGTGGCACTTCTCCAGTCAAAGATTGCGGCGAGGCATGTCAGCTTTGACGAGTGAGAAGGTGCGACGTAGCTCGGTGCGAAGCGATGCACATGTGGCACAGAGCAACACACGGCAGGGTGGGCAGGCATGAGCTAGAGCGTAGGTCAGGTACAGCACCATGGCATGCACATAGCGCGGGTATGCTGCCCGAGCCAGAACAGAGGATGGAGGGAAAGAAGAATAGGGCTGACTAGTGGTCCCAAGAGAAAAGAAATGGAATGTGTGTTTAAGAGGAAGACTAAATGGGTGAACCTAAATTGGAATTTTTAGAATTAAGATTTTGAAAATCATACTTGAGTTTAAATTTAAATTTTCTCTTGTCAACATGTTAAAAAATACGACATTTCAAATTTAATCTTTAAATTAAATTTTTGGATCCAGATTCTGACTTTCAAATTTTAGTTTAGGTTTGTGATTTAAATTCCAAATTTGAATTTCCTGCTCCCATTTTTGAAGCGTGCATCGTTTCCATGCTTTCGTTTTATTTTCTTCTCTCAGATCTTTAAATCAAGTTTTGATTTAATGAATTAAATTGGAATTAAGTTTTTGGATTTTGAACTCACATTTCATTGTTTTAAATTATTCCTTATCTTTTATTAATATGATTACCATTTGCACTTAG
Organism: Bonia amplexicaulis; assembly: GCA_036346245.1. Taxonomy (NCBI): domain Eukaryota; kingdom Viridiplantae; phylum Streptophyta; class Magnoliopsida; order Poales; family Poaceae; genus Bonia; species Bonia amplexicaulis. Next base: position 22,824,298 of record CM070743.1, read on the forward strand.
AAATTATTTCCCAATATTAATTTGCATAGCACAAATTCCAAAATATCCCGAATAAACTTTCATAAGAAATTTGAGTGCCAACAAATGCAACCAAATTTTTTTAATTTTCTCACATTTTTTGAACATCTAAAATTTGGATTGTTACAATCATACCGTCGTGGTAGTATCGATTTCCCAAAGAAAACAGGGAGGGGGTAAATATGCAAATAATCCTTAATGCTAGCATTCAAATAAAGAAATCTCGGGATCATTATATAGCTAAACGAATATGAAGCCCTACTAAAATCTTTTTTTAAAAAACAAAATGGATCTTTTGAGATTTTGAAAGAAATTTAAAATAAGGTTTTCAAGAAATACTAAAACACTTCAAATGAGAACAAATCATGGTGCGTGAGTTCAAGCAACATTTGAAAAGTCTATGACTTTCAACTCATTCCTCAATTTGGAAAAGCGGCTTTCATCTTGTGTCTTGATGAAAATATTCGCTAATTGGTCACCGGTCCCTATGTGGCTAATAACAATGTCACTCTTACTTACATGATCTCTTAGAAAGTAGTGATGTATGTCTATATTTTTGGTTCTTGAGTGTTGGATCGGGTTACTTGCTATCTTCATGGCACTATCATTATCACACAAAAGCAACATACTTTTGAAATCAATTCTATATTCCATTAATATTTTCTTATCCATAATAATTGAGCACAACAACTACTCACGGAGACATACTCCGCTTCAGCAGTGGATAGGGCAACAGAATTTTGTTTCTTGGAGGACCATAAAACTAGAGATCTACCTAGTAGTTGACAACTACTGGAGGTTTTTTTATCCACTTTGCAACCCGCATAATCGGAATCAGAATATCCAATTAAATCAAATTTAGCACCTTTAGGATACAATAAGCCAATGCTAGAGGAATGCTTTAAATATCTAAGAATTCTTTTGATGACCACTAAGTGGTACTCTTTTGGAGATGCTTGAAAATGTGCACACATAGAAACACTAAACATGATATTGGGCCTAGATATGATAAAATAAAGCAAGCTACCAATAATGGATCTATAAAGCTTTAAATCTATTGGTTTACCTTCCTCATTAAGGTCGAAGTGACCGTTGGTAACCATGGAAGTTTTTGATGGGCTTTGCATCCTCCATGCAAAATCTTTTGAGTAAATCCTTCATATACTTGGTTTGGCTCATAAATGTCCCATCCTTGAGTTGCTTGATTTGAAGTCCAAAAAATAATTAAGCTCTCCAATCATGGACATCTCAAACTCTCTAGACATCCACTCACTAAATTCTTTGCAAAAATCTTGGTTAGTAGACCCAGATATGATATCATCAATATAAATTTGACAAACAAAGAAATCATCATCAACGATTTTTGTGAATAGAGTGGTGTCAGCCTTCTTAATTTTGAATCATTTTGAGAGTAGGAAGTTTCTAAGTCACTCAAACCATACTCTAGAAGTTTGTTTGAGACCATAGAGCGCCTTAGAGAGCTTATACACATTATTACAATTTTTAAGATCCTCAAAACTGAGAGACTACTCAACAAAAATAAGTTCGACAATTTTACCATTTAGAAAAACACTTTTCACATACATTTAAAATAATTAATATCAAAACATGATGCAAATGCAAGCAAGATATGAATGGATTCTAGTTGAGCTACAGGAGAGACAGTTTCACTGAAATCCAAACCTTCAACTTGAATGTAGCCTATAATTTTTCAATAAAAATAATTAGAGCCATCAAATAGAGATGTCCATCCTTTCTCTCTATGCGAAAAACCTAACAAAGAGAGACCAAGTACTGATACCACTTGTAGAATCAAAGACAACCAACTAGAGAGGGTGAATAGGAGGTTTTTAAATTCTTTTGGCTAAATCCTGGTTTTTAAGCAAGTATGAACTAAAATTTGTTTTTTCACAATTCAAGGCCTAAATATTCCAAGTCTCACTATGGCATCAACAAGCTAAGTCTAGATAAGATATAATTATAGATAAACAAGTTAATCAATTTATCAATAGAATTGTAAATGCACAACATAAAGATCAAGAGAGTAAACCACATGAATTCATAAGTGACTTTTTCTAGTGGTCTGAAGACTTACTGGCCTTCCCTAATCGACGTTGAGGGAACTTGAATGAATCAAGCTGGCTCCATGCGCAATTGAGCCTTTCCTCAATCCATTAGAGGTAGCACATTCCTGCTCCGGGAGGTGAGCTCCAACCATCACAACCGCGTCGGGTCTCTTCACAAGCTTCTTGAAGAGATCACCAAACTCAACTTCTCCAAGCCATCTAGGTGACAACAACCACTAAGAGTAACAAGTTGATGATGCTTGCTTAAAGGTCTTCAAGTGCCACAAAGATCAAACAAATGATGCAATGCTCTTGAATGCTCTCAACAACCTCAAATGGTGAGGCAAATGCACTAGAGCTATAGAAAGGCATACAATGGCTTGAGTTTATTCAATTGGGGTCCAAAAGAGTTCCCTTGTGGTCATACTACAGGTGTGGTAGTATCGGATAAGTGTTGCGGTCGTATCATAGTAGTACTACCAGAAACAATGGGCGGTAGTGTCGTTCCTGGAAATCTTCAAAACAACACCTCTCTAGAAAAAATGTACTGATATGTAAAACCTGGTAGTACCAATGCAACAGTACTACTGCCATGTCAATAGCAGTCATACTAGATTTAGAGGAAATAGAGCAGAGATGGCAACATAGTCATTTCAAATGAATGCATGCACTAACATTGATCAATGTGGCACAAGATTACCGCCAAGCTACTAGCCATGAACCCCTATTAATAATATGGCATCTAGCCTATTAATCCAATCTTAATTCAACATAAAACAAGACCGATAAAATCTGGAAAGAGGTCCTTAGGCCATTTTATACATTTGCCTTGAGCCATGTCAATCCATAGTCATCTTTGCATGTTTTTCAATGTTCTTCTCCATGATATCCTCCAAATCCAGGACTAAACCTTTCAATCATCTTAACAAATACATTACTCCCTTAAGTATGGTTGTTATTAATTACTAAAACCATTTTTAGGGGCTTAGATGCTTCATCGGGTAGTATCGGGTATATATTGCAGTGCTACTAGAGATCGGTATGACCATAGCTCAGTTGGCGGTACTACCGAGGCAGTAGTACCAGCCATGGAAAGAAGTCATACTGTTCCCCTATTACTAGGAATGGGTAAGGCCTAGTAGTACCGGTGGTAGTGGCGGTACTCTGGGAGGCGGTATGGTGCGCAGGTGTCTGATCATACTATCTGAAGGCAGTAGGCTTTGGAATTATGAATTGTGGGAGATTTGATCAAGGGATGATCATGGAACTTCGGTCATGGCTGCATTGAGTTGCATGTTATATGTTTATGGTAACGTGTGTCAAGTTGTGAAGAACTTATGTCCGAAAAAAATAATTTCTTTGTCTTTAGATATGCAGAGATGCTTGGAGGCAACTATAATCAACGACATGCGCCCGGTACTAGGTCCAGATTGGTCAAGGAGGTCATGTGGGATAGTTGGGCTCAAGCATGACACATGACAATGCAAATAAATGTGTTTCAGGGAAGGTTCGACCAATGGGTTAGATCAAGTTGGCTTCGTCGGTTCATGTAGGGTGTGATTCGGTGGGAGTTGGAAACTGGAAAGACTTGCCGATACAGGGAAGCCATTGATTGACCCCTATATGTGGGGTGCATGGTAGCTTGCACGGCAATAAGAAGGTGGAGTCAAGGGAAGGCTCTAGGAAGCTTTGTTAAGGGCATTGTAGGAAAATACCAAATACCAGACTTGAGGCCTACTCCAAAACCACGGTGCCGGGAGAAGCAAGGAAAGTGGTTTAGGGTTAGGCTAGGGTCATGTGTGTAGTGTGGATCAATCCTTAGAATGTTAGCTAGTTGATCCTTGTAAGTGCTTTGAAAAGCATGCATGTGAGTGTAAAACCTGATATTGTGGGGTTGATGGTTCCCCAATCCTTAATGGGTTTATCTATTTAGTGGAGGAGGAGGCTAGCTAGGGCAAGCAAGGAATTAGGGTTGTTCTAGGCTTAAGGTAGTGCTCCTTCTCCTTCATGGTGTAAGTAAAAGTGGGACTTGTGAAGGGTCTTTCGTAACTAGCAACTTATAAGAATAATTCTTCTTCATACAATAGATCAAGTTCTTATAATCTTTGTATTCTTGTCTCTCTTTGCATGCGTTATTTCCTTTGCTTGTGTTGAATTGAATCGTTTCGTGCTCCTCTTGTTCTTGCTGTGATCCATGATGTATAAGAGATATTAGTAGGTCCTAGGTACCAATCTTTACCCAGCTAGATTACTCTATTGGAAGAATCAAGATCATGCCGGGTTTTAGTCTTGTCTTGACCAAGATTTATGATTTTGTGATCGTGACCTTTCTAGCCCAAACTTGTAACTAGATTACCTTACTGGGACATGTGAGAGATGATCTGGAAAGTCTCATAGTTTAGATCCTCATGAGTAAGAATTAATTTGGTTTTTAGGGTTTCATGTGTTCTTGGGACTAAATTCAAGAACCTTACGTTTCTTGATTTGATTTGGTTCTTGACATCCTTGCTTAGGTTCATACCAATTCTGGTAGTATTTGGACAAGGTTTGATCAAGATCCTCAATTTTGGTTTTGATCCTAAGGGGTTTGCTTTCAAGATCAAGGCAAGTAGTAGTTCGGCCTCCCTGAGCGATAGTACCATAGAGCAATCATACCAGCCTTGAGAACATGGTGGGACAATTATGTGGGACAATTATAATTTATATGTTAACACATGTATTTATTACGATCATATTTCACAGATCATGGATATGGGGATATCAAATCAATAATATGGACATATATTAGAGAACATGGTATTGAATTAACCTATCATAAGACACTGCGGGAATTGTTATATTCTTAAGTGTTATCAGTTGGTCTTATACATAGTGTATGTAGGATCCTTAGACCTGAGATAGACATAGTATATGAGCGATCAAGATGTAATTTGCTCCTTCTATATAACGAGAGAGATATCTTTGGATCCCTCGATATTGCTAGATTAAGAAAGTACATGACCATACTAAATATAGTTAAGAAGTCAATCACAAACTAAGTACAGAAGCATACTTTTATATAACAGATTGAACAATCATAGGATGACACACTTCTCATCTTGAGTTCGATCTGGTATTGTGAGGCAAATGAATCAGTACATAAGCACTATATAGGTTCGTCCAATATGATCTTTATGCATATTTGGGAGTTATTATATCATGCTAGGGACCACTACCGACTTATGGACCAGAAAGGAGTTTTCAGGCCATAACTGAATATACATGAACCTACAGGGTCACACACTTAACAGGTTAGAACGATAAGGGTCTGAATGATAGACTCCGAGTAGGATATGATCTCTACTTGTACTGGATAAGGATCCTATCGAAGGCTCTTCGAGCGGGATATGATCTCTACTCGTATTGAATAAAGATTCAGTCAGAGACTTTTCGAGTTGGATATGATATTTAAGATAGGCGCGGGGTTGAGGGAGGATCCTAATGGAGTTAGTTAGTGGTAGTATATGTATATACGCTAGCTTTCGGTGATTGATAAGGGCAAATCGATCAGTATCGATCGTCAGTGTATATACATAAGCGGCCTCATCTTCTCTGAATTGATCCCAAATAGTGCGTGTACAGTCCATGCACTGACTGACTGACTGCAACACCTCAATCCATCGACCATCATTTCGATCTTGCTGCCTGCATGCTTTCACCATTATGTTCAGTCGATCGGTCGACCATTATTTCGATCTTGCTGCCTGCTTTCACCATTATATTCATTCTTGTCGTTTGTACCTTGGAAACAAGAATCTTACTCCACTATCCTTCCATTTGATTATTGGCACCTCCGGTCGTAGCTAGCTCCCAAAGCAAAGTAAATTTTAGCTCCTGTTTCTCTTTTATATTTTTCTTCCTTCTTACCGGCTACCCTCTGTTCTCGGGTACATGTTATTTTTAAAAAACATCCTGTTTTTTTTGAGTTACAAATCAAATGCATAAAAATGCATGATTTTAAAAACCTTTGATGTGTTTTGGTGTCACTTGAATTTTTCTGGTTTTTATTTGAGAATCTTAATTGGATTTTGTGTCAATCAAATAAATTGATAAAAATAAAATCAAAACCTCGACCTAAGAGCCAAGCAATTAACAAAACAAATAAAAATAAAAATTACGAAACTGGAAAGAAAAAGAGAAGTGAAATTTGAATTTAAAATCGCTAAACCAAAACTTGAATAAAACCTAAGATTAAAAAATATTTGAAAAATAAATAAATAAATAAAATATATTAAAACATAGTTTGAGCTTGCCCCTTTCCCATTTCCTTCTTCCTCTCATTTTCCTCCCAGCCCAGCCCACTCGCACGCCATTCCTTTCTTCTTCCTTCCCTAGCCTAGGTTGCCCAAGCCACTCACTCCTATATTTCTACACCACAGTGCTGCACCACCTACGTGTTGGCCAACACCATCGTTGCCTCCTAGCCCCGACTTTGCTATTGCGACCGCACCACATGCACCCGCCTCGCTGCCTCGCCCTACACGCCCACACTAACACTACTACTGTCTAGGCCCGTCCTCGCCACTATCGCAGCACAGCATCGTGCAGCCCATGCACAGCCTCCCGTGTCATCCGCACCAGCCCTTCTCCATGTTGTCCACTCATTGCCTCACTGCTTGTGTCCACAATGTCGCTGTTGAGTCGCCCTCTAACCTGTCTATCTTTCTATCCCTCTCTCTCTTGCTCGTCACTACAGCTATGCCATCCTCGTCCCGAGGACCGCACCATCATTCGTCCTATCAACTCGCTTCGTCTCACCCACGTCGTCGTAGCCCACACTGTGAATTGCACCGGCGTCATGGGTCACAGTGAACCCCATGCCACATTGCTTATAGAATCTCGGTCGGCTTGCTCGTTGCTCCTCTGCACTCCTCCATCTGCCCCATCTCCCCATCTCTCATATTCCTCTCCATGCCAAGAAACTGAGCTCGAGATCATGTACGTGACTTCCTCAGCATTGGCTGCCAACTCCCCTCGCCGTTCTGACTGCTACCACTACCGCTATCGCTACCAATTTAAAACAATAAGCAGGTATTAATGACGTCTAGTTATCAAGAAATAACATTCTACAAGAATTTGAATATAAATTTTAGCAACAAGATAAACCATAAATCTAACTTGATACGAACCAAACAAATACCAAGAACATCATAAATAAGTCTAAACTAAGGAACGCGTCATCTAGCCATATTATGGGTATAAGAAATCAAGGGAAACGACAAATTAATCAATTATTACAGTAAATGATACTAAATTGCTCATGATTAAAAGTGATATATCACTAGGTGAAGTAAAGAGTGATAAAATGCAAATATCTATGTGCTACTCTCTCCCATGCATGTCGCCTTCAACGCTCACCTAAAAAACAATAAAGTAAGGGTGAGTTCACGACTCAGCAATTACACAATAAAATAATAGCATTAACAACATAATCAATTTATCATTTACTCAATTTCCCACCATACTCTTCTCTCATCTCAATTTCTCTTAGTACAATGCAATGATCTTGCTCATGTCTCCTCTGTAGCTTATACGGTATAGCGGAGGGTACACCTGTCGATATCACCCTCTACCTCTATCCCATGGAGGTGCTTACCTCTGTAGATTTTACTCAAGATATGCCGAAATAGTCGCATAGCTTTACTCATAGCTATTGAGTTTCTCACCGTCCTGACTCGTAATACACATGTCATGTCATAAATGTCATTTATCATCATTTTGTCATATGTCACAATTGTCATCAATTTAATACCATAATGAATAGAATATGAAAAAAATTCCGCATGGTATAAACAAAACAGTAATTATCAACCATCAACTATCATTTTACTATGCATTTGCCTCTTTCTTAATTGCGACGACTAGAAAAATTTGAAGGTGACAACACACCCCAAGCTACTCCTACTATAGAAAATATTCACTCTCAAAATCAGCCAAAACAGTACAAAACATCAATCAATTGACAATGTTTCTACACGTTTCCCAAAACTACCCTTTTTCTCCCTTTACCAAATAGTCCCCCCTTGTTGTTTTGGTATTCAAAATATCATAACTTTCAATTCTACATTGTAAAATAGCAAATCATACCAGTTCTGGAATCTATACAAAATTCCCTATATTTTCTTAGTTAGCCAAATTTTTAGATTAAACCATTTACATCCCTGTTTTAAACTCAGGAGACATATATGTCATCTTCTGCATAACATCACTTAAAAATTTAATACCTTTTAATCTAAGCAAATATATTAAAAAGGACATTATTAGATTCTAAAGGAAATTTCCTATCATTTTTTATTTATTCCTAAAATTTAATTGTGGTATTTAGTTAGTCAATTTAAAGTTTTCCCACAAGCTGCGTCAATGACAGAGTCTTACAGACGGTAGCCTCCTAAAATTCATAACTTTTAATCTACTTATCTAAAAATTATGTTCGTAGATTCTTTAAAACCCTTAAGAAATTATATACAATGTTAATGATGACCAAATCCCCATATTAGACCATCAACTAATTACTACATACTGTCAAAACACGACACAATTATCGGACAGCAGAATTATAAAAATCATATCTCACAATCTACTAATCCGATTGACGTGAACAAAAATTATATCGAAAGCTATGAAAATTCTCTACTACTCTAGTATATGAAAGTTTCAAATTATGGCCATAGAATACTCGAAAAATAGTATAGCAGTACCGCAGATTAAACTGATTTTGAATTTTCCCGATGAACACTGGCCAATTTCCCATCTAGCCACTGTGCAAAACTACCACAAACATGTACGAATTAAGCAATACTAATCAATTCCCATATAGCTACTATACAAAACACAACAAACGCAGCACAAGAAACGCATACAAAACAACAAACCACCACTTGTAGTCGCTAGCTGTAGACGTGGGCAGCACTGTTTTTTCCTCCCTCTGGCTTGCATTCAGGATATTATAGATGGATAGTGATGTCGAGAAATAGAGGTCATGTTTGTGGCCATGGGATAGCCCGGAGATGCCTCTATACGCGGTGCATGAGTGATGCTGAGATTTCTTGGATAACCTTAGTTACAAATGATCGGAGATGAGATTCTATTGGTCATTTTTTCTTTGGGTGAGCTATTGTTCTTTCCATGAGTTTTCATTGGTTAGTTATTTGCAGTGTTGGTAATGTGCTTTCATTTGCTATTTTGGTTTAATAAAGAAATTGTTGTTTTTCTAAATTTTGAGCTATTCTTACTACTTATGAAAGTTGTCAAGTTGCAAGATCGTCCTTTAAATGAAAATTTTGCCACTTTATTGAGAAACATGATTTGGTTATTTACTCGATGTTGTGGATAATGGAAAATGTCTTTTGCAAATTTATTTTTTAGGAAGGTTTAAACCTATGTAGTTTTTTTCGAATATTTCAAATGATTGAAATTAAAAGTCCCTTTTATGAAGAAGAAGTATTTAAACTTGTTTGTAATGTCTTTTCAACACTTGGATGAGATGTCATAATCATAGGATTTAAGAGACAAGGTGTTGTAGATCATATGGTGTACAGTTGATTTCAAATAACATCATTCGGAGAGATACATAATAAATTTGATGGTGCCTTGGAGTAGTTACATGATGAATTGTGATTAAGAGCATACTCTTTCCTAAAAAGAATTAGAGGAATATAGAGAAGTATGAAGTATTGATGGATGATCATCAATATTATTTAATCTGCCAAATTTTTTGGATAAATTATATTATTTTGGTCTCAATGGATTAAACAAATTGTTTGGGATAGGTGAGTTATGAAGATGTTGAATTATTATCTTGGTGGATATTACTTTTAGAAGTACCCGTTGTAATATCTTGATCGTCGTTACGGCGTAAGTTTTAAATTAATCGTGGAGTCGCCGGTTTTTCGGTAAATCGTGGGAAGGGAAAAATAAAAATTGTGGAACAGTATAAAATGAATAAAATAAATTAAAAATTAAATAATAAACTCATAGTAGGCTGCCTGTGAAGTGGGCCGACCGCCCTGGGCCATGGCCCAAGGGGGTGGCCGCACCCCCTTTGGCCGCACTCCCCTCCCCCTTTCTAACCTAGCCACCGCTCCCCCTTTTTCCCTTGTCCCTCCCTCCACACCTTGGCCGCCCCTGCCCTCTAGGATTGCGCCTCCCCCTGCTGCGGCCATTAGAGCCAAGGAGAAAGTTGAAGGAAGGAGAAGAAAGGGAAGAAAAGGAAGAAGAAGAGGAGGAGAAGAAGAAGAGGAGGAAAGAAGAGGGGTGATTCCAAGGGATCATCTGCGTAACTTTTCTCCATCCCAAACCCTCTGATTTATAGAGTAATTAGGGTTCTTGGCATGGAATTTGAAGGGATTTAATAGATTGATTGCCCGATAAGAAATTCCCTGCTGTCTGCCTGCAGATCAATTCACGCAGCGCGTCCGTTTGCGCGATTTAGACTCATGAAACGATTTTTCCTGAAATCTTCCCAAAAGGAAAATTGTAGAGGGACTTCAAGACCCATCTTATGCATTTTTTTCAGAATTTTTGACCTTAGGATCTAGGTGTAGCAGGGTCGGGAACACCGCTGTCTGTCAGGGGAGCAGATTGGGACAGACTGTTGTTCAACTGTGATTTAGGGGTAGTAAATGATTTTTATGATTATGGTCACAATTGAGAAAAATGTAAGGAATTCAGTAATCTAGCTGTTGTATAAAAATTATATTTTTTAGATGCTTGTACTGTGGTTGGGACGCGTTAGAGCCTTGCTGTCCAGACTGCTAGAACAGAGAACTTCCTCTGTTTTGTGCATTAAGTTACACCTAGCTATGATCAAAATAAAAATATGTGATCTACATGAAAAGTGAAAGCATTTAAGTGAAGAATCCAGATATATATCGTTTTCTATAAATGAATTAATATTTTTAAAGATACAAAAATATTAAACAGCACTGCTGCAGTGGGTAGATTGTTGAATCGTTGAGCGGAGAGGAGTATGTGCGGGTTCGGAGTTCTAGCGACGTCTTTAATTATTAGATCGCGCTTTGTATGCTGTAGCATTGTGCTGAGAGCTACCTTTTAGACAGGTGGTTTTGCTCCTGATCACTTGTGATTTGTTTCGCTTCGTCGGTAGAGGCAAGTAAACGTAGCGAATGTGCTACCGTTTAAACCGTTATTCCTTCTACTTGCTATTTACATGATTATCGTAATTTGATACGTTATGCCATGGTTGCGTGATTTCTAGATATGGTGATGGTATCAATTATTGATCAAATGTTATGTTTGGATAAATTACTAGTAGTCATGTGGAATTTTGCTTAATGTGCTAATGCAGAATATGAAAATAAATATGTGGTGGATGTGGATATATTGTGAGCATGATGATGCCCCTTGAGGTTGGATTTCATGTGATTTTTTATTATCATATCATTCATATCATATCATGACATTTGTATATGTGGATGTCGCCGCACCTAGCCGCGACAGTACCGGTACAGTATCGCATGAAAGCATTCATATGCATTTATTTGTGGATAAAATGACTGCATTCATATGTCAATTAAATCTGATATTGAAGAGGTATGACTCATGGAAGTCTGTGGTGGTTTAATAACTGTGGACACGAATTGTGGTTGTGGTTGTATGGAATTATAAATGATGATGTATAATTGTTTATAGTTTGAATAGCCTGTTAAACTATTTGCTTGCTGAGATTTTATCTCACCCTTGGTTCCCCTCCCTACAGGTGGACTTCGAGCATGCATGGGAAGGGTAGAGCGGCACCACACTGATGCACTTGGATTATATTTTTATGCTGTAATAAAGTTGAAAGGATTCCAGTCTTTTGCTTAGCTATCTTGTCGATGATTATTTCTACTTAATAACGTTAAATTTGTGAATTGTTCCTTTGGTTATTATGTTAGAGTTGATTATGAATATTGAATTGTTATCACTATTCTGTTTTTCCTTAGTTGTTTATGCTTCCGCTTATACTATCTTGTTTAATAATTGTTACCAGTTTATTTTATCTTGTAAATTGGCTAGTTGTGGAGTGTTTTAGTGGCATCCCAGGGTAATGTGGGTCCTAGGGTGTTACACCCCTACTATGGATAATTGGTGATCATATTAAATTGCTAGATTTATTTATTAACATGCTTAATTATTAGCATTGTGTACAAAGGGGTTCGAAAGTCTGAATATCGGTAGATCTAGAATTTATATAGGAGTTTGAATAAGTTATTCTAGCTAGAGTGATTAGATTAAATGTCTTATAATGTTATGAAAGACTTTGATTGAAATAAGATTCTGATTGTTGCAGTTTTACCAGGATTATGCATGGTAGAATAGTTAAATATGTAGTTGTACATGTCCTTGTGGTTGAAAATAGAAGTAGGGTAGCAATTAGATTTCATGATAATGCTAATTGTTAGTGAAAACCTTTGGAGTGCAATTATTATGTGCTAGGTTTTAGTGTTCAGAACAACTAAAGAGTCGAGTTGCTAGATTTTAATGTGTCTCATTCTTATGTGCCTATGGAATTGTTGGAGGTGGTTGATGATTCATAAAAGAACTTTGGTGGAATATTTTGATTTGTTCACTAGATATCTTCGAGAATAAAATGGTTACTGTAGTAAAGATACGAAGTTTGGGTGCATTCTCAATTTGAGGATGAAACGATAAAGTAGTATGAAGCCATTTAGTGAGTCCTAGAGAGTTTTATGATGGAATGGTGGATTCTAATGATCTCTGTTAAGAGTTTTAGTAAATTGATCGTATCAAGCTTGTCGGTAAAGGTATATTGAACTTAGTGTTGATTCTTTTTTAGAAAGAAGAGAATTTGATCATTTTTCATAGTGTGATTTAAATGAAATATTTTGGAGTTTTTTTTGTGCTTTTGGGATTCTAGAGTTCATGGCTTTTGAAGAAGTTGTATTCTATTTTGCATCAAGAATAACGTCAGTGAAGTGTTGGAGAATTCCCATGGTTTATAAGAGGTTTATGAAATTTCGTATTTAAAAAAGTGTCTTGCTATTTAATTTTTTCCTTGTGGTTTACTTGCTGCAAGTTGGTATTGTTTTCTGGTCTTCTGAATTTGTTCGGGTTACGAAGTCCTTTTGGGTTTATAGTGGCAACTTTCACCGGGACACAATCTTAGAAGGCATCGAGTGCCAAGTTATTTGGTGTGCATAGGTAGATGATGTGTTCATATCATAACTCTTAGATAGAAAATTAATGTCGTGCAATGGTAATCTTTGGAGCAAAGCAATTATGTTGTAACTCCTAGTTGAATCCCTAGTGGGTAGCGAATAAGGATATATTGGTAGATATTGTGGATTATTTGAGGTTATCAAAAGTTTGGGATTTTAATCAATTAAGTAGAAGGTTGTGATTGTGTAAAATTGCTGGATTTTGTAGACAAAAAGGGATGGTGTGGTTTAATGAGAATATAAATAATGTGGCCAAGAGTGTGAATGCTACATTGATTTGTGCTTCACCCATGCAATCTGAAGTTACAAGGCTTAGTAGCTCTGAATTGTGCAAGGAGAAAGATGCAATCGGTTATGTGAGAAAGAAGAATATCCTAGTTCGTGCGGATGCTTATGTGATTCCTCCTTTGCGTAATTCAAACAAGCCAACAATGCATGGAATTAGAGGTGAGGATGGTAAAGAAAGAAAGCTAGTTTAGGTAAAGAGGAAGACACAAGATCAATCAAGTTCTCGTGATTACATTTCTGTCCACAATGTTCAAAAAGATTTGAACACCAATTCTGAGGTTTATAATGCACACAAAATACATATTTGGAAAGCTAATGAAGTATACTTTCCAACGAATCAAACGGCACTTGATTTGGAGCTTCCTACACAAAGTTATGGCAATTTTATTGGATGCTGCACGAGCTGTCCGGACAGACGCGCGAGACTTGCCAAACATAAAGAGTCCGAGTATTGCAATACAAGTCAGGGTAAAATCCGACCACACCATGACTTTCTAAAGGTTCCGATTTGGGAGTTTTTGAACTTGTTGGAAAGATATTTCGAAGCCCCATACAATAGACAAGGTACCAGCCATAGAATCCTCATGGTCACATCGCAAATTGAGAGACAATCCAGTGCTAGCAGTTTAGATATTTCCTTTTTAGTTCGTATTGGAGTTTGTTTCGGTCTTAGGCCAGGTTGTGCATGAGTTTTAGTCAAGGTCGTGCATTGTGCACCAATATAAGGCCAGGGCCTTAGTCCCATTGTAACTTAGGTTATGATATGATAAGTTTTTATGCTTGTGAAATAAAGGAGAAAATCGTCATGATGATTGTTGGCTGCCAGATTGCGTGATTGCACGGTTTTCTCGTTTGGAGTTTACTGAGTTGGTGCAAGGCAAGAATAGGAGATTTTGAGATTGCCCATCGAATCTACAAGGTTCATCTCTTCTAATACGTGCCTTCTTGCTGAATTCACAGTTTGGAGAGTTCGGTGGATTGCTTCTAGTGTGTGCCTTGCATACTAGTGCAAATTCCCCTTATCAATATTGTTCGCTGCATCAAGACAAGGAGAAAACTCTATCCAAGGAGAAGGAACCTCGTTGATCGTACCGGGAAAGATCGGGCCATCCCTACACATCAACTAATCCTTAATTGGTCCGCATCACTAAATGGATGAAGTAATTTAATCGATGTGACAGTTATTTGAATGATAGGTATTGTTGAGTTATTATACTGTATGATTTGATCTTCAGTGAATATCTCTCTTGGAGTTTGAACCTTTGTAAGATTAAGTTAGTGGACATTGTATTTAGATATTGGTGTTATAATGATTGAGTCTATTTGGTTCGTCAGAATTGTTAGTCAACGGGTTTGAGGATTCCCTACCAATTATATCAAAATGTTATTGTAGGAGTCATAGACGTTGAAGTTACTAAGAGTAATGGGGGGATGCTTTGGTGGTTTTCAAGATTGTAAATTCCTAGATTACAATCTTAATGGGATTTTGCCTTAACATATGGGTAAAAAGAGATGGAATTGGACTTTGTTCTTTAGTCTAGAATTATAACTTACCATAATTTTGTGTGGAAGTAGGAGAACAAAATTGACTCCGAGAATTGTGTTGATCATCGATCGAATTCATTTGGTTGTGGTAAATGTGCATGTATGGGTTTTCAAGGTGGTTATCCTTAAAAGAATTATGGTAATAGGATTCTATGTGAAATCTATATTTGCTTGGAATTATCTGAAGAAATATTTATTTGATAGAGGAGTTGATTAGAGCATTTTATAGATTAATAGAGCATCTCTACATTGATGTGGATGTTGCATTAGGATTGTACATATACTTGAGGTTGTCAAGTTAAGAGAACTGAGTTAGTGTGGCTTGTGAGGATTTGGAATTCTATGATTTAAGATTAATTTTATTCCTTAAAGTTAAGAAGAGTGTGTTTTGCTGGGGTAGTGAGCTACCCATCAGGTTCTTGACTAATTTATGTATTTATATCGGATGTTTATTTGCGAAGTGAGTTGGTTTTATGTTGGAATTTGTGGTCATTTCCTTGTAAGAAAAAGAGGAAGCTGTTAATTTGAGGATTTAAGTGGTTTCGTCATTGGCTTGTATGGTTTTCATTTGCACCTATTTAATTAAAAGTTAAGAGTTTTCATTGTGAGTCCTTCGTTTTCGGAGCATGTTCTTTTTTTGGAAGGGGTTGGGTTCAATGAGTGATTTATTTGCTCCTCTTGTCAAGGAGCTGCTCCTTGCAATTTGTAGTGATCTCACTCTGTCTCAGGTTATTCTCTCCTAAGAATGGTTTATTCTGAAACAGATGAATTTTAGAAGTGGGTTTCCTTATTAAGGAGCAATGAGTAATTCTTTACTTGAGGCATGAAGAAATCAAAGGATGTGTTGCAGTCATATTCACACAAAAGTATGGTGGAGTTCTTGAAATGTGTTGTGCTTTTCATGTTATCAGCTTAGAGTCAGAGTATTTGTGCATCGTAAGTAATTCTCATGAGTTTCATTTGGAAGGTTAGTGTTGCATATGGAGTCATGAGGGAGAGAATTTGGTGTCGAATTCTATTAAGGGGATAGAATGTAATATTCCATAAATACCCTCTTGAGGACCTGTACGTAAATAGAGAAAAGAAGATATATGGAAAGAGGAAGTGTGAGATTTTAGAGGGATGGGTCGGTTCTCTAAACGGGTTTGATGGAGAGTTGGAATCAAATTAGGAGATCATGCCAAGATAAAAGGGGTCGTGGAGGAGAGATGCATTAGGTAGCAAACTATCCTTAGTAGTGAAATCAAATGAACTTAGGATCATATTCACCTGTTTAGTGAGTTCTCTTGCTCTAGCTCGAGTGATTGGTTCCTTTTATGATTGTTGTAAAGTTTCAGCCGTAGGACCAATACTACTCTTGTCATTGTTACTTGAATCCGATGATGGAGATGATAATGATGTAGATGAAGCCTACTTGATAGTGATGTCCTCATCATCGTCCCCTTCTTGAAAAGGAGTCAACCTCGACGCTACAGGGTTAGTAGAACCAAAGAAAAGCGACAAATCTGCAACATTAAATGTAGCACTAACACCATAATCATCGCCAGTCAATTCTAACTTGTAAGCATTATTATTTATTCTTTCAAGCACTTTAAATGGACTATCTCCTCGATTGATCAACTTAGACTTTCTTTTCTCAGTAAATCTATCTTTGAAAAGATGTAACCAAACAAGATTGCCAGGTTCAAAGATCATTTGTTTTCTGTTTTTATTTCATTTTTCAGCACTATGATGTGCCTTGTTCTCTATTTGTTCCTTAGTTTTTAGATGTATATGTTTCACAAAATCAGCACATTTAAAAGCATCAATATTAACTCTTTCAATGAAAGGCAGTGGCAATAAATCTAGTGGTGTATGTGGCTGAAAACCATAAACAATTTCAAATGGAGAGAGTTGAGTTGTAATGTGTACCGCCCTATTGTACACAAACTCAACATGTGGTAAACAATCTTCCCACTCTTTCAAATTCTTCTTTATCATGGTTCGCAGCATCTTCTTAAGAGTACGATTCACCACTTCAGTTTAGCAATCAGTTCGTAGATGACAAGTTGTAGAGACCAACAACTTTGTGCCATGCTTAGCACACAATGTGTTCCAAAAGTAGCTCATGAACTTGACGTCACGATCAGAAACAATAGTCTTTGGTATGCCATACAAACGCACTATCTCTCTGAAAAACAAGTCAGCTACATGCGACGCATCGTCGCTCTTATGACAAGGAATAAAATGCACCATTTTTGAGAATCTATCCACAAAAACAAATACTGAATACCTTCCCCTCTTAGCTCGAGGCAATCCAAAATATAATCCATACTAATGTCTTCCCAAAGAATTATAGGAACTGGAAGAGTAGTATACGAACCATGTAGAGTTTGCTTCAACTTAGCTTTGTGACATATCATAAACCATTGTACATACCGTTCCACATCATGTCTCATCTTTGGCTAGTAGAAGTGATTGGCCAACATGCTCAATGTCTTCTTGTGCCTGAAATATCCCATCAATCCTCCGCAATGTGATTCCTGGATAAGAAACAAATGAACAGATGAATCCGGAACACAAAGTTTGTTAGCACGAAACAAGAACACATCATGAACATGAAATTTATCCCATTTGTTCCCATGTGAACTGCGAGTAAACGGTTCAGCGAAATCACAAACCACAACTCTTTCAAACGCGCTAAACTAAGCAACTTAGTATCCAATTGTGTTAAAAGAATGCTCTTTCGAGACAAAGCATCAGCAACAACATTATCTTTGCTCTTCTTACACTTAACCATATATGGAAAAGTTTCTATGAATTTCATCCACATAGGATGTCTACGGTTCAACTTAGATTGGCCTTTCAGGTACCTGAGAGATTCATGGTCAGAATGTATGACAAAAGCATTAGGCCATAAGTAATGTTGCCAAGTTTCAAGAACATGTAACCATTCATAGAGCTCCTTATCATAAACAGGATAATTCAGCTGAGCTTCATTCAATTTTTTAGAAAAAAAAATAAGCAATTGGCTTACCTTCCTATTCCACTAGCATCACATTCAATTTCAAAAGTTTTAGTGAAATCAAGTAGAGCAAGTAGCAGTGCCTCTGTGAGCTTTGTTTTCAAAGTATTAAAAGCTCCCTATTGTGCTGCCCCCCACACAAAAGGCACGTCCTGTTTTGTCAATTCATTTAACGGGGCAAAAATAGTACTGAAATCTCTCACGAATCAATGATAAAAGCCAACAAGACTATGGAAACTACGCACTTGACTCGCATTAATAAGAACATGCCAATTCTTAATTACATCAATTTTAGAGTCATCAACTTCGATTATATGTCCAGAAACAACAAACCCAAGGAACAATACTTTATTAGTACAAAACATGCATTTAGCAAAGTTAGCGAATAACTTCTTAGTTCTAAGTACATCAACACTTGTTTTAAATGATCTAAGTGTTTAGCCATGGTTTTTCTATATATCATAATATCATTAAAGTAGACTACCACAAAGCGACCAATGAAAGCTCTCAAAACATGATTCATCAAGCGCATGAAGGTACTAGGTGTATTAGTTAAACCAAAAGGTATAACTAACTGCTCATACAATCCAAACTTGGTTTTAGAAGCAGTTTTCCATTCATCTCCTGGTTTCACGCGAATCTAGTGGTATCCACTTTTTAGATCAATTTTTAAGAAAACGTATGCTCCACTAAGCTCATCTAGCATATCACCAAGCCAAGGTATAGGGTGACGATATCTAACAGTAATGTTATTGATAGCACAACAATCAACACACATTCTTCACACACCGTCTTTCTTAGGAATAAGAATAACAGGGACAGCGCAAGGAGAAAGGCTTTTGCATACATACCCTTTGTCCGAAAGATCTTGCACTTGTCAATATTTTTCCTTGGTTTTGGTAGATTGGTTCGATACGGAGATCAGTTCAGCAGTGAGGCACCCAGCATGAAGTTGACCTGGTGTTCAATCACATGAAGTGGTGGAAGTCGGAGTGGCACCTCCACAAGAAAAACGTCGTCGTATACCTGCAACAACGATTGGACAGCATTAGGTAGTGTGTTTAGATCATTAGTTATAAGCATAACCTTAGTGTCCTTATAAACAAGAACAAAGTGCATAACACTAGGATTATTGCTCACCTCTTTCAGATCTGTTTTTGTTGTAATCAGAACCTTTCTAATGCTTACCTTTGCCTTACCTTTCTGAACAATAAGCTGTGATTCTTCTTGACGTTTTTGTTCAATGGCTTGTATTTGAGAAGGAGTAAGTGGTAGTATAACCATGTTCTTACCATTCCATTTGAAGTTATAAGTATTGGCTCGTCCATCATGTTGTACAATGAGATCAAATAACCATGGACAGCCCAGCAATAAATGACATACCGTCATAGGCACAACATCAGATAAAACAATACCCTCATACTTGTTAACCTTGAAAAGAACTTTGACATGGTGCTGAATTTTAACTTTGCTTCCCTCACGAAACCATTGCACACAATATGAATCAAGATGTTTAAGTAATTTTAGGTTAAGTGTTTCACACATCTCAACACTAGCAAGGTTTTGGCATTAACCACTATCAATAATCATTTTGACATTGGTATCTTTCATCTTAGCACTATTCATGAATAAATTGCAACATTGAGATTGGTTGTCTTCTTTAACAAGCATTGATAAACATAGAGTAACAACCAAAGCAAATTCACTTTCACCGGGACATTGATCATCAGAATCAGATTCATTCTTAATGTTATTATCATCACGTGGACTAGGTTCATTTTCAGAATCATAACCAGTTTCAGTGACAATCATGACCTCAGCATTAGGGCATTCACGAGCATAATGACCACCTCCTTGATAGCACCAATATTGAATTGCACTTGTTTTAGTATTAGAACCAGCAAAGGATTGCAATGATGTAGATGAACTAGTAGGTTTAACACTAGAGACAAAGCAGATTTCACATTCGAAGTATTAGACATAGTATGTGATGGTGTATTGGAATGCAAAGATTTGAACATACCTTTGCTAATGTCTATATTGGGCCTATCCCTGGGTGCGTAGGTCGAGGTAGATGGACAACTCATCTTGGGAGCAAAAATGCTAAGCTGGGATTGCAATAGCGCCTCTTCCTGAAGCTACTTCTCCGCTTTGATTGCTAAGTGTTGCAGTTCAGTCATAGTGGAATATGGCTAAAAGTTTATTAGCTTGTAAATGTTGTGGTTCAGCCCATGCAAGAATCTCACCATTATTTTTTCATTGTCCTCCAGAACTCGACCCGAAATCAAGAGTTGCTCCATTTGCTTGTTGTAGTCCTATATGGATTGTGCGCCTTGCTTTAGCTCCTGCAATTGAGTAAAAACATCTTGATAAAAATATACAGGAACAAAAACGAGTACGCATCTCACACTTCATTGCTTTCCATGTTATGATAGGAGAGTAATTGTTGTCCCTGTGGTCATTCTGAACTTTCTCCCACCACATCAACATATAGTCCTCAAATTCCAAGGAAGTAAGCTTCATTTTACGATCTTCGCTGAAATCATGCATACAAAAGATCTTGTCCACGCACATCTCCCATTTTGTATATTCTCCCGGATCTACACCACCAACAAATTTAGGCATAGTAATTTTTACCTTAATTAGAGGATCCTCCTTGCGTGGTACCAGAACACGTCCAGCACAACCACGGTGGTGACCACGATCTATTGGCGCCCAGTTGGCATTGCAGTCCACCTCAAAGGCATCAGCATAGTGCCCATTATCGTCATCGGAGCCTAGCCCGTAGAAACCAAGCCCTCCTCCTATGAAGCTGTAACAGCCCAGTTGTTTATTTCAAATTTTTGGAGTAAAAAAATTAAAATATTAAAATTAAATTAATTAGGTTTAAAATAAAAATAAGAGTTTCGTTTGTGTGAAATTTGACTTTTGTTTTGCCCTGATTTTCTGCTTTTAGAAAGCTAGATTTGAAAAGTAATTTAAAGTAAAAGCTTAAAATGTTATTAAATGAAATGATATTTTGATTTTCTGTAAAAAAAATCCTATGTAAAATTAATTATATGGTTTTTCTAAGTTTCCCGGAGTTTTAAAATCTATTTTTGAAATTAAAAATTATTTTAAAGTGTGAAAACATAATATCAACTTTAGTTGGAAATAATTTTATTAAGTCCAAAACATCTCCAGGAATTTCTGTGAATTTTTATAGAATTTTTGAGAATTTCCTGGAATTAAAAATCAATATTAAAATTTAAAATGTATTTTATAAAATTATTAAAAGCAAATCCAAAATTAAAAATATTTGTCTTAAGTCTGAAATAGCTCCAGGAATATTCTATGAATGTTCTGGAATTTTAAGATATTATTTATTAATGTTTAAGCAATTATCATGTCTCTAGTATTTTCTGAAAAGTTAATCCGAAAATTAAATCCAAATTAATATCAGGCTGCCATGTGTCGCTCTCAGATTAAATCCATCTCTCTCCCCGATTTAATCTCGTCTGTCCACCACAACTTACCCCTTCATTTAAATCCAACAGCCGAGATCTTTTCACTTGCCATGTGTCGACCATCCGACGGCCCATACCCCTTCACCTCATTTCTCTCACTGAAGGGTGGGCCCCACCCGTCATATCCTTCTTCGACCTCACCTTCTTCCTCCTCCCACACTCTCTCTCCTCTATTAGTGCCGAATTGAAGCTTCTAAATTCGGCCGTTTCCTTCGCTTTAATTCCCGATTGAGGGTACATTTGAATGCCTAATCACTCCCCTCTAATCCGCCGGCTGTTTCCCCCTCTTTTACTCCCCTAATCGCGGCCGCAAATCACGCTGGGGAGCTTCCAAAACCGCCGGCCCTCCCCCTCCTTTTTCCCCTATAAAACCCCCCGAACCCTCCTTCGGCACCGCATCTCTCCGCCGCCCCTTTTCCCCACCTCGGCTGAGCACCAAAGCCACCGGAGCCGCCGCCTCCTCTACCTCCGTCGCGCCCAACTCCGGTGAGCAATTGCCGTCGCCCAAGACCACCTCGACCCTCGCCGCCACCTCCTTCGCCTCCCCGTGCGCCAGCGACCATCTTCCACCCTTCGGCCAAGCCCCAACGCCGCCCGAACACCGTCGCGTCTAAGCCGTCCACCGCCGCCGCTTGCTCCTCGCCACCGCTCACCTCCGGCCACCTCTCGGCCCCGACGCCGGTATGAGCTGACACCCCGCCGCCTCCTCTACCTCTGCCACCCCTCACCGGCCCGCCGGCCTTGGCCTTCTGGCGAGATCGCCGCCCCGTGCACCGCATCTCGCTCGGCCACGTCAGCCGGCCATGCCGATGTGGCGGCCGAGTGGCAGCCGCGTGGCCGGCCACGTCAACTCCTCCCGCCACCTCAGCATTGCAATTTTAAAATAATCCCGCCGAAAAATTTAAATCCTGCTGACGTCATAAATGATCTTTTTTAGTGTAAAAAAATAAATCAGAAAAATCTTTCTTTTTCTTTTTCTTTCAATTAAACTTCCCGAGGCCATAACGTTCTCATTTTAATTCCGATTTGACCCGTTAAATTTCTAAATTTTTCTAAAATCATAAACTACCCAAATATACACTCTTTTTGAGTTTTTGAATTTTATATGGACTTATGTGTATTTTTTTGCTTTGTTATTTTGTCTTCTCGGACGTAGAATCCGACGTCGCCGAAGAATTTGTCGAGCCGCAGCAAGAGGGACCAAACAGCGCACAAGAAGGCAAGTCTCCTTCGATCATCTTGTACCTATGTTTACCAAAATTGTTTTGATTAGTTTAAATTTAATTGCATTGCTATTTACATAAAACAATAATTTATGTCTTAGGCAATTAGTTAATCCAATTCTTGTTATGCCCTCGTTGAAATTAAATATCATGTACCTTTGTAACCTTAGGATTTCCTTTGTCTCAATAATGAGATTATTATAAATCTTTGATAAATGTTAGAACAGTAGTAAAATGTTTAGTCATGCTATATAACTTTGGTAACCTTGGAATGGGAAATTATGTTTTATTAAACTAGTCTTTGTATTCGGAGATTAGTGGCGATTGGTGTTGCCACTGTTCTGTTAAAACTAAATAAAGTGTGAAAGTGGTTTTAGACCAGGGCGAATGGTTGGATTAGATTGGTTCGGTTAGCACGAGTCTTGTAAAGTGTATGTTCCGCCCTAGTCAATTAAGGACCGACGCTTGTGTTTGTACAGACTGAGCACTACCGTACAACCACAAGTCTATATGGGTACGACCTAGCTGACTAACTTACGATAGTTTAGTTTAGGAACCACCAGTGGAAAGTGGGTGCCAGGGTGTACTAGTTATTCACAGTGAGGAACAGGGTTTACTGTACTCATACGGCGCAAGAGGGGGCTTCTGACTGGGTGGTTTAACCCTTCAGCGGTGAAACCTCAGCGGGTGATGTCTAGCTAGATTAGAGTAAGGTAAAAGCTTTGTGATATTTTATCTGGGTCTCATGCCTAAGGAAGCATGTTGGCTGTTAAGATAACTTGTCTCTTGTGGGTAAAGTTGTACAACCTCTACAGAGTGTAAAACTATTCGAATAGTCGTGCCCACGGTGAAGGGCGGGCAAGGAATGCATTCACATGGTAGATCTTTGGTTTTGATTTTAAAGTAAAAGTTTTGAGAACTTGAGAGTGGATGGAACTCTCGGAGTTGTATCCTAGCGGATGGAGCCAGTGCGGGTGGTTGGAACCCGTGGTTTTGAACCTTGGCGGTTGGAGCCAGTTAACTAGTGTTGGTGGTTGGAACCTTCACTAGAAAATTATTGATAATTCTGTTAAAATAATTACCTTATTTAAATTAATGCCTTCGAAAATATTTAATGGTATCTGAAATAAAATATTGATTGGTGCAAAAGAACCATATAACCCTCCCTTGTTAAACCTTGCATCTATTGTATTTTTCCAAGACTTGAGGAGTACTTTATGTACTCACATGCTGCACTCAAAAATAATACCCAGAGGAATATGAGGCTCAAGAGGGAGATTTTGACTACGGCGTGTATGGTTTCAACGAAGGCTTTCTGGAGTACTAGGTTGCGCTTCCCCAGTCAATTGCCTATGGCGTATTGATGGGTCTCCGTTGAATTTATCTTTTGCTTCTGTTGTGTTTTGTGTGTGAGAGAGGTCTTGAAACCTCATTTGTAATAAAGAGGTATTTTGGTCTGTACTCTCTATTATTGTAATAAAGCGTTGTTGGTTATGTATTCATCACTGTTTGACTGTGTGCACTAGCTTTGATCTAGGACTAGTGCTGTAATACACAGAGGGTCCGGATTTGGAAATCCGGGGTCCCAACAGAAGATTCCCTGAGCGCCATCATGTGCCACGGCTCACCCACGTGCGACTCCTACTCGTGCGGCTCCTGGTGGAAGAAGACATACATCCTGCGGTGCGTGAAGTACACATGCTTGTCATTGTGGGCATGCTTACTCTTCGTACTGGTGTTGACAAGCAAGACGTGCATCTTTTTCATGCTTACAAGCTACTTCTTCTTCCTCTCGTTGAACTCGAGTAGCCATCTCAGCATTGGTCTCATCGAGTGCATGCTCCACTGTTGTGTTTTCACCTATAACAGGGTTAGTTACAGAATTGTTGTACCATTTTTGTAGTTTTTGTAAATCAGCATTAATCTCCTCAAGCACTTCATTAAACCCCTTCAGAATTCGCTTAACGGCAGATGGACGCTCCTCAGCTGATCTGTCCCCTAACATGGTTAGCACAACAAGAAAATGACACAAATGATGTGTACTACGCAAAGGAACACCTAATGCTACCATCAGCCAAGTATCTTGTCAATTCCTATGAATAGCAACATCACGGACTGGGCGATGAGAAAACAAGCCAGAGGTGCTACTAGCTGAAAACTAATCATAGGAGCTGCACTCACCAAGTTTATGTGGAGCTTGGATAGGTTTAGTGTATAACCCTACCACAATTCAGATACATAAGATATTGTAAAGCTAGTAAACAATCCATAAAGTTAACAAAAAGCCTAGTTACAATGTCCAAGATACAAGTGATGCACACACATGCAACTGATTAATGTGACTTGATGTAAGCAAAGGAAGTTCTCACGCCCAATTCTAGGAGAGACACTAGCCAACTACTCAAACTTCTATCTAGGACACAAGATTATTCACATGATGTAGAGCACAAAAGACAGCAACAACGATGCAATGCAAACATCCCTCTAGTTTAAGTAGTAAACAACAAATAGTCTCAAAAGATGAAAAGGTAAAGTTTTATATAGCTTATATATGCTTGTTTGAAAGGTTTGAATGAGATCTACAACTTTGCAGTTGAGGTGAACCCCAAATTCCGAAGGGAAGACCAAAGGAATGGGCAAAATAGAAATCAAAAATTTATGACGCGAATTTGGGACCAGATGGCCGATTTTGGGGATCTTGGAGGGAAACTGGCATAAGACACTGGTTTTTTTATGCACCTCATCGTTATCCTTCCAATGAGTACAAAAACATCAAAAACGGACACCATATGTAGAAGCTATGCCTGTTTTACTGAAGGTGTCTTGGAATAGGATTCCTACTCGGACTCGAAACCGTTTCGGACTCAATTTGAAACTGTTATATCTTTCAATTCCACTTGCTAAATTTTCTGATTTTTTGTTGTGGAAGTTTATCGCTATATTTAGAAGGTATCCACCAATTTTCATTGGATTTGGTATAGGTTTGATGTGCTTTTCAATTTTTGGTAAGTTGGCCACTTTTGGGAAGTTCTAAACGGTTTCTTGGATGGATTTCGAATCAAACTCAATATTAGGCCCTGTAAAAGTGTTGTGCACATCTTGGACACCTCCAACGCAAGCCCTAGCCCAAAACATGGTCGCAATTGAAAAGGTGGGAGAACAACTACTCTGGATTTTGGATTTTAGCAGATCCACAACTCAAGCAAGGTAAGAGGATGTTTATGGTTGTGATTTAGGGAGTCTAAACCATAATTTCATATTATGATTTTTTTGGTGTGGATTAGAGGAGTTTTGCTGGTCTGTCAGCAACAATAAGAACACTGGTAATCGGTAATTTGGTGGAACGCTAACTAGTCGGCTTCCCAATTCTCATGGTAGTGTACACCATAAACCAAAGAGCAAGAAATTGCTTTGACTAAAAATTAATATTCGAGGGTTACAGGGGACGGTGGCCAAGGCTTTATAGTATTGTACTAGCCTGGTCGGACTCACAAAAGAAAAACAATTAAAATCCAATTCTAACTCTATCTTCCTAAACCGAGGTTACCTTGATATGTGCGCCCATGAGGTGGGCCCCACATGGTGGCTTGGCCCATGAGGGTGGCACACCACTCTCTTGGCAATAGCCCAATTTCTCTTGCGGCCCAAGTATTCGTTTTAGCCCGTTTGAAGTTTCGGCATCGTCATCACCTCAAAACTGAAACAAAACGAATACTAAATCCCAAAACACCCTTAATATGTCATATTATAGATATGAACCAGCTCATGACACATGGAACTTAGCCAAAAACCCAAATGACCTTAGAATTAAAAACTAAACATAATCGAGATTTCGAAGCGTAATCTTCTCCGATCTTTAATTTGGAGCTTGAAAAGTTTATTCCAGCAACTTGGTGGCTTTCCCCACTGATATAAGTGTAGTGTCATCATCTCCTCTTCTTGGAACTTCTCTTGGTGTGCTGGCCTCCATCACCTCCCGCTTGGTAGCACCAAGTTCTTGCTCATCTAGTAACCTAAGAATACACAAAGTGGAAGTATTAGATAGCAAACTATTCTTAGTAGTGAAATCAAAGGAACTTATGATCATATTCACCTGTTTAGTGAGTTCGCTTACTCTAGCTCGAGTGATTGGTCCATTGTACAATTGGTGCAAAGCTTCGGCCGTAAGACTAACATTAATCTTGTCATTGCCATTGCTACTTGAATTCGATGATGAAGATGATGATGATATAGATGAGATCTGCTTGATAGTGATATCCTCATCACATAACTTCACCGTGCCACTTTTCATGTGCCGCGACATGCCATCTATCTTTGCTAGAGAATCTCATCGCCACGCGTCGTGTGCAAGACACCAACACCGAGCTGCCTACATCGCTCACGTCTCATTCACCATGTGTGACACACACTACATGCCTGCGTGCTCCCTGATTTGATTAATAAAATTTTGGATGGTGCAATGGAAAATTATTTGATCGGTGGGTCCAAGTAAAGGTATTATATTTCCATTAGATTGTAGAGTTAATAAGTTGGCAAATAGTGGATCTGAGATTGGGATTATACAGTCACAGTGAAACTCGAGATTTGATTTACAAATTTATGGTGGAAGTTAGGATTTATGTGAAAAATTAGATACCCATGGCAGGATTAATGAAATGGTGGGTGATACAATATAAAGTGAAAGATCGGTGGATCAAATAAATGATGACACTTGTTGTTTGGAGTTTAGATAGCAATAATACCGTGACTAAATAATAAAGGAAGATAGCCTATGTGCAATTTGCAAAAGTGGGAGTTAAATTATCAAGGCCATTGGATTCTAAGCCCTATGAATAGAAATAATATGGGAATGAATTAGTCCATGGATCGATAAATGAACATTGGAAGAGATTAGAGTACCCTGGCAAAAAAAATATTCTAAAAAACAGTATTTCAAAACAACTACAAAAAAATCCATTTTTGCCACAAAGTTTCATTTAAAAAAAATGATAATACGAGAGTGAGTACTGATATCACTCAAATTGCCTCTGAATACTTTCCCCTTCTTTCTATTGGTTTCAAAGGAAAAATTTTGTTCACCTTCCCTTCCCCTCACTCCAAAAATTTAAGGTTAGGAACGTTGAAGATGTTCATGAAGATAAGACAATCTCGTTTTAAACAGACTACGCAGATGAACCCTGTGCCCTCTTATGTCTGCTCTCTCGAATAGACGTTGTACTATCGCAAGATTCTACTTGGGCCCTATGCACTACCTTCTTGCCCTCAGACGTTATATTTCGCTGTCACAGGAAAAGCTTGTTTTAAAAACCTACGCAATTTGTGTGCCACCCCAGCTTCCGGGGTATACTCTTTTAAAGTTAGGATGGGTTTAGAATGCCTTATCTCCGTGATTTAATCCTCATCTCATGCAATTCCCTCTCACCTTTTGCTGAAAACCCCATCGGATCCACAGAAGCAAAATAACGGATAACCCAAAACCAAGGCAATCAAGAAGTGAAGACTTCGCAACCTTCCAATATTTAAGAAAAACAACATCATTGTGAAGAAGACCACCCGCCAGGGGAGTGTCCAATGATCAAGGTCACATGTTTTCTCTGTGAATGATAAGACCATTGCCCCTAAGGATTGCTGCACGAGCTTGTTGCTGACCAAGGTAGCCGAAGTATAATAGATGAGTCTCTAAATCGCATAGGACTCGTCACGCCTGGAGTTAGAAAAGACAACTAATGTCAGTTGTTATTAATTTAAGGGGGGTAGCACTAAGAGACAAAAATGTCAAAGAACTACTGCGATGTATATTTTTGGAGGCGCAACAACCTGGACTTAGAGCTAATCAAACTAGTACAAGAAGATTCGCAAGGCCGAAAATCTTATAGTAATGAGGACTACAAGCCACACCTATAGTTAAATCATCGTGGTTGGCAAAGCTGGGGAATAAAAATAGGATTCCAGTAAGGACAAAAGACCACCATAAATATGTTTATCATCATATATGCATCCCTAAAGTCGTCTACTCCCTAGGACGTAGGCCATAACTATCCACCCATCAATACGAATTCTATGACCATCACAAGTCCAATAGATGATGTGACCATTCCATTTTACGAAGACGTGAAGACAACAATGTCAAAGAACAAGCGCTTGGAAGTCTACGACCTATCCGGAAGAACAAGCCTCTCTTTTCCCTTTTAACTACTTGAAGCGTTAACCCTTCTTATGTGGATTCGCTTCCTACCTTTGCGAACTAAAGGATGTCACGTCAAACAAAACTCTGAAACCTATTGCTAGCTAGTTTAACCCTACTTACTTCTTTCTGCTCTAAAGGAATCTTGGGGTCGAGACTCATTTAAGGGGGGTAGGTTCATAACATCCCAAAATTGGGATGCTCAGAAATATGAAATTTTTTAAAAAAAAATTATTGCATTTTGCTGTCATTCAAATTTCTTCTGAATATTTATTTGAAATATTTTTTATTTTTGTGGCATGCAAATTAATAATCAAGAATAATCCCAAGTGCAAATAATGATCATGTAAATAATAAAAATAGAAAATGACATTACAGATCATGAATTCAAAATACCAAAATCTTGAATTCAAATTCAAATCAATAAAATGAAACCAAAAAGAATATTAGAATATATCTCTAAATGATTAAACCAAAAATTCCTTCTTACAATTTAATTAGCATACAAAACCCAAGGTTGGATAATCAAAAATTTATATCCACAATTCAAAACAAAATAATATCAAAATCGAAATCCAAGGGCAAACTACATAAAATCAAAAATAGAGGAATATTAGATTTTTGTATCTAGATATTTGAACCAAGATTTGAATTAAAAATCCAAACAAAAATTTAGAATTTTAAACTAAAACTGAGAATCACACACTCGCATCTAAATAATTGAACTGAAAATTCAATTTTTGAATTCTATTGTCTTGCAAAACTGGAAATCAGTATTCTTAAATATGAAATAGAAATTCAAATTAAAAATTCAAAAATTGCTAAAGCCTCTCATTTTTCTCTCATTCTTTCCCACTTTCCCTCTTCTTACATGTGGGCCCATCCCCTTTTCTCTCTCTTCCTCTCTCTCTTTCTCTCTTTTCTCCCCTCTCTACCGCTGGGCCCAGCTCCTGCCCCCACCTCCTTTCTTTTCACCTTCTCTCCTCGTGCTATCTTCCTTTTCTCTCGTCTGCGCTCGCCGCCCCGATCGGCTGGTCTCGCCTCCTCTGGCGCCAACCGCTCCCATCTCTTCACGCACGTCATCGTGCCCTGTGCTCGCGTCACCATGGCCCGCCTCCCCTGTTCTAGCGTCAACTGCACGCCTTCGCCCGCACGTCGCTCGTCGCCCTGTCGCCTCTCCATCTCAGCGCCAGCGCCCACGTCGCCAGCCACCATCCAAGTATTGCTTGTGCAGCCTGATAAGTTCGTTGATTATGGATCTGTTCCTTTTGCAAGACCTCGATTCCGTAGTGATAGAGCAATAAAAAATACAATGTTACCATCTAAGTACAAATGCAATGTAGATCTTTTGTAATTGTATATTTGTTAATGGATATTTTATTTCATTTCAATTAATTGATTTGCGAAATGGATGTTTTATGTTTGTGAAATGAAGTGCGATGCCAATTGATGTTTTATGTTTGTGAAATGAATTGAGTTGTGAATTGGATGTATACATGTACATGTTTATCTGCTTGTTTCAGAGGGCATGGCTAGCATTTCCTGAGGCTAGCCAATAAACAGAAATAGATTTAGGGGTAGAAAAGAATATCACAAATGGTTTGTAACTAAAAACCGTCTGTGATAGTTGATAATTACATACGATTTTTACTTACAAACCGTTTGTAATTATCAGCTATCACAGATGGTTTTTAGTTACAAACCGTCTGTGATTATCAGCTATCACAGATGGAGTCATAAAAATAATGAGACGGAACTTAATTACCGTCTGACCAACTTCACACATCAAACATTGGAGAGCAAGCGACAGAGAGAATGGTAGCCAGAATGTGCGAGATGGGAAAAGTAGAGGGGGTGGGGGTTGTATCCTGAGAGAGAGGAGGAAAGAGACGAATGGTCCAGATCAAATCGGATGGCTGAGCAGAGAGGAGTGAGAATGGATCAACCGCTAACTCACACTTTTTCTCTCTCTAACTCTCTTCTTTAATTTTGGCAAATTCACGTACAAGCAGTTGCACATATAAAGCCGTATGTCTAGGGGGCGGTAAATTAAGAGACTTTTTTGGAGTGCATGCACGTCCCGGCCTCCTGTTGATCGATGAATGAAAGCTGCCTAATCGATCGTGGATAGCACATCACGGAAAAAAGGAAGAGATGGATCGATCGATAGAACTTGAAACAAAACAACCTGCTAGCTCGATCGCTCCCTGAAATTAATTAATTATCAAGAGATGACGCAAGTGGATCGGATAGGAAAAGCCAACAGAAAAAAGAAAAGAAAAGAAAAGATAAAGGCTAAAGGAGACGGATCGATCGCTGAAATGACGCTAGCTACTCATCGTCGATAGGTTTTGGTGATTTGGACAGTACATCAGAAGACCACTAGCTAGCTAGCTCTATCAATAACACACACTCTAGCTAGTCCATTAATGCATGCATGCTCCATTATACATACATACATACATACATACATACATACATACATACATACATACGTGCATACACATACCTACAATTGAACTATCATAAAAAAAGACAACTGCAGTTTGAATTTCAGTTCAGACTTATTTGAACTAGTTAAACTCGATATCCAAAAAAATCAAATAATTTCGCACACATATATAAGAGAAATATCTATTTTAGATCATGGTGCCCTGACACTACAGAGTATCTCATGCAACAGAGGGTTTATATGTGTAATATATGAGTATATAAGACCAACTAGATAGTGTGTATATCTTTTAGGGATTGTCTATACAACATTTGACTGTTTTTGGAGGCAAAAATAGTCAGATTTTAGGACGTTGGATGGTGATCAAACGCTCCAGATCGTTTTTTTAGAGGGGGTGCTTATATGAGATTTTTTTTTAGAGGGGGTGCTTATATAACTGGATCCGTTAGATAGAGATCCAACGCTCCTAGATCATCTGACTGTTTTTGCCTCCAAAAGCAGTCGAATGTTCTATAGCATTTCTCTATTTTTTATGGTGGTATACACAGTTTTTGAACATATTCCTATTTATATACAAATATGAATATATGAGCAAAATATGCTAAAATTTACGTGCTTTCTTGCAATTTTTTATGTTGTTGGCATTGAAGTACCATAGAATTAGTATATAAGTATACCTAAAATGATAAAGTAGTATATCTAAAATAATAAAGCGGTATGTTCAGTGTTTTTAGATGAGTTATTTATAGACACACAAACTCTGAGCTCACCTCTCTCTCTCTCTCTCTCTGATGTGCATCCATTGCGCTGCATGTCCTTTGTTTCTTTAGCGCATCAATCTAATTACCAGCGGTAATTGTTAGTTAGGATATACGTCGGCCGTGCCGATCGATCCATCATGTGTGACTTCTTTTGGCTGTCGCCGGCCGACCAAGGAGACCTCTCGGATGTCGTCAGGGCAAGCCTGCAGCAGCCGCCTCACCATCATCTGCAGGCAACCCCCGCCGGCGACATGACCGGCCTTGGCTCGTCGTATCTGCAGCCGGAGGAGGAGTTGCTGCAGATGGAAGGAGGAGGAGGAGGAGGAAACTATTTGGTCGCGAGGCACGGTGACAATCATAATGAGGAGCAGCAGCTGCTACATGGCCTGGGGATGATGATGAGCGGCGATACTAGGTCGTCTTGCGATCATGTCTTGTTGCAGTCACCGTCGGCGACATATCCACAGGGGATGTCGCGGCCGCCGTCCCAGCTGGGCGCCGCCGACGTCGAGAGGGAAGGTGATGTAGCCGCGCCAGAGAGAGACGATCGCGTACAGATGTCGATGGCCCCTCATCTTCATGTCCCGGCCATCAAGCGAAGGTTCGTGCGTATTCGTGCCATACGAGATCAAGTATCATTAGTTTCCTCTCATTAATCGATTCATTTTCTTGTGAATACATACTACCCTTTGGTTTCATCGATCTCTTATTGCTTGGTCAATTTGATTTAGTTTAGTTAAATATATACCCCATATATGCAACACACACCTTGACTCCAAATTAACGACAGCTTATTCAGACAACCAGTACATACACATGACATTTAGTTCTCTTTGTGTTAATGGAGAGTAAAACCAGTACCAATAGTAGCTGCAAAAATTAGGTAAGCTTGAGCTGCTCTCAAGTCCTGAAGTGAGTAACATTGGACTAGCAAGATGCAAATAAATTACAGCAAGATGCAACTAACAGCTAGCTGACACATACAATTGCAATTTTCCATCGATATATGTACGTATAAAGTACTGGATCATGAGACAAAAGGAAAGGAGAGGAATGAATGAATGAATTGATCGAGATTCGAGAATGATCAAGCATGCATGCACGATGCTATTATATATGTACAATTAAATTTCTCATAAGAGATTAATATGCATGCATGCGTGGTGCATGCATGCATGGATGGATATGATCGATGCAGGAAGAGCCAGACGAAGAAGGTGGTGTGCATCCCGGCACCGACGGCGGCGCCGGGGGCGAGCGGTCGGCCGAGCACGAGCGGCGAGGTCGTCCCCTCCGACCTCTGGGCGTGGAGGAAGTACGGGCAGAAGCCCATCAAGGGATCACCGTACCCAAGGGGCTACTACCGGTGCAGCAGCTCCAAGGGCTGCTCGGCGAGGAAGCAGGTAGAGCGCAGCCGCACCGACCCAAACATGCTCGTCAT
This sequence comes from Bonia amplexicaulis, assembly GCA_036346245.1. Classification (NCBI taxonomy): domain Eukaryota; kingdom Viridiplantae; phylum Streptophyta; class Magnoliopsida; order Poales; family Poaceae; genus Bonia; species Bonia amplexicaulis. The sequence continues at coordinate 22,858,005 of CM070743.1, forward strand.
CACCTACACCTCCGAGCACAACCACCCGTGGCCAACCCAGCGCAACGCACTCGCCGGATCAACGCGCCCTTCCTCTTCCGCCGCCGCCAAGAACCATCACAAAGCAGACACCTTCTCTTCCTCCGCCGCCGCCGCTCATCATCGCATCGATAATCCACGTGCTGCAGCTTATACTAACAACGGTATAATTAACACCAACGACATTACTGCTGCTACTACAGCTGCTGGCTCTAGCCATCATCATCAGCTCAAGCGAGAGGTGCTCGACGCCGACGCCGACCTGTTTGCCGACATGGACGCCCTCAACATCTTCTCCTCCAGCTCCAACTTCAACTCGAAGCAGCAGCAGCAGGAGGCAGCTGATGACGACGACCTGCAGCAGGCGGAAGACGACGGCAAGCACCTTCAGCTGTTTGATCCATTCAGCTTCAGCTTCTTCGACTGGGTAGCCACTAATTCCTCCTTTGGAGAAGCAAATAAATAAAGGTGACTATATATATATATATATATATATATAAGCTACCCAGATAGCTAAGTTAATCATATCAGTTCTACTATAGATCGAACTGGTCTTCATCTATAGCTGATTAAATGCGCTCAATTATGCGAGCAAGCGCAGCGCGCTTAGAGAATATATATACCTGAAATTTAACTCTTGGATGGTTTAATTGAGTCTAGCAAGATCACTAACCCTTGCATCGAACGACGCCCTGTTTCTGAATCATCGATCTATCATTTCAAGTTATGATTGATGGCGAAATTCAGTCCAACGGCACTGTTAACCCACACCAAAAAGTTACAGGCTGAAAGGAAAACCTGACGTCCGAATGCTCAGATAAAAGCTCAAACGACAAGAAGAATCTTCTTACCACACTGCAATCCCTGTTGCTCTTGGTTGCTGATGAGACTGGACGATGGAAGAGAGATTCTAGTTTCTTGATCTTCTAGACCAATTCGATCCCAAAAGCTTACTGGGAGCCACATGGCCAAGCAACTAAAGGCGTATCGTATCAGCTATACTCTACTGATATTGTTTATACTCTACTGATATTGTTTATGCGACTACTCTTTCGTCAGAAACTTCAAATTGTTTATGCTCCTAGCTGGTACCAATTTACCCGGCAACCAACAAATGGCTGATCAACGTTCACCTTCCAGGCCAACAGTTGCTCTGCCAGATAATTTCAGCATTAAGATCGTTACAAAATCACAAACAAAGCAGGAAATTTTACTGGCCATAATTTGAGACAACAGCAAACAAATGTCTCCTGAACTTCTACATCTAAACTCCAGGTGAAAATGTTGCCATGTAACGTTCAGTGAACCTGAAGCTTGGATAAGGAACATACGGTAAAATTGATGAATGCGAGAGACCTGTTTCTCTACTAGGCTATTAGCAGCAGTATTCCCATTACTATGCTGAATCTTCTCTGCGTGCATATCCGAACATAGGGGAGCTTTATCAACAAGAACGTGCTGAAACCAAACTGGCTGGTATGCCGTAAAATGCTCATCAGTATCTGTGAACAAATACAAGCACACAAATCCGATGACAATGCATCAAATGACAATTGCTAAAACATTAAGAATCTGCTTAAGGGAGGCAACGATTGGCAGTCAGGATTGTCAATCTGTTTCCCGTGCCAAACTCCATCCTGTTTGTCTTCGTTTCCTAGCCGCAGAAGTTGAGCTTCTTTATAACTTTTGCATAAGCTAAATGCACCAATGCAGGCTTCCGAAGTCTTCGTTTTGCTTCCTTGGACTGTAATATCATGAATAATCACATCAATTTCAATACAGAAATGCCAAAGTGATTATGAACAATGACAACTATCTGAAACATCAGAACCTACATGGATGCATCAGGATATTTTGGAAAATGTTTGATGGTTTCCACAAATGAATGTGCAAATGATGTGGCTTTAGAAGATGCATCCAAGTAGTCTATATGAAACACTTTGTTAGGTGTTCCCTGGGTGGGCCGGGGATGCCTTCAACTTAAACTTGGTTAACGTTTTGTAATTTACGTTTGCTGACGGAAGTTGGTTCACTTGCTCGAAAAGAAGTGGGTTTAGCGGACTTGGTTAGGGCCTTAAGGGGCTGCAGACTGCAGTTCAGTTCCTAATTTACAAGGCAACCCAAAGCTATATACTAGTGAAACGCTCCACCAGATTTGCCCTGGACCCCTTTTTTTTTTTTGAAACAGGAGTCTAGCCACCGATTGATTAACGAAACATAAAGTTCTAAAAAACACCACCACACCACACGCAAGGGTGGATTTTGATGGGCAATGGCATCGCCGTCCTGACAGAGTATCATACGACTACCTTTATTACACAATACCACCATGTCATGGCCTGAGCCTGAGCGCAGGCCGCACTCATGAGAGACGGGAGGCTTCGGCCTGGCACCGCGATAGCTGAAGGGAGAAGGCGCAAGGGATGCACACAGGACAGGGGAGAAGCAACAGGACGAGGAATAGAGAAACAGAGGAAGAGAGGTAGTAGATTGATTGGTAATTCTTGCTTGCCTTATTGATAAATCACGCTTAGCCTTATATAGTCAGTATATAGCCGGCATAAGCAATAGTTTTGGAAACAATGACTAATTCCATCTTTAAGAGATTGGAATTTAATTAAATATCCTTAAGGGATTTATCTCTAATCAAACATTAACCATATCCCCAGGGCACTGCCTAAGCAGCCGGTGTCCTAGCTGTCCTATGGACATAGTGCTTTCCCCACACGACATCTCTCCCCCCGTTGACAAGCAGCTCGTCCGCGAGCTGAAATGCAGGATACTGATGCCAGAAGTCATCGAAAGGAACCCAGGAAGACTCAAAATCCGGCTGCCCGTGCCATTGGACGAGTTCCTTGACACCACGACTGCCTGTGCCATTGGACAAGGAGTTCCTGGACACCGCGAGCCACTCTGGTGTGGACAACAACCCTGGGAGATGGGCAAACTCGGTCATGCTGCATTTCAAGCAGTGGTGGGGGGCTGCTGGGCGCATTGCCATGATACAGTTTGAGGAGCCCCACATGGAAGATGTCGTGGATCAGTGCACAGGCTGGCAGCTCCAGACGGTACGCGATGTCTCCGATCTTGGCCAGAATTTTGTAAGGTCCGTAGAAACGTGGTGCGAGTTTCCAATGAGCTGGGAGAGCAATGGATGATGCTTGGCGGTGCTGAAGTCGGAGCCACACCCACTGTCCCAACTCAAAGGTCAGCGTCCGATGATGAAGGTCGTATTGCTGCTTGTAGTATTGTTGGGCCTACAGCAGTCGTTCCCGGATGTCATGAAGAAGCGGGTCTCAGTCCCCAATGAGTTCGTCGACGGCCGGAACGCGGGCAGTGTCGTCATACTGCCGCAGTGAGGGTGGGTCATGACCATAGACAACCTTAAAAGGTGTCTCCTTCAAGGAGGACTGGAAGGAGGTGTTGTAGCAGTACTCAGCCCACAAGAGCCAGCGGAGCCATTGACGGGGGCGGTCGCCGGTGAGGCAATGGAGGTACATGGCGATAATTTTGTTGACGGCCTCCGTTTGCCCATCGGACTGCGGGTGGAATGCCGAACTCAAGTGGAGCCTGACGCCGATGAGGTGGAAGAGCCCTTGCCAGAAGTTGCTTGTGAAAATAGGGTCACGGTCGCTGACGATGGAGCATGGAAAACCATGAAGCCGCACCACCTCATCGAAGAACACCCGGGCCATCGAGCTAGCTGTGTACGGATGTGCTAATGGCACGAAGTGGGCGTACTTGGAAAAGCGGTCAACTATGGTAAGAATGACCGACTTCCCATTGATGCAGGGTAGACCTTTGATGAAGTCCAGTGATATGTCGGCCCAAACTTGGAAAGGAACCTCCAATGGCTGGAGGAGGCCGGCAGGTTGGAGTTGCTCCACCTTGAACCGTTGGCAGGTTTGGCAGTTGTGAATGAATTCCTGCACCACCTTCTTAACATGAGGTATATAGAAGTCTGCTTTGAGCCGCATGAGGGTCTTCTGGATGCCCTCATGGCCGACTGTGTGGGCTGCCTCGAGAACAGTTGATAGGAGTGGTGAGGATGGATGAATGTAGACCTTGCGGTTGTACAGTACCAACCCATCGTGCACGCTCCATGGGTCACCCAGCTAGCCACCCAGTACCTAGGCCTTGATGGTGGCTAGGTCGATCGCCCCCTTGGCCTCTTGGTGAAGGTCATTGAAAACAGCAAAACTCGGGGCCAAGAGAGCCTTTAGGGAAGCGTTGTCAGTGTCGCGGTGGGAGAGGGTGTCAGCCACCACGTTCTGCTTCCCTGGCTTGTACTCGACCCGAAAGTCCAAGCCAAGAAGCTTGCTCACCCAATGATGTTGCGAGATTGTTGACAACTGTTGGTCCAGTAGAAACTTGAGACTGTAGTGGTCGGTGCGGACAATGAACAGTCGGCCCTAGACATACGGTCGCCAATGCCATACTGCCTGGACCAACCCGATCAGCTCCCATTCGTAGGCGGCTAGCTTTGCATGTCGCGGTGGAATGGCGCGACTGAAGAACGCCACCGGTCCGCCGCCCTAATGGAGTATGCCGCCAAACCCCGTTCTCGAGGCATCGCACTCGATGATGAACTGTTTGTTGAAATCGAGAAGCTAGAGGACAGGAGTCGCGGAGCATGGTGAAGGCTGTGGTCGCTTCATCTGTCCAGCGGAATGCTTCTTTCTTGAGGAATTTTGTTAGGGGTTCTGCGATGGTACCGAAACCACGGCTGAACTTGCGATAGTAGCCCGCGAGTCCCAAAAATCTGTGGAGGGCGCGCACGATCCGGGGTACAGGCCAAGCAGCGACCGCCTGTACCTTCTGATTGTCCATCGCGACGCCTTGCTCTGAGATGGCGTGGCCTAGGTAGCCAATAGATGATTCCCCAAAAAAGACATTTGGACCTCTTAAGGAATAGCTTGTGCTGGTGGAGAAGCCACAGAACCGCTCAAACATGCCGTAGATGATCCGACCAGGCGGTATTGTAGATCAAAATATCATCAAAAAAGACAAGGACAAAACGATGTAAAAAGGGGCGCAACACATCATTCATGAGGGCTTGGAATGTAGCTGGAGCGTTGGTCAAGCCAAAAGGCATGACCAAGAATTCAAAGAGCCCTTCGTGTGTTCGGAATGCCGTCTTCTCAATGTCCGATGGATGCATGAGCACCTGATGGTACCCGGAACGAAGATCAAGCTTGATGAAGAACTTGGCGCAACGGAGTTTGTCCACCACTGGGACGAGAAACTTATCCTTGACTGTCTTGTCGTTGAGGGCACGGTAGTCGACACAGAAACGCCATGTGCCATCCCGTTTCTTGACGAGGAGCACCGGTGAGAACGGTGAATGACTGGGCCGGATGATCCATTGCTGCACCATCTCGCCGCATTGTCGTTCTAGCTCGTCTTTTAGCAGTTGCGGGTAGCGGTACGGGCTAACTGCCACCGAAGTCGTCCCTGGCAGCAAGTGTATATGGTGGCTGCAGGTACGCTCAGGTGGCAGTCCGGTTGGCATGAAGACTAATGCAAACTCTTCCAGTTGTTCATCCATCAAGTTAACTAAGCATGGTAGCGCACGGGTTGTAGGTGTGCGCACACCCAAACCTTCCCATGTCACGATGCGGTTGCCGTGGCGGAATGAAATCGTCTTGTTGGTGAAGTCCCAGAGGATTGGTCCTAGCATCTCAAGCCACTAGACGTCGAGTACCAGATCGAACTCCAGAGGAATCATGTAGCAGTCAATGGCGAAATCCTCATCTCCAACCTTCAAATGCATGGCGTGGCCCCGTCCCAAGCTCTAGACGCGCTCACCGTTTGCCACGGTGACCTGGAGGCCACGGCAGGGCTGCAGAATGATGCCAGTGCGCTGCACCGTTTCCACATTGATGAAGTTGTGATTAGACCTTGTATCAAGCAGGGCTGTGAGAGGTACACCAGCCAGCATGACCCTGATCTGCACCATGCGAGTACCGGGGTTGTATGCCGGTGAGGGCATACAAGGAGTGCCCAGTTCGCCGTTGTCGAAGTTGTCGTCGTCGCCCACACTTGGTGCGCTGAGGACAAAGCCGCCGGCAGTTATGGCCCAGCATATAGCGTTCTTCGCAGTTGAAGCAGAGGCCAGCCTCACGACGAGTGGCCATCTCGTCCGGAGTGAGGCGGTGCCGGCGCATGGGCGGGCGTGGAGGGTGAGCCACCGCCAAAGGTCCTACCTGGTTCCCAGTCGCCCCCGCCACGGTTGCTATGGGGGCCACAGCTAGAAGCAATGCAACCGGAGCAGCGGTTGTTGCTCTGTTTTTCACCGCGCGGTAGAAATATGAGGGTTGCTGGTCAATCCGTTGTCCCTCCCTTGCGATCAACACTCGCCGCTCATATGCCCGTGCCAAAGCCATCGCCATCTGGAGGTTGGCCGGATTCTAGAGCTCAACATCTGTGCGGATTGGCACCATCAAGCCCGGCGTGAAGAGCTACACTTGTTGGCGAGGTTGGAGGTGCTCCGCGTGGCATAGGACCGCCAAGAAGCTGGGCTGATAATCCTCCACGGCCCCCGTCTACCGGAGCTCCTTGAGTTCTCCCAGAGGGTTGTGTCGAATGGATGAACCAAATATCAGGTTAACAAATTCTTTGAAATTGAGCCAGTTTGGCTCACCTTCATCGCACTCAAGTTGGAAATACCACTGTTACGCGGCACCGGTCAGATGGTACGAGGTGAGCCAAACTTTCTCTAGTTTTGAACTTTCTCTCGAGTTTATGGTAGCGTGGGAACTGAACTCAAATCGCCTTTCTTTGCGGCATGATTGAAACCACAGTTGTTGCTTTGGCGAGATAGCAATCATTCGCTTGGCCTCTTCTCCAAATTCACCACGCGATCACATGCACTAGTGAGTTGCTCCTCAAAGGACGCAATGGCGCGGTCCATGTTCGTGGACGTCGCCGTCAACAGGGCCAATTGCCTCGTGATGGCCACAAGTTGCTCCTCCATCTGGATGCCCGAGGTCACCGGTTCTGATACCAAGTTGTCACGGCCTAAGCCTGAGCGCAAGCCGTGCTCGTGAAAGACGGGAGGCTTCGGCCTGGGGCCTCGGCCTGGTGCCGTGATAGCTAAAGGGAGAAGGCGCAGCGGATGCGCACAGGACAGGGGAGAAGCAACAGGAGGAATAGAGAAACAGAGGAAGAGAGGTAATAGATTGATTGGTAATTCTTGCTTGCCTTATTGATAAATCACGCTTAGCCTTATATAGTCGGCATAAGCAGTAGTTTTGGAAACAAGGACTAATTCCATCTATAAGAGATTGGAATCTAATCAAATATCCTTAAGGGATGTATCTCTAATCAAATCTTAACCATATCGCCATGGCACTGCCTAAGCAGCTGGCGTCCTAACTGCCCTACAGATATAGTGCTTTCCCCACATGACACATCAGCTCCCTACTAAGAAAACCTCACGCAAAACGCTCCTACTTGCAGATCGACAAAATAGCAGACATACTTTGCAAAACGAAAACTATTCTTCGCCAACTCCTACAGCTTCCAATCTTCTAGACAATGGCGCCCATCCTCTTGATCTACTGAAGGCTTCATTCGCCACTTGCCACAGCAGCTTGGACCCCAAACGTAGAGCTTCACGCAAGCCTTCTTTCTGCAGTCCGGCCCAGAATTCAATATAGTGACAAACTTGAAACAAAACTGTAGTGGGATCGCAAGGAAACTTTCTTTGAAAACAAGTGTCATTCCTTGTTTTCAAAATCATCCGAAGCACAGCAGCGATCCCAACAGCCATCAAACTTCTAAACTTCCTAGGGAACTTCGCAATACAGCTAATCCCTAGGTTTTGCACTGAATCTGGCGGATTACCCACACTGAAATCGCAACAAACAATACTCTAAATATATTTTACCAAAGGAAAAGAAATAAACAGGTGTTCTACAGATTCCTTAGCACCACAGAGCATGCACTTATCTGTCCCTTTCCATCCCCTTCTCAACAGATTGTCTTTGGTTAGGATTCTATCGTTCGATACTAACCATAGAAAAATCTTAATTTTTAGAGGAACTTTGTTTTTCCACAGTTGCTTATGTGGGAAAATCACTTGCTGCATTTTCAGATGTCTGTAAAAGGATTTAATCAAAAACTTCCCTTTTCTACCTAAATTCCAACTTAATCTATCAGGATCCTCACTAAGGTTAATACCTGCACATTTGCTTTGCAGATCTTGCCATACGATAATAGTCTCACCCCACAACATCCTCCTAAACCTGATACAACCCCACGCTTCTTCAAAAACTTTGGCAACAGAGATGTTCTTGCTAAAAGTCAGATTGTAGAGTCTTGGATATTGGCTAGCTAGAGGTTTAATACCTAGCCAAATATCCTCCCAGAATCTAGCTCTTTCCCCATTCCCAATCTTCCTGCTACAACAAGCACAGAAAAGGTCTTTTAACCTCTAAGATCCCTTTCCAAAAATGAGAATCTTGTGGCTTGCTAACGCAACTTGCAATATTGCAAGCATGAGATAAATAGTTTTTTTGTTAAAAACTCCTGGCAAGGCCCATCTTCATTTTCCAATTTCCAAAGCCATCAACCTAGAAGAAATTTGTTCATTGTATCCAGGTCCAAAACCCCTAAACCCCCTTGGTCGTTAGGTTGGCACACCACTGGCCAACCCACCAAATGAGATTTGCCCTGGACCTGGGTGACATTTCATCATATAGAGGAAAAGAAATCCTTAACTGATGGCAATTATGAAGTAGCATTTTGGTGATATTACATCATATAGTAATTCGAACATATACCATTCTGCTACTACTTCAGTATGTTGCATAATCAAGCTCGGTTCTGGTTTTTATCCTTTCTGTTTTCGGAAGAGTCCAGGTTGTTTTCGCTTTCAGTTTTTGAATTCCCGTTTTGTACTCATATTTGGTCCTATTTAAGAGCAATAGATTAATGAGAAAAGCTGTGATCCGGGCAGCACCAAAATAATCCCTGAAGTTCATTGAGTTCTTCAGTTTTTTGTGTGCGTGCAATTGCCTGTCTTCATTGTCGCTAGCAAGGGGAAGCGAGAATCGAAGACATCATTTGGTATCAGAGCCGGATCGGCCCCGGGAGCGAGACCAAGCGATCGTGTTCTCCGTCATGCCGCGCCATCGATCGGCTTCACCGCCAAGGCAGTCTCGGGAGGAGACGACGCCACCATCGGGAGCGGTGGCGGCAGCGGCGGAACGGAGCGCGGTCTGGTGATCCATCGGGTCACCAAGGAGGTCAGCAGCAGCGGGGCGTTCCCAACGCTCACGAAGACCAACTACTTCGACTGGGCGGCGCTCATGCGCGTGATGCTGCAGGCGCGCGGCCTGTGGAACGCGGTAAGCATCGGCACCGTCGACTACGTCGAAGATCGTATGGCGCTGGAGGTCATCGCCAAGGCGGTCCCGGCGGAGATGATGGGAACCATCGCCAGCAAGGCGACCGCCAAGATCGCGTGGGACGCAATCAGCACCATGAATATCGGCGTGGAGTGCGTGCGCAAGGCGAAAGCAAATACGCTCCGGCGCGAATTCGATGGGCTCAAGTTCCACGATGGTGAGACGGTGGATGAATTCGGCGTCCGAATAATCAACAGGATCGCGCATCAGCTCGCGGTCCTCAATGACGACTCAACGGAGGAAGAGATCATCCGTAAATTCCTCCGGGCACTACCGCCGAGGTACGCACAGATCGCCATGGTGATCGAGACCCTTCTCGATGAGCGAAATCTCCGTCGAGGAGCTCATCGGCCGGCTAAAATCTGCGGAGGAGCGACATGATCTCGGCGGTTGCTCCATCGCTAAGCTGAACCTCACCGAGGACGAGTTGATCGCGCGCGTGGCGGCGAAGATGCAGCTCTCCGGCGAGGGGTCTTCAAGACAGCCAACGTCGAACTATCGAAGAGGACATGGCCCAGGGCATGGCAAGGAAGGTGGCTCGCGCGGAGGCTCCAGGCCACCCAAAGCTTCAGGCAGTGGTGGCAATGGCGCAAATCAAATCGGCAGGGATCAATGCCGGTACTGTGGGAAGACAGGGCACTGGGCCCGTGAATGCCGTAAAAAGAAACAGGACGAGGCAGCCCACATGGTCCAAGTTGAGAAGGAAACAGAACCCACCTTATTGGTGGCAACGGCGACAGTCAACGCCACTGTCTCCAATTCACTTCCTTCGCTTGCGCCTGCTCCGCATTTCCTAAATCTTCCTCTCGCGACAGCACCGCCGGCAAAATCCTCCTTGATACACCTCGAGGAAGAAGAGTTGTTCGTCCAGCTCGGCGGGAAGGGCGTCGGTGACTGCACCCGGTGGATTCTCGACACCGATTCCCCACCCGCGTCTGCATCGCCGGCTGATTCTTCCTTGATCCACCTCGAGGAAGAAAAGCTCTTTGTCCAGGTCGGCGAAAAGGGCGTCGACGACTGTACCCGGTGGATTCTCGACACTGGCGCGACGAATCACATGACAGGGGTGAGATCCGCTTTCGCCGAGCTCGACACGGGGATCCGTGGCAATGTCCGGTTCGGGGACGGCTCCTTCGTCGGCATCGAGGGGCGAGGTACGGTGCTTTTAAACTATAAGAACAGGGAGCACCAAGAGCTCGGCGGCGTCTACCACATCCCCAAGTTGACGGTGAACATAGTCAGCCTCGGCCAGCTGGATGAGGACGGCTTCAAGATCCTGATCGAGGACGGGATTCTCAAGATCTGGGACCAACGGCGGCGGCTGATGGCGAAGGTGCAGCGCTCGCCAAGCCGGCTCTACATCCTCGACCTCGACGTCGGCAAGCCGGTGTGCCTCGCCGCACGGAGCAGCGAAGTGGCCTGGCAATGGCATGCCAGGTACGGCCACCTCGGCTTTCAGGGGCTCAAGCAGCTCACGCAAAGGGAGCTGGTGCGCGGACTCCCACAGATCAACCACGTCAATCAGGTCTGCGAGAGCTGTCTCGCCGGCAAGCAAAGGAGGCACCCGTTCCTGGCGGCGAGCGTGTACCGAGCCAAGAACCTTCTAGAGTTGGTCCACGCCGATCTGTGCGGGCCCATCACCCTGAAGACGCCCGGCGGCAAACAGCTCTTCCTTTTTGTCGTCGACGATAAAAGCAGGTTCATGTGGATCGTGCTACTAGAGTCGAAGGATGAGGCCGCGGCGGCGATAATTCGCCTTCAAGCTCGAGCGGAGGCAGAAGCAGGAAAGAAGATGGGCACACTCCGCACAAACCGCGGCGGCGAGTTCACGGCAAAGACGTTCGGTGACTATTGCGCCGAACAGGGCATCCAGCGCCATCTCACCGCGCCATATACTCCTCAGCAGAACGGCGTGGAGCGGCGCAACCAAACCGTGATGGGCCTGGCGCGAAGCATGCTCAAGGCAATGCGCATGCCCGGCTGGTTTTGGGGGGAGGCGGTCACGACGGCCGTCTTTATCCTGAATCGTGCGCCAACGAGAAGCGTCGAGAGGATGACACCATTCGAAGCCTGGTACGGTCACAAACCACCCGTGCATTTCTTCCGTACTTTTGGCTGCGTTGCACATGTCAAGGTCGTTGGCGGACATCAATGGAAACTCGACGACCGGAGCACCGCAATGGTGTTCATCGGGTACGAGCCGGGCTCCAAGGTATACAGATTCTACAATCCGAGCGCCCAACGCGTGGTCATCTCACGCGATGCGGTGTTTGACGAAGCAAGGGCCTGGGCCTGGAGCAAGCACGGCGAGAACTCGAGTACGGCGGACTCGGAACCGTTCCACATCGATCAGATGATCGTGACGATCCGCCGTGACATGAAGGTGCGGGACGCGACGCACGACGACGTCGCCGGGCGCGAGACGCCCGTGCGGTGGACGCCAGCGTCGCGGTGCGAGCCTCGCACGCCACGTTAGCCTCATCCGCGAGCAAATCGAGTTCGCTTCACCACCGAGCGGGGATCTGGACCTGGATGGCGACCACGACGACGATGTCCCGCTCCGGTTCAAGACACTGGAAAACATCCTCGGCCCCGCAGTGACTCCAGGACTGGCAGAGCGGGAGATGTGGGATGATCTGCTGCTCGCCGTGGGCGATGAGCCTGCCACGTTCGAAGAGGCTCGTGGCGAGGAATGCTGGCGGAAGGCGATGATCGAGGAGATGGCGTCGATCGAACAAAACAGCACGTGGACGCTCGTCGACTTGCCTTCAGGCCATCGCCCAATCGGCCTGAAATGGGTATTCAAATTGAAGCGCGACGAGCAGGGGCATCGTCAAACACAAGGCGAGACTCGTGGCAAAGGCTACGCCCGAAGAACGGGGAATCGACTACGACGAGGTCTTCGCGCCTGTTGCTCGGATGGAGTCGATCCGGATGTTGCTCGCTGTGGCAGCTTGGGAAGGTTGGCTTGTGCATCACATGGATGTCAAGTCGGCGTTTCTCAACGGCGACCTGAGCGAGGAGGTGTACGTCGGGCAATCGCCAGGTTTCGTCGCAGCTGGGTATGAACAGAAGGTGCTGAGGCTACGAAAGGCCTTGTACAGACTCCGTCAAGCACCGCGCGCGTGGAATGTGAAGCTCGACAACAGCCTCTGCAACCCCGGCCACCGGTGCGCCAATGAGCACAAAGATGTACACCGGCGCTGCAACTTCACGCGTGGTGGTGGGCGTCTACGTCGACGATCTCATCATCACGGGATCACGCTTGGAGGACATCGACACGTTCAAAGGCGAAATGCGTCGACTCTTCCGCATGAGCCCTGGGGTTGCTCTCGTACTACCTCGGGATCGAGGTGAAGCAGTGCCAGGCAGCGTACGCACGCAAGCTACTTGAAAAAGCACAGCTTGAAGGCTGCAACGCGTGCGAGGCACCCATGGAGGTGCGTCTGAAGCTTTCCAAGAACAGTGCCACGCCAGAGGTGGACTCGACGATGTATCGTAGCTTGGTGGGAAGTTTGCGGTACCTGGTGCATACACGGCCCGACATCGCTTTTTTGGTGGGCTACGAAGCGATTCATGGAGAAGCCACGGCAGAGCACCTTGTCGCCGTCAAGCATTTGCTCCGATACATCTCCGGCACGATCGACTACGGCATCATCTACTCCAAGCGCTCGAGCGGCGACATTCACTTGACAGGCTACAGCGACAACGACTTGGGGGGAGATGTGGATGACAGGAAGAGCACCACTGGGATCATCTTCTTCCTCGGTGGGATGCCAATTTCTTGGCAATCCCAGAAGCAAAAGGTGGTAGCGCTCTCCTCTTGTGAAGCAGAATACATCGCGGGCGCGACAGCAGCATGCCAAGCAGTGTGGCTCTCACGGTTGCTGGAAGACGTGATCGGCACCAAGCTCCAGCTGCAACAATTGAAGATGGATAACATGTCCGCGATCGCCTTAAGCAAAAATCCTGTCCTTCACGACAGAAGCAAGCATATCGATACAAAATTTCACTTCATCCGTGAATGTCTTGACAGTGGGAAGATATGCTTGGATTTCACGAGCTCGTGAACGACTGTCGACATTTCGACTAAGTCACTCGGATGCGCCAAGTTCTGTGAATTGCGCGAGAAGATTGGCATCGTCAAGATCAAGTGAACCGAGCAAAAATTAGGGGGAGATTGTTGCATAATCTAGCTCGGTTCTAGTTTCTATCTCTTTCATGTTTTAGCTAAATTAGGAGAATATGTTTCCTTTCTGGTTCAGCTCTTTCTTTGAAGAGTGTAGTCCGTTTCTGTTTTCAGTTTTTGAATAGTATAGAATGCAAGCAGAGTCCAGAACGTGTACGCGTCATGGTGTATACGGACACCGTTTCCTAATCAGTTTTGTACTCATATTTGGTCCTATTTAAGAGCAATAGATTAATGAGAAAAGCTGTGATCCGGGCAGCACCAAAATAATCCCTGAAGTTCATTGAGTTCTTCAGTTTTTTGTGTGCGTGCAATTGCCTGTCTTCATTGTCGCTAGCAAGGGGAAGCGAGAATCGAAGACATCACAGTACACTACACAGACGGGACAGTTTTGTTCCATCAGGACAAATTCGGAAGATTGCAAAGCGTAGGCTGGAGTGGTCAACGATTCATGAGAGAAACCTACACTAGTACGTCTGTGGGATACATACATTCGATTGTAATATGAGGGGGGAGAGAAATGAGAGCATTGGCATGTACATATGTATGTATGTACCTTGAGGTGTGCATTGTGGCGCTTGCCTGCCCTCCACCTGCGGATCTGTCCGTCATTCATGGTTCTGAACCTAAACTTCATGGACCTAACACACCAATCCAAACTAGTTAAGCAAGCAGTGCTGATAGAGATTTGAGAATGCAAGAGAGACGTACGAGGGGGCCTTCATCTTGTATTTCTTGACTTTGGAGGTGGTGGGCGTGAGCGGCGCGCGCGACCTGTCCTTCTTGGAGTAGTGGCGTACCTGCACCGCCATCACCGGAGGCCGGAGGAGGGAGGAGGAAGCAGTGGACGCCCAATGGAAGGGCATGGGCGGAGGCAGGTGGCGGCGGCAGGAGAAGGGAACAGAGGGGGCTTTGGAAACCGCGGGTGGCCGGGCATGGACGGAGGAGGAGGAGAGGAAGCGGCGGGTGAGGCCGGCGGCGGCAGAGCACCACCACCGCCGCATCGTGCCGGTCGATCTGCGCTTGCAGTTGTGTTTGCTTGTGGCGGATAGCCTACCTAGGGTTTGTTCCCTTCCTTACGAATCTGTCTTATAGACTATTGGGCCCACCATTGCAGACAAACAAAGCCCAGCCCAGCCCATATAATCAATCCTCTTCTAAGTTGCTCGTGTGGCAGCTCTCTCTAGTGTTATGTTGTTCCATACACTTTCTGTCTTCTGACTTTTTAAAAGCTAATTTTTAAATAGATTATTTTTTTAATATGTTTTTTATATATACAGGAGCCATTTTTAACATAGTAAGTTCTTAATACAGAGAGAAGAAAATGACCCGAATAAAAAAAAACCTTCGGTGCAGAGAAGCATGTATGCAGCTGAATCTGAAATCTCTCCCTCCCTGAATAGTGGATGGACAAGCAAGACAAACTCTGAATTAAGGAGAAATTAATTTAATTAATGAGTAGTGTTATGAACCGTAGAAAAAGAATGACCCCCGAACCAATTACCCTCTGCGAGGGATAACTGTTGAGATACGGATAGACTACACTAACGCAGATTAAAATTTTTCTACCATGTAAATCAGGAAGCCATGCGAATAAGAGATTATAGATCGTTACCACTAGACGCGCAGTATAGTGGAAGTAGGGTTGAAGCAGCCGATTCAACGAAGAGCGCATCGGTATTGCAGTAGTAGTCAAACGTCCTCCGTCCAACCATCTCCTCACGTGATAGCCTCGATCAGTGCCGCAGCCGCAGCAGCGTCTCTATTGAAGTCCACACGTCTAGGGATGGAGCACCTGCGTCGATATGCTAGCACCAGTGCGCACGGTAGGGGATACGAGAGGAGGCGGCTAGGGTTTCGACAGGTGTGTTTTGGGATACCTCTCTCAGGCCCGCACCTCTCCTTATATAGCCTCCAATCGGATCGATATCCGATACGAGTAGAGATCGAATCCTACTCAGAAACTATCATCCGACCTCTCATCGTTCCAGCCCATTAAGTGTGTGACCCCGTAGATTCATGTGTATTTGGCCATGGGCTGAAAACTCCTTTTCGGCCGATAAGTCAGTAGCGGTCCCTAGCAAGACATAATAACTCCCAAACACACATAAAAATTATATCGGACGAACATATATAGTGCTTATGTGTCGATCCCTTTGCCTCATGATACCAGATCGAACTCAAGGCGAAAAATATGACATCTTATGATAGCTCGATCCTTCACTCGAACCTGTAGTGGATTACTCAGTTATGATTGACTCCTCAATCACACTTGGTATAGCTATGCACTTTCTTAATCCAACCACATCGAGAGGCCCAGAGATGTCTCCTGTTATATAGGAGGGGCAAATTCCATCTTGATCGCTCATATTCCTCTACATGTTTCATAGCAAACCCGAAAGCTACCTTTATTACCACCCAGTTACGGAGTAGTGTTTGGTAACCCCTAAGGAAACTATTACATATGTAGGAAACAATGACGACCTCATGTCTAGTGAATGGGACATGTATAATGACAGAAATGCCCTTAAAAAGGATGCTTGGGTGTAAAGACATAAATGTATTGTTAACAAATTTCTATTATAATATATCATATATATCACATTTCTATTATAATATATCACATATATTATTTTTATGTGTCTAATATAAATATTTAAAAAATATTAATCAATAAATTTAGAAGTTTAAGCGCACATATCTCAAAACGACTTTTTTTAGTGATAGGTGAGGTATCATTAAAGCAAAGGGCACATAAAAATCAATCTCATCCAGCCTGTTTGGCTGGTGAGAAACCGGGCGGAGTATTTTCTCAAGACGAGGTCTACAAGTTAAACGTAGTACACGTTAAAAGCCTAACATTGAGGGGAGGGGCCCGAATATGTTTAGTGTTTAGTCTAACTCTCAAGCAAGAGACTAAGAGTGGTTTTTCAGCTATCTAACTGGATCTTCTGCAGCATCGTTTTTGCTGCTCTCCTGTTCAGCTAGCAGTGCTGAAGAAGAGCAGCAGCCACTCTGCCTCGGCCTTGCAAGCAGTGAGTGAGATTGCAAACGATCAGTCCATTTTCCTTTGATTGCAACCGCCATTGGTTGGATTGGTTGGGCTGTAGCTGGCTGCTACGTGAAAAGATCACTTTTTTCAAGCTTGTCTTGGGCTACAAGGGAAAGGTGAAATGACATGCCTTGCACCTGCCGTTGGCCTCAACAACCATGGATGGATAGATGGTGCTAATAGAGGAGTTGCACTCACAGTCAGGAGAGGAGGAGAACGCCCCCTCGCTTCCAGAGGTACGTAATGTTTCGGATTCATCTGCTTCCGCCCTGCTACTTTCTTTTCACAATCTGCAGTCGTTTCTACCTAGTCTGCACTGCTTTAATGGGAGTTCCTAGTCTTGGAGGTGGTTGGCAATGGCATCGATCCCTAGCTAGCTATCTAGCTTAGACATTGCTGTACATGTGGCCACCGCCGCTGACATTAGGGAATTCAGCGGCAACGTGTGTCCGTCTTGCTGTATATCATCGTCTAGTGGTGCTCTGCTCTACTCCGTCTTGATGTTGCGGACGGCTTCACCGGACGGTCAGGCTGCTCCGACCATAAGGAATCGGACGGCAAGGATCGGAGTCACCGGCGAGGAGGGTCGGCCAAAGTTAGAGAAGAACCCGTCGTTGGCGAGCTGCAAAGGAGAAGAAGCCAATTAGGCTTGCTAGTAGCATTAGAGGGGTAAGAGAAACTTAAGGAAAGAGGCAATGCCTAGGGTGGTTCTCCGAGATGAACTGGCGATGATGGTAGCTGAAGGAACTTCCGGCGGCGGTGATTTTGAGCTCTGGGAGTTAGAGCGTGGAGTGCGAGGTGGATAAGGAGCAATCAAGGAATTGACCGTGCTTTTATAGCTGGGGAAAGGAGTGGGGAGCATTGGACGAGTTAAGGCGCTCGGTAGTGATTCCTCTGTTATGCACTCAAGTAGAGGGAGGGCGAGGCCAAGGCTAGCGCTGAGCTAGGGCAGAGAGGGGAGCACCAGGTGCACACTACGACTACTAAGGCGTAAAAGCGCGCGGGGAAGAGGCGATACTGACGGGCATTCACCGCTTGCGTACGGCGGTGCGGCGGCGAGGCCACGGGGCGAAGCTCGACGGGAGGGGTGATAGGGCTAGATAGGAGGAGTAACGTGAGCTCAGCTCAGGCGGCTTTAAGGCGGTGAAGCATCAATGCCACAGTCAACGTGCGCTGACCAAGATGCGACAACAAAACCAGAAGCGGCTTCCGCGGTCGACCGTGGCGGCGAGCGGAGGGACGATGTGCGGAGGAGCTAGGGTGTGAGACGAGCATCTAGGCCCAAGAGGAGGAGTACGGGCTGACGACGGAGCTGCCACGGGGAAGGCTAGCGCCGAGGAGAATGGAAGAAAACCGCAGGCGCAACGCAGCGTGGCTGCGCGCTCGCATAGGTGGAAACAGGGGAGAGGAGGAACGAAGGAAGGGGAAGGGGAAAGGAAGGCTGGGCCGGCTGAGCAGGCCAAAAGGCCCAAGGAGCCAAGAAAAGAAAAAGAGGCTGAGCGGACCTGCTGGGCCAAAAAAGAAAATGGGCCGACCCACCCGAAAAAAATTTGAATTTTTGGCATGAGAAAGAAAATTAAGCAAGATATACAAAACTAGGAACTAAAATTTAAACTTAAGCTTTTGAACTTTATACACCAGCTTCAACAAATAAATTTGAATTACAGCACAAAGTAACAAACTCGAAAATGGGATGTTACACAGATGTCGGCAAGATCTATCAATGGTGAGGAGGAGAAGACTTCGCTGGAATCCGGCGATGCATCAACGGCTGGATCGACCGCGACGAGTAGAAGGCGCTTCACTCGGAAAGCACCTGGCATTGTTCTTGGTAATTAAGAACAGAGAGACTCACACAAGCTTGCCTTTGTTCGAATGGTTGGAGAGCACACTTAGTTGCCTCTGTGCTGTGCAGGTTTCGAAGTGTTGGAGAGCATCGCCTTCTCCGGAGTAGCGCTGAATCTGGTGGTTTATCTGGGCACGGTGCTTCGCGGCACCATTGCCTTCAACGCTGCTCATGTCGATACCTGGAACGGAACCACCTTCATCGTGCCTGTCGTCGGTGCATTTCTAGCTGATAGCTACTGGGGGAAGTACAAGACAATCTTGGCCTCGATCCTCTTCTATCTCGTCGTAAGTCTTCTTCTTCTTCTTCTTCTTCTTCTTCTTCTTCTTCTTCTTCTTCTTCTTCTTCTTCTTCTTCTTCACTAGTTAGTTTGCTGTGAACGAAAACAAAAATGAATGCAGGGGCTGGTGCTCCTCACTCTGTCTGCCGCGATTCCATCGCTGAGACCTGCGCCTTGCCAAGGGATCTCGTGCCCTCCGGCGAGCGGCACCCAGTTCTTCGTCTTCTTCCTGGCTCTGTACTTGACCTCCATCGGGACGGGAGGCGTCAAGTCGGCTCTGCTTCCGTTCGGGGCGGAGCAGTACGACGACAGCGACGCCGAGGAGAGCCGCAAGAAGCAGTCCTTCTTCAGCTGGTTCTTCGGCGCCATCAACCTGGGGATCTTCGTTGCGGGGACGCTGGTGTCGTGGTTGGAGCAGAACGTGGCCTGGGCTCTCGGCTTTGGGGTGGCCACGCTGTGCCTGCTGACGGCGGCGGCGGGCTTCGTGGCCGGCACGCCGTGGTACAGGGTGCAGCTCCCGAAGGGCAGCCCGCTCAAGGGCATCCTCAGGGTGCTGGTGGCGTCCGTCAGGAAGAGGAAGCTGAAGCTTCATCCGGATGCTGTCGATCTGTACGAAGAAGACGAGGATTCTTGTCAGAAGCTGGCGCACACGGAGGGATTGGGGTGGCTGGACAAGGCCGCCGTGAAGGGGAATGACGGTCCGTGGCATCTGTGCTCTGTGAGCGAGGTGGAGGGCGTGAAGATCCTGGCGCGGATGGTGCCCATCTGGGTGAGCTGTGTGCTGCACGCCGCGTCGCTGGGGCAGATGACGACGACCTTCATCCAGCAGGGGATGGCCATGGACACCAGGCTGTTCGGGGGCCGCTTCAGGGTGCCGGTGGCGTCGCTGGTGTCGGTGGAGGTGGTCTTCATGCTGCTCTGGGTGCTGCTGCACGACGCCGTCGTCATGCCGCTCGCCAGGAGGCACCTCAGGAGCAAGACTGTCGGCCTGTCGCAGCTGCAGCGGATGGGCGTGGGGCGGTTCCTGGTGATCGTGGCCATGGCCACGGCGGCGCTCGTCGAGAGGCGGAGGCTGCGCGCCGTCCACGGTGACAGGAAGCAGCTGCTGAGCATCGCGTGGCAGATCCCCCAGTTCGTGCTGGTGGCGGGGTCGGACGTGTTCGGCGGCATCGCGCAGCTGGAGTTCTTCTACGGCGAGGCGGCCGAGTCGATGCGCAGCATCTGCTCGGCCTTCTCCTTCCTGGCGCTGTCGCTGGGCTTCTACGTGAACTCGCTGGTGGTGACGGTGGTGGCGGCGGTGACCAACAAGGGCACGGGCGGCGGGTGGCTGGCGGCGGACCTCAACGCCGGGCAGCTGGACTACTACTTTTGGCTATGGGCGGCCATCAGCGCCGCAAACTTCATCCTCCACCTGCTGCTCGCCACCCGCTACACGCCCAAGCAAATCCTCCGCCCTCCCGCCTAATCCTACTCATGACTGCTCTGCTCCTAACTAGTCTGTGTGTATTTGTACTACCACTTAAATTAATTCCTCTAGTGTCCGTTGTTGTGTAGGCTAATACTGTCCGTAGTTCCATTTATATATGCAGCTCCTGGTGATCACATAATGTCCCATACTCCAGTGCTAAACTAGCCTCCTTCTAGGGGTGAAAACGGATCGGATAGTTTCCATCGGATCCGGACGTATACGGATACGGATTGTGTCGGATCGGATTTTTTTCGGATAGTTCTCGGATCGGATACGGATACGGATTTTTTTATCGGATACGGATACGAATACAGTAAGCCTAGTATCCGTCGAATATGGATACGGATACGGATTATCCGGATAATACAAAAACGGATATCTGAGGGGAGGGGAGGGACTTTAATTTTATTTTTGATTTTGGATTTCGAAAAGCACGGAAATTCATTTAAGCTCAAAAATATGAAATAAACTCCAAAATTCCGGAAAATTCACAGAAGTTCCTGGTGACATTTTGGACTTAATAAAAATATTTTCAACTAATGTTGGTATTTTAATTTTCATAATCAAAAATACTTTTTAATTTCAAAAGTTGACCTTTAAACTCCAGAAAATCCAGGAAACCAAATAAAAGACAAATAACTCCATATAATTAATTTAAAGTAAGATTTTTATAGAAAATCAAAATATCATTTTAATTAATATCTATTTTTTTGGTTTTCACTTAATTTACTTTTCAAATTAGGCTTTTTCAAAAACAGAAAATCCAGGGCAAAACTCAAAAATAAAATTTAGGCAACAAAAATATTGTGGTATTGGGAGGCGACAGAGATCTATCTCTAAACCGATTTACGGTTGCATGTCCTCTCAAGCCTGCTAGCTTCTGAAGCAAGGATCTCTTACTATAATATTGTGGTATTTACCTATAATTACCCATTTGAAGCATTTATTTGCGAACCGAAAGGATGCAAGATTGCTGCGTTGGCACTCGGAGTAGGGTAAGAAAGATGGATTTATAAGATACATTGCTGACTCTACCTAGTAGAGGAACATTGGTAAGATTTTTGTAGACTTCGCTATAGAACCGAAGATTTAGGTTGAGTATAGATGGAATGAATCCTTTTGGTAATATGATCAGCCGATATAGCACCTGACCTGTGAATGTATGCATGTACAACCTTCTTTCTTGGCTGTGTATGAAGCGAAAGTACATTTTGATGTCACTACTTATCTAAGGGCCGAAGTAACCTGAGAACGATATTTATGTGTATCTAGCACCATTGGTGGAAGATCTTGTGACATTGTAAAATGAAGGGGTACATGTATGGGATGCAGACAAACGAGAGAACTTTACTCTGCGTGACATGTTCTACACCATCAATGATTTTCCTGCCCTTGGTAACCTATCGGGATTGAGTACGAAAAGAGCCAAAGTCTGTTCACACTATTTAGATTATACCGAGAGTGTGTGGTTGAACAACTCGCGCAAAACTGTGTACATGCGTCATCGTAGGTTCCTTCCATGGTATCACCCATACTACAAGATGAAGAAATAATTTGACAAAAAAAAGAGAATGGCTTAGCACCAAGGCTTTTTAGCGGGAAAGATATCTACGATATAGTTAAGGATATCGATGTTGTACTTGGAAAGAGACGTAAGTTGAGGACCTTTTAGAAGAATATGTAGAAGATGATGTCAGTATTTTGGGACTTGCTTTACTAAGAGCACTTAGAAGTTCGCAATTGTATCGATGTCATGCACGTAGAGAATAATGTACGTGATAGCTTGATTGATCGCTTACTGAACATTCATGACAAACAAAAGATGGTGTCAATGCACGGTGTGACTTGGTCACTATGAACATGAGGACCGAGTTAGCACCGATAGAGACCGATAAAGGCCGAACGTAACTTCCCCCAGCTTCTTGGCTTGGTAGGTGATTCTCGGCAATATATTTCCATCTGAAATGATATTCGCTAGGAGATCTAATCACGTCGTCGTGAAACTCGGGTGAAATTGCTACGTGTAAAGAGTACTAGTCCATGTTTGGTGGATTCAATGGGCCAGCGAATTACACTGCTCTACCCGAAGGAAAACAGCCTCCGCAGCAGGAGTAACGGCCAGGCCCAACGCGATGAAGCCCAGGCCCAACAGATGAGCGATCGAGGGCCCAGGCTCGAGCCAGGGTTGGGTGGGCCCCACGTTAGTTGGACGGCACAGATTAATCAATCACACGCGTTAGGCCCCCCTCCTCCTCCTCCACCGAATCAACCGCGACCACCACCAAGGGTCCTAGAACCTTCTAGAAGCTTCCCTGTCCTCGTCCTCGCCTCCACCAACCCGCGTTGGCTCGGCGGCGGCCGGGCAGATCCGGCTGATCGGAGAGGAGGCGCGACTCAGGGAGATGGGTCAGGCCTTTCGCAAGCTCTTCGACGCCTTCTTCGGCAACAAGGAGATGCGGGTACTCCTCCTCCTCCTCTTCTCCTCGTTTCCTAATTGAAGAATCAATCGAGGACGGGGAGCATATCTAATCGTACTGAATTAGCGAACACTTCCATTTGTTTGGACGCAATTGCCATCCACGGAAACGAGGAGCCGAATTTTGTGCGCGGTTTTTTTTTAAAAAATAAAAAATTAGCTACATTCTCTGGTAAAGTCATGTGTTCCTCAACAGATCTTGGCGCAATAGTTTCTTCACTTTCTTGTATCCCACCACTTTCAACTGGCCGTGAAATTTCTGGTGATGACCCATTACTTCGAGGGAAATCTCCATCATTTTCAAAGTCACTTGATGATAAAATTCCACAGAGCTCAAAGGTAGCTAATCAAGAATGTACCTTCAAAGAAAAGAATGTCAAGAATGATTGCTTCAACACAAGAAATCATACGCCCTCACTTTAATTACTAGCTAGTCTGGAACTTTAGTTGCTCCTTCCTCCTTAATTATCACCACAGAGCACCACTACACTTGGTTTGTGTGCCATGTCTTCTCTTCTCTGAGAGACCGAGGCTGATGTTCCAATTTAATTGATCGTGCTTCTGAATTCTGATCAAATGGCCTGTTGCGTTGTTGTTAGGTGGTAATGCTTGGGTTGGATGCAGCAGGTAAAACCACCATACTCTATAAGCTGCACATTGGTGAAGTTCTCTCCACCGTCCCCACTATTGGTATAACACGCCGTCTGCCTCTTCCTAACTTATTTTGTTTTGACCGGTGTCAACCCTTTAGTTACGGCAGTTATCAATCCATTCATTCGTTCATCTTTTTAGTGATGCCACGCTCTGTTCCACGTTGCAGGTTTCAATGTCGAGAAGGTTCAGTATAAGAATGTAGTGTTCACTGTGTGGGATGTTGGCGGCCAGGAGAAATTGAGGCCCTTGTGGAGGCACTACTTCAACAACACCGATGCTCTGGTCATTTTATTCTCATTCCATTTATGCAGCACATAAATTAGATATAATTTCATTTTATTTAAATTAGCAATTCAACATAGAAATACTTCAGCTTTATTGTTTCTCAAAGTAGTTATTCCTTATTCCATTCCCCTTTTTTTTTCAGCACCTCTATGCCCCTCTGATTTATAACCAAGTTCAGTAGCAATCCCTGGGGTGTCAATTAACTTCTTGATGGATACTTAAGATTGAGCCCGTTTCACCTTGCATCTTTTAGGGTTCTTAGTTGCTGAGCCACCACAAAGAGAAACAGGACATAGTAAACCTGTTCTTCCAAACAGGATAGGTGTTTGTGGATGCAAGTGCGCATCTCCCAATACTCTAGCCCAAGAACTTCATGCATCAATGCACCATGCTATGCCTCAATTTTAGTACAGCACTGCTTTCCTCAGATGTAAGTTTTCTCCATTCTTTTTCTGAACTTGCAGATTTATGTTGTTGATTCCCTGGATAGGGAGAGAATTGGAAGGGCCAGAGCTGAATTTCAGGTTTGCATCATTTCGTATCAGGAACCCTGTTTCTCTTTCTGCAGTGATGTTTTATTGTGTTTTCTGCTCGAACTTATTGTAACCTAATCTCTCTTTCAGGCCATAATCAATGACCCATTTATGCTTAACAGTGTAGTACTGGTGTTTGCTAACAAACAAGACATGGTATGCTTGGCATGGTTTCTTCGATATTGCACGTATTTGTTTAAGATTGTGTGGTTTGTGTAGAATACTAGATTATCCTTTTAATTGTTTAGGATGTAGTTTCTTTGGACCTGGCTCTTGTCTGTTGTGTAACTAAAGAGGTTCTCCGAGACAGTACAAATATACAGTTAGCAGATGATAGGAATTTTACATTGTTTACGTATGTGGACATGCTTTATGGTGGGCCGATGTTAGATTTTGTTGGTATTTCCAGTTTCACTTATGAAAAAGTAGAGTTTATTTTGGCTCAGATAACATGGTTTTTATTTTCGCCGAACCGCTGCTCACCCTGGGAAAAATCTGTGTGTTGAATCACGCAGAGGGGTGCAATGACTCCGATGGAAGTATGCGAGGGCCTTGGTCTGTATGACCTGACGAACCGTATCTGGCACATCCAAGGCACCTGTGCTCTTAAAGGTGATGGCCTGTACGAAGGGTTGGACTGGCTAGCGACAACTCTGGACGAGATGCGAGCGTCTGGACGGCTAACAGGGACGTCATCGTCGTGAACAGAAACAGGAAGGGATTCATGGGTCATCCTGTCCTGGGTTTCTTGTCTCTGCATTTATTTTTCGTTTCGGGTTTCTTTACCCTGTTTTTGTAATCGTACGTCTATTTGTTGTGAACTGGAGTAGGAGGCTTTGGTTGACAAATTTGTACCAGTATGAAATGAATGGCAGCAGGCAAGTTGGTGTGTGTTGCACTGCTGATGAGGTGCGTTACTCCCAAGCTGAAAGCGCCTCTATATATTTCTGGGAGTAGGAGTGATCGTAAATAGATCATGATGATGATGATGATGTGTTTGTGCTTGAGTCTACATTCATTAGTACAAGTATCTCAGGTTTGGGAGGAAATCGCAGGAAGGAATTACTGGTGTGGCTGGAACGATTGATTAGCTGCCTAACATGGCAAGACAGCGTAAGGAAGGCTTTCAGATTTTAAATGAGAATATAATGTTATCTAATAATAAAAATATATATTTGTACAACTATATAAGGAGGATTGTATCAACGCTATGCGCTGGTGGTTAGGGTCCACTTAAAGAGAAGTCAAAAAGCATATCAAAACTAAGTCAACATCTTTCCCAACTCTTTCTCAAGGTGTCCACGTCACTTTTAGACCAATTCAAGCAAGAGTTCAAGTTGGACACGTTTTGAAATCCAAGTCGGCCTCCAGATCAATTTAGATCAGCCTGACAGGTCCGACTTCAAACGTGCGTAACTCTCACATACGGAGTCCATTTGAGGTGTGTGAGTATTTGATGGAAAACTTATCTCATCAGCTTTCAAACGGATCTGATCTCACATCTAAATTCCTTTTGTACGCACTACAATTACCAAAACAATCCGATGCTGATTCTGAGTCGGAGTCAAAAGGTGTTACGCCACCTCCACATGGGCTTATGAGCCTTGTACCGCGTGTCCACCTCCTTGGCCGCCACCACCTGCCCTTCTTTCTCTTAAATAGCCCATAGGAGCCTCCCTCTTGCCAAGGTTTTGTTTAGATCAGTTTAGCCCCGTATGCAAACTTCATATTATCTCTTGTGTCGATTAGACTAGCAAATCCGTGTTATAGAACCTCAACCATTATTGTACGACTTTTCTATCTAGCAATTTTCAGATTGCTCTTGATCATTGTTCTTGTTTATTCTCTATTGCTTGAAGGAATTGATTTTTGTGATAAGGTCAACCGCGTTCTTAGCACGGTTGATAACGATTCGAAACGTGTAGTGATTGTTGAATGACTTGATCGTGTTTTGGTTAAGTAGACTCGTCGTCAACGTCATTCTCTACAAATCGAATTATCATTCGATCGGAAGATCGGGATCTACCCTCGCATCAATTTCTCAAGAGTCTTGGCCTTGAAGTGGTACTCACCCCGACTGGAGTGAAATATCTGCACAAGAAAGATTTGGAGTACGAAATTGGCATCCATTTTGAAGCCAATGGACAAGGAACTGCAGTATTGTCGGAGAATTTTATCTCTCAGCGAGAGTCATTAACTAGCGAGCTAAGTTCTAAAGCTGCTGCTGGTAAGCTCTTTCCTTTGTACTTCTTTTTGGGGTGTGGTTGTATGAATTATGTTGGTACGGTGATCTTAATTTGCTTCCTATTAATTTGCACAACATCGAGCCCTTAGTCGGCTGATCAATCAGGCAGTGGGCGATGCTAAGTGGATTGCTTTTGGTGGAGGCTATTTTGCGGTATAAGGGATGGTCATTTCAGAATTGGTGTGAACTTTATAATAATTTGCCAAGTATCACCGAGGGTCTGAGGCGTCTCTCTCTCTCATGGAAGACAATAGTTTTCTAAGATAACGGGACAATCAAGTATATATTTTATGATGCAAGAACCTTAACTTTGTTATTTTGATTGTGTCTGTAGGGCTGAGGGAGGTATCTCGTACACACTCACCAGAACCCTAGCTGCCACCTCTCACAAGCCCTGTCGTCCACGCTGATGCTAGCACATTGGCTCATTGCATTTCTCTTTGGACGTGTAGACTTCGGTAGAAACACTGTTGTTGGGTAATGTTTAAGGACTTAATTTTGTGCGTCATTTATTGAGCCTTATCGTAAAACCACATGTCTAGTATGGGATAGATCTAGCTAATTAATTTGCGATGTTTCACTACTACAAAAGAGATTATACTAGACCGCTACATCATAGACGGTTCCTATGAACCGTCTGTGCTGCAACTATCACAGACGGGTATTTATACATATCGTTTGTGATAAAGCAAAACATCACAGACGATTCTTATTAATAACTATCTGCGAAAATATCATAGACGATTGTTAGTATAAACCGTCTGTGATAATACAAGACATCACAAACGGTTCGTATTAATAACCGTGTGTGATAATTCATAAATGTTTATTTATAAGAATCGTCTGTGATATGTGCATTATCACAGACGGTTCGTATAACAAACCGTCTCTGATAATGCCACGACACCGATCTGTAGCATCTCCCCCAGGATTCTGATCTCACCCGTCCATTCTCTCCGCATCGAACGGCAAGCACCGGTTCTCCCCACCTCTTGCCCCTTATTAATTACCCCCCTCACCCTTTTCACTCCAAGATGCGTGAGTTCTACCGACTGCTCCTAGCTAGCTAGTTAATCCACTCCTAGCTTATTCCTCGACGATGCTGACTACCGCGGTGAGCTAGCGTCTTCACTGTGACACCACGGTCTGCTGCTGTAGGGCCCCAGATTTTACTATCTGGAATCCTCTGTGATTTAATGCACTATTCCCTGGATTAGTAGATAGTGCTCACAGTTACAGAAAATGAATATCAAATACATATCATGCGGAAGCATAAATAAAATAGTAAACTTACTCATGGGCCGATTAGGCCGAAATCAGTAAATTGCAGCAGCGGAAAAACGAAGCACACAGGGTGAACCCTCAGTACATGCCCACAGGCAGCCAACTGGAGGTTCGCGACCTAGCCCTTTGACGTCTTCACCTTCTTTGCCTTCAAGACCAAAGTGTTGCTGATGCGTAGTGATCCGATTCCTGAGTCTAGATCTTGTTATGAGAGCGAGTGTGAGCACACTAACCACCGTGTTCCGCGAGCCAATACACAGATTGCAATTAAATAGTATGCATGGCTAGTCAAAGGAAAGGCTCGGGTTGTTTTATTTGCCAGAAATTGCTTTTGGTAGCGTTATTGTTATTGAATCATAGAGTCATTGCTACTACCTAGAACTCCACACGGCGTTTGCCATAAGTGACTTACTCCACCACAGACACACTTCCTTTACTTGATCCACCGAACTGATCCTTTCCTAATTGATTGTTGTCTAAGACTCCCAACAGCGAGCGACATCATTTAGTTAACCCACCGATCATATACTTTCTATCTATTTATTTTGAATCCACCAATACTTTTTGTATTCCAAATTTCTTTAATAATCCAATCTTGTAATCGCTATCCACCAGCTCCTCACCTCTGAATTCTAATGATTCTCTAACCTGGTTACTTTTTAATCCACCGAGATCATTCGTACCAGTACTTTCTAATCATTCAATCCTTTCTGCTAATCATCCAAAACCATAATAAGTTTTTTCTATAATCAACCTTATTTGTCACTAAATGTCTCTAACTAATTCATCAATATTTCTCCGCCGAGAATATCATTAATCAAGTTTATACTCCAATTATCATATCTCCAAATTCCCTCGAATTCAAATCATCCATCTAGGTCTAATCCTACTAATCTCATTAACTCCAACAATTACCCTTACACTCCTCTAATTCCCCAAAATCATTGATCCAGATTATACTCCGGTAATCATTATTATTCCTCCGATATACCCAAAAATTCAACTCCTCCTTCTAGTATTTTGATCAAATCCTATCAATCACATTATTCCCAGCCTCTTCCAAGAATTCATACTATTTGTCCGTATCGTAATCCCGTAATTTCCCTTGCACTTCCTAATTCTCCAAGAATCATTTAATTCATCTACCTAGCCTATATATTCATTTAGACTCCACCCACTTATTTCTCCTAGACTCCTTTCTGTCATTCCCTTTTTATAATCGACATGAATCCACCAATCATCATTATGTACTTACCACAACAGTCATCCTCTTTTCCTACGACTCTATTTCTTCTTCCTGTCATTTTACTTTGTGAAAGAAGAAGTTTTATCATCGTTTAGCCTTTGAAATATAATCCATAGAAAACCTCCTGAGACTTAGCAGTTTGAACAAAACATAATGTATATGAGAATGCAATAACAGTAGCGATTCAGATTCCATCCACCGTTACATGGCATCTGCACCATATGCTTAACCCTTCAGCGTTATAGCCGCTTAACTTATCACTGGGGCGACACCCAGGGCAACACAAATCAGGGCCTTGCACTACCCTCCACTTTTCCATTCCCACCCACAAGGTTTTTGAAATAGATCTATATCTGGTTAAGTTCCCATGTCCGCCCATGACCGTGGGCACGGCTATTCGAATAGTTTTGACTCTGCAGAGTTTGTACACTTTCACCACAAGAGACAATCAACTCGTTACCCCACATGATTCCTTTGTCATGCAGTTGAGCAGACCATCACAGTGACTGTTCAAAGTATCTAGCCCCTTTTTGTCATCTCACCTTATGGGAAACTACCCACTTGTGGTGGGTCCCATCTATGCACGGGATATTTTTCACAGTTACTAACGCAGCCGGGCTCTACTTCCCGCAACGCTTAGAACATCTGAAAAACTTCACCATCCCATCGGTGTCCCTTTAGGCCTCCCCTTGCCCTTGCGTATCCACTTCACTCCACTACCAGTGAGATGAGTCCGGGAGTTTCGATACAACTACTTAGCCAAGTTGTACTTTACAGACTTGTGGTTACACTATTTTACATAGGAGGTCATGACAAGATTCAGTCCTTAGTGGTATCTGGGCGATTCTACCACAACCCACTTTGTGCCTTCACTGCACCACTCACACACCCTCGAACCATTCGCCCAGAAATTTAAGCAAGTAGGGTTTTGGGAACATAAAATAATCATATCAAACATATACCAGTCATTACCACCATGACTGCCCAACTAAATTTTCTCATGATTAAAAGTGATGTTTGGACGTTTTCACGCCCGTAAATATCTATGCAACACTACGCATGGCGTATAAATTACGGACTTATTTTCAAAAGGTTACTATCATAATTTCGCTAGGGCGACAAGGTTCATATATTCAAATATTCAACAAGGGGGTGTAATATTAATCAAGGCAAACAATGGGCATATAACTAGAATCTTGAATTAAGCATGTATTTGTATATAAATTAACAGCATGCAATTTGATAATTTAAACAAAAGTAATTTGCAGAAAATGTAGGCTCAACATGATCAAAGTATTGACTCGCCTGGCACGGTTTACCGCAATTTTGAGCTCACCCTAGGCTTTCTCTTGAGCTCCGGGTCTTTATTTTCACTTTGCTATTGATTACGCTTGATCAGTTGATTCTTCGGGACTCCAGTTTCTAATTATGCGATAAGCGACTGAATCCACATAAAAGAAAGTAACTCAAAAGATCCAATAAACCCGAATAAACTCAATTTAGATTTACTATAAGTTAATGGGTGATTCAAGTGAGTTGAGCAAGGCCGGTGGTAGAATACGATGACGAGATCTTTTATTAATTTTATGTTTTTATCAAGGAAGTCCCATGAGTTGGGTTGGACCTATGATTTGAGTATTATTTTGTCGAGCGTAAGTTTTCAGGGCATACACTATACACGTGACGTATACAATTTTTAGCTTCCCAAACTAATTTTTGAATCTTGGTTTATAGCATTTTGTGGTACGACATTTTATGTATCTTCAGTTATCACTAAGCTAGGATTTAACTAGTAGCACCATTCTTATTTTGTCTATACTTTAGTTATTATTAGGCTTAGCTTTACTTTTTAATTTTAAATTTATTTACCTAGGCAAGGTTTAACATACATGGTCATATTTTAATATTGCTATTTAATTAAATATACTACCGAGATTTATTTAACGACGGTAGGTTAAATGTTAGGGCACACAATATACTCAAGTGGAATCTTTATTGAGTTTGAATATTAACCCAAGTAATTTCTCTTTATTAATGCCTTTAATTAGTAATTAGTCTTTTAAATATTTATTCAAACTTAATCCATTCATATATGATAACTAATCCAATATTAATTATTAAACAATCATATTTTATGTCCTAATCAAATTTATTAGCTTCCCTAGATTATTTCCTAATTATTTTCAAATTTCTCTTAATCACTTAATCGCCCTTATGCATATAAACTTTATATTTTGATGTATACATAAATTTTATTTAATCTTAAATCATTTATTTTAGCTTTCCTGGATTATTTCTTAATTGACTCCTATTTGAAATCGCTAGAGAAAAGAAGAACAAAAAATGTGGCCAAATATGGCCGGAGAGAGGCTCAGTCGGGACCTCACGGGGGTGGGGGCGCTACGCATCGGCTGGCGACCAACCGGGCGGTTGCCCACATGTGTTTTGAAGGGAGACATACTAGAAGAAGCGGTCATGGCTTGGGGCAAACAGGGAGCTCGGGCGGCGCATGGATCGAGCGCGCCGGCGGAAGCGGCTGGGAGTCGGTGGCGACGGCCAAAATGGATAACCGTGGAGTAGAGGAAGCCCTGGGCGGCGGCCCGGCCAGAGGCGCAGGTGGCGGCGGCGGCGGAGGAGCGGTGGTGCGGGAGGCCGTTAACGGCGCGCGGAGGAGGAGGGGGGAGAAATAGAGGGGCATGAGCGGGAGGGGTTGGTAGGAGTTCACTCATGGCGACGACTTAGCCGGGAGGTACCGAGGTGAGCGGCGGACGGAGGCCATGGGCGCGCGGGAGCTTCACGGTGCGGCGATCTGATGGGCGAGGTGCTCGGTGTCGGTCGGAGGAGGTCCAGGCGGCGAGAAGACGCTCCCAAGCAAGGAATCGAACTGTCCGAGGGAGGCGGTGGTGAGAATGGCGGCGGCCGATTCCGGGAAGGAAGCTGCGGTGGATGCCGCTCAATTAGCTCGGGAAAAGGGTTGGTGGGGAATGGAGAGACTGACGCCGGAATGGTGAGACTCACGGAGCGGCCCGGGCGGCGGAGGCGCGACGCCGACGCAGGCGGAGACGGGGAAGAAGCAGGGGAGGGAGGAAAGGGCCCAGGGAGCAATGGGGTTGTGCAAGGAAGTGAAGGAGGGGTCAAAGACCGCTTATAGCCGCAGAGGACGGGGAAGGACCGGGCGGTCATGGAGGACCGGGTGGCGGTGCGAAGGACCGGGGTCCTTGCCCGGCACGGGGCTCAGCACGTGAAGGCGCGGGGCTCATCGCAGCGCGGAGGTGACGGGTGAGCGGCGACGGGACGGCCTGGCGCCTGCGGCGGAGTCAGAGGGGCAGCGCATGCGCACGGGAAAAGAGGGGAGGAGAAAAGGGGAGAGGAGGGAGAAGGCGCAGGCGCAGGGGGGAGAAGGAGTGCGCGGTCGGGGGAGGAAGAAAAGAGGCGCACGGGAGCTGGCCCATCGGGCGAAAGAAGAAGGGAGAGGCTGGGCCGGGCTGGTGGCCGGTCTGGCCTCCTTTTCTTTCATATTTTTATTTATTTATTTTTGTTTACTCATCTATTCAATTACTTATTTATTATATGTGTGTGTATATATATACATTGTTTTTCATGTATATTCTTGTGTATTCATTTTATGTTTTGCTCTAAGCTCTTACTCTACATATATGTATATGTATATATATTTGTTTGTTTTTATTATTTTTATTGCCCTCTTTAATACTATTTTTAAAATGAAAAATTATAGTTTAATTTAAGTCTCTTCCTCCTTTATGATGGATCATCTTTTCAGATTCGAATCCAAAATTTATAGGTTTCATTTATTCCCATATTTTCTTTATGGCTCATTAACGTTGTTTTTATTTTTCATAGATTTCCAACTATTGGAATCCTCAACCAAAATTCAGAAGAATACTATAAACTCCAAATTCAAATAAAATATATTGCAAAATAATTCAAGAGCTTTGTATTTTCAAATTTAAATTTTTCAGGATGTTACAGCTGCACAACACACTATTGTCGTAAGTGTTATAAGAGTGTTTTGTGCAACGTCACCGTCGTGACACAAAGGTGACGCTACCGCCGCCTCTCCTTCATTGCAAGGCATCGCTAAAGCAGTTAGCTACCAAGGACATCCAGCTTGTGAGCTGCTAGGATCTCTCCTTCTTCTATGTTTTTGCCATGAGTTCATAGGATTAGGAGATGTGTTCTTGCTGTGTTAGATGGGTAACCTACTCATTTTCTTATGATGCTATAATGATGGATTCTAATGGAATGTGCTGCTGTGTTTGCTGTTGTATTTACTTGTTTTCAAAGGGCATAACTAACATTTCTTGAGGCTAGCCAAAAAATAGAAAATTTAGGTATAGTATGAACTATCACATATGGTTTTGTAGTATAAACTATCTATGAAGGACTATCTCAGAAGGTTCTATATTACAACCGTTTATGATACTCGTCTATCACTGACGGTTGGTAGGTAGAACCATCTATGATATTAGACTATCATAGACTGTTTTTTACTTCGAGTAGTCTGTGATGTTAGAGTATCACAGACGGTTCTAGTTAAAAATCGTCTGTGTTGTATTTATCACAGATGGCTCACAAATCGTATGTGATAACCTCTGATTATCACTAACCCATAAATTCAGTCAGTTTAGAAAACCATCTGTGATGATAGTTCTGAATCATCTGTGATGACCCTTTTTGTAGTAGTTTTTCAACCTTAATTTTGTCATTGAGATGATGTGGATGGTTAGTTCATTTATTAGTAATTTTCCACATGACGCAAGAAGGGGCTTTTTTTTAACTAAGTGGTTAGCCTACTCGATAGTGAAATCTTAGTGGGTGAGATGAGTTTGAGATTGAGCATTGTAAAGGACTTGTCATGATATCTCCGTTGCACACCCAAAGAAGTGTGCTAATCATGTGGCAATATGAGATGGTCATATCTTGTGGGTAAAGTTGTGCATCCTCTATAGAGTGTAAAACTATTTGAATAGCTGTGTCTCCGGTTATGAACAATGCTCGATGATTTCATACAAGAGATAGAATTGCAGAAAACCATGGTTGGGTTTTGGTTGAGAAGTGAATGGTTAGTTCACTTGTGATTTATTCAATCCATTTGAATTATGTACTTAATAATCACTTTCAAAGTGTGTTTTCAATCTATTTATTGTATTTGTTCTAAATTATTGCTTTTCGTAAAATAACCACTCAACCATTATTTGATAAGCCTTGCATAATTATATGTTGCATCTTGTTATAAATGACTTGCTCCGTACTCTATGTACTCACGGCTATATACTTTGTTGCTATGTTGCTGAGGAAGAATCGTAGTAGCTAGAAGTACTTTAGAAAGGATTCTTTGTCGACTTCTCAGATTAGAACTTCATTTCCTAATCGCTTACCTATGAGTATATCGAATGGCTACTATATTTATTCTCTATTTTTATTGCTAATTTTTGTTTTGACCTTTCAGGCTATTATTTGTAAGCTTGATCATAAGGTCGCTAATCTGATAATTAATAATATTTGCTACTTTCATAGTTACTCATGATTATGGTTGATATTTCATTTATATTTTCATTGTGTACACTAGTGTGATTCTGGACTAGTGCAGAATACACATAGAGTTCGGATTTACATGTTCGTGTCTCAACAACTACCTAGTGGTGTCTGAGAACTTTATACGTTGAAAACCTTACACCCTAGACGACAAGGGAAATGCAAAGAGGGTGGAAGAAAAGAGAAAGGCGCTGGTGGTTCCTGATACCCCTGCTGAACAGTAGGTTATTTCGGATTGAGACAAGCCTATACAAGTTGTAGAAGCCGAGTACTGGGCGACCGTCACGAAGGCTAAAGCCTATATGGGAGACAAGGGAAAGGCACCGATGGATCTGAATATATACGATGAATGTCTGCAAGCATGACTTCCAAAAGACACACATATATCTTAGTTGTAGCTCGGGTTGATGGTTTATGCATATTTCCATTTGTATTGTAAAAGTAGTGCGGCAAACATACACAACTAACCAAACATATGTGTCATGTAATTCGCACCTTCATTACGAAGTCTTATGTCGGGCTAAATATGATCCATTGTTACAATATTTTCAACAATATATTATTAAAAAAAATAAACGGGGTAATCCACTGCGCATGGTTGCCTGCTGAGCTTGCACGACCTCCCGCGCTGGCGCCCTGACGCATGTCTCCTGCCATGGTTGACAAGCTCGAGGAGACAAGGGTTCAAGGATCAAAATTGAAAAAGAAAAACATCACTATAATGCCGTATATGCAAAGGATTCCAGAGGAATTGACGAGGGAAGAGCCTGCGATTATAAGTGATGCCGTCTGCATCGAAATTCACAACGGGAAGGCAAAGTCGGCGTCCAAGGCTAGTTATCGATGAAGAATGGACGATCAGGGCAATTGATTCATTACCTTACTTGCCTACTACTGATCAGGCTATTGGAATCTCAATCAATCTATATATGCTGATCATTGCGAGGAAATTACTCCAATTCATTCTCCTACGGATCAATTCCGGACCCTTTGCATAGCTCTCTAGGATTGATTCACAATGATTTCATTTTTACAATACATTACCAACATCCGCATTGAAATGCTGATAAAATCAAACAGCAACAACTAGCTTACATAACCGACGTGTTTGAAACACCAGATGTACATAATAACAGTCAGCACCCAGGGTGGGGTGAGGTGTCAGAACCGCCTCTTCTGCTGAGGATATCCGGGGTTCTGCTGCATCCCCATCCCTTGATCAGCCTTCCTTCTCAACTGTTGCACAAAAAGGCTTCAGTTCAATAAGGAAATCACAGGCCTTCTTCAACTAGCAGTAGCAAGGAAAGAGAATAAAATATACCTGGTGCGGATGAGACTGCCCACCGGCGCCTCTCTGCACTGGAATATTACCAGGATTCAAGCCAGCCATGCCCGCTTGCGACGCTGCATTGAAGGTCGCCGTGTTCGCACCAGCAGGCATTCTTGGCATACCAACCATGGGTTGTTGCATTTGTCTTGGAAGGGCTCTCGGTACCACAGACTGACTGCCGGCAGGTGCGTTCCCTGATGGCTGAAATACAAATACATTGCATTACCACACTGCAAGCAAATATGTCGCAACTAACAAAGAGCCAAGTTCCTTCAAAATCGGGCTGAACCAAATCTTGTGATGCCCATAATTTAACTTGTTTGACCAATTAAAATGTATCCTAAAGCATGGTGCGATGATTTTTCCTACAAGGAACAAAGCTAAATTGCCTTGAGAACAAGCGCATTCATTGCATAAAGCTTCCCATTAATCATGTATTGGAAAATGAGGGCTTAGGTAGAGACAGACCTGTGTTACCGGTTGAGTTGGTTGAAGGCTTGTAGTTCCTTCAAAATCTGTTGTAGTATCAACGGGACGAACAGGATATGCCACAATTTTCTCCCCTGGCTGGGATGGTAAAAGCGCACTGGCCAGAAAGACATTTTAGACAGAAGGATGAGAACTATCTTCACTATCTAAAGGAAATACTATGTCAAACATCTGAGAAGAGGTGTCTCTTAGGAAAGTAAAGGCAGTTAAGACTGTGCTCACACATAACTTACTTTCGTCCAGGCAGTGGGTCCATCCGAAAGTACCTAAGCAAAGAAATGGGTGTATTCAGAAGAGTATATGTACTAAATTGGCTAAACCCATGTTACTAAAGCTTAAAACACTTAAAAACATATAGGGATTAGAACAAAGGGTTGCACACCCTTATAATTTTCATGTTGAATGTACAAAAGATTCGGAAAGCACAAATATTTATAAGGGTGTCAAGGACACCAGATAACCTTGAATTCCGATTAACAGACAAGAAGGGTACAGATCAATACTAATGAAAGAAAATAAATTAGATTCGAACAGGAAACATAAAGTTCAAAAAAGACTCCGTGTCTCTGTTGAATCTGTTCCATAGACGAAGACTTGTTAGTGTTATATGTGAATAAAGAAAAATTGACGCGTTAAATGAACATAGGCATGAAATTGAAAATAATTCCGGACTGCTTTAGATAGAGATAGGTATGGCAGAGACATACATGAGTGGCTAATTAAAGTCTCTATTAGTGCAAAGAAAACTTAAGCATGTTCAGTATTCTAAAAACAGGTCTACCAGGCCGTATACTCGTACTAGGTCACCTCACCTGTTACTAGTATGTAAAACCAGGTAATCAACAGATCTACCAGGTATAACCGGGCGAGTATACGGGATAATCGGCTAATAGGCCATTTAAAAGCTGTTAAGAGTAGGCTAGCAGTAGCAGTCTAGCACTTTATGAGCTTTAGTTTAGCACTTTAGTCATATGACACCTTTTGGTTTGGTTGCTAATTAGCTATATAGAAGGCAAATCGGTTAACTAAACATTTAGTGATAAGATGCTAACAAAAGCCTTTACTTTTTGTTAAAAGCTATATAGGTAATTAGGTATGCGTCATGGAGTTTTAGTGTTGAGCTCAAATCATATCCTTAAACCTTTTGCTGTTAACACTTTACTACATGATCATCTAGTGATGTTGTTGCCATATGATGGCATGGTTGGAAATTGTCAAGGTGAAACAATATATAATATGAATTATGAGCTCAACTTTATTGCTAATTTCCACTTCTCAATTTACAATTACATCAGTTTTTATGTAGCATTGATCCTTCTTCCTAATTTACAATACATTATTGATTACATAAATGCTCACTTGCTCAGCTTGTGATCCTTCTTATTGACCCTTCTTCCTGATTTACAATACATTATTGATTACATAAATGCTCACTTGCTCAGCTTGTGATCCTTCTTACTTTCTCATTTACAATTTTATGCTGAACTCCATTTTGATGCTATATGAATATACATATATAAATCCATTATTTAAATAGAAAAACCGGTTACAAGGCTGATTACGTATAATCGCTACAAGGTGAGGTGACCGAGTGAGTACCGGTTACCGAGCTTTAGAACCATGAGCATGTTACAGAGTTCTCATACTTGGCTAGAACTGCTAAGATTGCACAATGGTCTAGAAGGTAGTTACAGTATGCACTGGCTAGCGAAACATCTTTTGCATGGTCATAAACTAGATTCAGGCAAACTATTAGAAGTCTACAACAAATCAGCAAAGAACAGGTTATACACATTCTGGAAACAAAGCATCCAACCAAGCCAAAAAAAAAAGAGGAACAACGTAGATGCGAAGCTATTTAGTTATTTACTCATGATCCAAAGCTTGTGCAGCTGTTATACGCTTTCGAGGATCGTACCTGGAACAAGAGGAATATCAGGGTGATAAATCAACACAGAGGACAAAAAAGAAAGCAATAAATGAGCATCAGCAAATATTATGTTGAATCAATAACATGCTATAGAGCAAGTGACATACTCAAGCATTTTCGAAAGAAGATCAAATGCAGGACTCTTCTGCGGCAAGTGCACAATATTATGAAGACCTGTGTTGTCACTGCCAGGGAGAGATGACTGCCTTAAGGAATGATAAAAGCAATATTTCAAGTTTCTTAGAGCAGCTCAACAATGTCTGACATACTACTTATGCCCTTGAATGTGCTGCTGGTCGTTTTGCCAGAATGGAAGATTAGCAAGGGTAGGCCACTTCTCAACCGTAGGATGACCTTCAGAAGAATTGGATTATTATACTACAAGAGTATATTATCTGACAAAAACAGAGTATACAATAAAACAACACTGAAGCATAAGTGACGCATCCATACCTAAGACCTTAAAAATCTTGTCTAGTTGATCAAGCTACAAGACATGTGTAAATCAACTGTGAGATAAATAAAATGGGAAATAAATGGCATAAATAGAGGAAAATTCTACAAAATGTAATACAGCCAATGTTGGTCTAGTGATGAAATCTGAAAGCAAGATGGTTATAGTAATCACTTGAGTGTAAGTGCCCATACTTGAAACGGGTTTGGAGTAGCTTTGGCTTCAACACCTTGGAACAGTGGTTTCAGTGTAAGCAATTCAGCAAAAATGCAACCAAATGCCCACATATCTAGAGATGATTAAGGAGATAACTGAATTAATGAAGAAAAAGAGATGGCAAAAAGAATATGCTTTGGCTCTCCCTGCAAGGATACCAACAGCGCTTGTGTAGTGTTTTGCCCCAAGTAACAGCTCGGGAGCACGATACCAGATAGTTACAACAACCTGAAATTTTTTGGTTAGCCATATAATTAGCGGATCTTGATAACACACCACATGATCCCATGAATATAAGAGAAGGCAATAAGAACAGATGAGTAACAAAATGTGCAGACATTTTACGGGTATATGCAAAGTCTGAGCTTTAAGTTTACCAAAACAGTGAGAATACAAGTAATAATTTGGCAAAATGACTAGGCATTCCTCTACCAAGGTACCATCCTTTCCTTTCCCCATAATCCTTGAAATAGGAACAGAGGACAGGAGCATGCTTAATAACGGGCATGGAGATGGAGGTACTCACACCATTGTCACTTAATGGTTTTAGTGGAGCTTGATATATCCTAGCAAGCCCAAAATCAGCAATCTTTATAATTCCATGTTCTTCTCCTTCTCCCATAACCTATTGGGCAACACCATCGCAGCATGATCAGATAGAGAAAAAAGCAACAGTGGACAGACTTGTATATCCACAAGAGACATGTAGCAACATACCAGTATATTAGAAGGCTTGAGATCTCGATGGATAATCCAGTTACTGCAGGAGGGAAGATAGTTAAGGTCAATCAGATTTAGTAGATAGGAAGACCCAGAGAAAATTCACATATATGTTAGGTTCGACACCACACCACTAAGGGGAAACAAATTACTCATCTCGCCAATTGAAGATATAGACGATACCTATGAAGATAGTTGAGGCCATTGAGCAGTTGCCAGAGCAAGGACTTGACGGTGTAGGGGTTAATGGGAAGGTTAAGCTTCTCTCTGTGATGCCTGATAATCTCCTGCGGTTTGGTTAATTGGTTCATTAAATAATCTAAAGAAAGAAAGTAGTTCATGCTCATCTCATGGGGATTTGGATTTGATAGTGTAAGATTGACAGGAATGAAGATGCGGGGATAAGTAAGAGAAGAGGAGAGGTGGGCGGTGCGTACATAGAGGTCGTGCTCGGCGTAATCGAAGGCGAGGTAGAGGGACATGTCGGCGTGGTTGATGTGGACATTGACGAGCTTGACGACATTCTCGTGGTTGATCTCGCGCAGGAGCTGCGATGCGACGCCATCAATGGGAAACGCAAGCACTGTATTGTTAGGGTTTGGCAGGGGAGGAGGAATTAGAAGCAACGGGCGATGAATCGGCTACCATGATCTCTCTGATGGCGGTGGGCGAGACGCCGTCGCCCTCCTTGGACTGCTTGAACTTCTTGATGGCGATGGGGGAGCCGCGGCGGCCACCGGCGTGGGGATGTGATTGCTTGAGGCGCGCGAGGAAGACGAGGCCGTAGGTGCCCTCGCCGATCTTGCCGACCAAATCGTACTGCTGCAGCCATGCGGGGCGGTTCGTCCCACCTTGAGCTCCGACGCGGCCGTCCCCCATCCCCGCCGGCCGTCCTCAAGATTCACCGAAGCTACCTCCGCTGCGCTCCGTTTTCCTCAAGTGGAAGCGCGAAACGAAAGTACGCCTCCTCAGCAGCATTAGAACGCTCACCTCATATTTGATGTATCGGGCTCCCTGCAGCTCGGGACAAGTGCACATATTTTCTGCTAGCAAGGCAGTAATGTATCATGGATGTATGCTTCAGTTGGTTTGCTCGATTGATGACAAATGCTATGCAT
Source organism: Bonia amplexicaulis (assembly GCA_036346245.1). Taxonomy (NCBI): domain Eukaryota; kingdom Viridiplantae; phylum Streptophyta; class Magnoliopsida; order Poales; family Poaceae; genus Bonia; species Bonia amplexicaulis. The sequence goes on from CM070743.1 coordinate 22,898,807, forward strand.
GCGACAGTTTGTCTTATCACTTCTTGTGTTAGACCATGGTGGTTGTGTATTTAATGATGATGAATAATTACTATTTGGATTTATTGAAATTTATGTCTGAGAAAATTTTGGCCGATGTGCTCTTATTGCTGAAGTATTCAGGATAGCATGTTTAGTCGACAGGCATTGACCACGGGAGTCGACAATGGTAGATGACCACGGCAGAACGACCACAACAGGCTTCGATCACGACAGGTCGACCATGACAGAATGACCACGACATATCCATCATGGTAGGCTTCGACCACGACATTTCGATTATTGCAGAACGATCATGGCATTTCGATCAGGGTAGAACGACCACAATAGGTAATCGTAGGCTTCGACCTCGAACAGTGAACCGTTAGTACGCTCCTATGAGCCGATCGGAGCTACAGTGAACTTGTCGCATGCTACATGGAATTGGTCACATGCAACAGTGAACTGGTCGTATGCAAAAGTGAACCGGTCGTATGCAATAACGAACCGGTCATATGCAACAGTGTACCAGTCGTGAGCTACAGTGAACGGTCGATAATCGTAGCCTTGTATTGGGCTGGTCGATCAGCAGATTACTATCACGATTGCAAATTATTTGAAATTTTAGACGCGAGGAAAATACTTTTGGAAAGCACAAAAAGTTTTTAAAACACATGAAAATTATGCACATTTATTTTGTTCCCAAAATTGGGATGTTACGTCAATGGGCTGTATATTTCAGTTGGGCTGTATATTCTAGTTGGCCTGGCTCACTTTTCACCCAATCCCCACTGCCTTCCTTCCTTCACTCCGACCCGAACGGGCGCTGCCGCGAGATAGAGGGAGGGAGAGATGGGGAGGCGTCACGGCGGCGGCGGCGGCGGCGGGCGTGGAGGAGGCCGAGGCCGAGGCGGCGGCGGAGGAGGAAGAGGAGAGGAGGATGATCTGCATCTGCACAAGGCTGCGAGGTCGGGTGATGTGGCGGCGGCGGAATCGCTGTGCGAATCCAACCCTCTCTCCGTCAACTCCAGAGACCGCCTCTCCCGCACCCCGTAAGATCCTTCCCTTCCCTTCCCTTCCTCCTAGTTAATACTCCAGTATATTTTTCCTTTACATATTTATCTTTACTTCGTTGCTGGCCAGCCCTAACCAGTATACAATAGCCAGGCCAGCCTTAATTTCATCTGTGCTTGATAATTTCACCTTGTTTATCGCCTTAAATAATTCCTACTTGTAAACTAAAGTGACAATATTTTGTCACTTTGGCCTGTCTAATGTCATGTGGCTAAGCAATGCCTTCTCGTGTTATTTCTACAATAGTAACGTGACATGGTAACCTTGCTCTCTAGTCGTCCAAATTTACCTACCGGCTGTATTTGAGTATGCTGGCTGGCTGATCTTGTGCTTGTTCGTGCTCTGTTGCAAGTTCATGACAAGTATATCACAGTTCTTGTTTATTTATTAGCCCATATATTGTTGCAATGTGTATTATGCTTTATATTACTAGACATACATTATAATGGAAAATTTTTGCCTTGCCATAACTGCTTCTTTCTCAAAATAGTCTACAACACAATGGAACTTCTCTAAATCCTGTAGGTATAATAGTTTAAGCTTGCTTTAATCTTCAGATGTGCGGCTATCTCTGGATTTTTATTAGATGACATAGCAACTTTGACCTACTAGTTATGGTCTTATGGCAACGAATCAGGTTAGGTGCAATCCGCACTCAGGGTGTAAATGTGTAATCGTGCAATCCGGCTTCGATTGGGGCACCAAATCAACATAAAAAATCCTTTTTTTTTATGATGTAGTCTATGGAGTGTTGCCCTTTAAAATGTGAACTTCAAAGTGTGTTAAAAGAAATAGAAAAAAATATAAGTTTGCTGTGAACAGTAGCTTTGCCCTTTTCCTTTTGATTTATCACTTGCCAGAATTTCTTCATTTTTTCTTTTAACATAGAATGAATTTGAAGTTTTATACGTAGGTAGAGTAAATTTAGGGCTACATGTAGTTTATTTTTGGAATTTTTCATGTTGATTTGGTGCCCAACCGAGCAGATTTCACGATTACACCTTAAGGGTTGGTTTCACCTAATACGTTGCCATGGTCTGATAGATCAAAGTCGTAATCGTTTCTGAACCTTGCTGCTACTTTAGGGATGATAAGCCATTTTATTTCATCTCTTGGCCCCTTGTTATTTCAAGAGTTAGACTAGACACAACCGCGAGCTACATACTATTGCACAAGCCCCAAAGAGTTTAATATAGCCTGCATATGGATGTTTCTAGCTTCTCCAACTGAGTGTATCATTTGTGCTGATTTGTGTGTAGAGATAGACTTGTCCCTTCATGGGCAGAATTCGTTATTGCTGCATCAGTACTCGTAATTTCTTACTCTATATGAAAACATGGCTAAGCAATAGCTTCTTGTGATTTCTGCACTACTAGTATTATATTATGAGATGCGATAAGCTTGCTCTAGTCCTATCAATTTCCTCTGTTTATTTTATCTCCTTGACATGGTCGATTTTGTTCATATAGACTCCATTTGGCGGCATGGGCTGGGCATGTTGAGGTTGTGAAATGCCTTTGCAAGCACAAAGCTGATGTTGGAGCTGCAGCAATGGATGACACTGCTGCAATCCATTTTGCCTCCCAGAAAGGTCATGTAGATGTGGTCCGTGAGCTGCTGGCATCTGGGGCCTCTGCGAAAGCAAAGAACAGGAAAGGCTTCACGACGTTGCACTTTGCTGCACAGAACTCCCACCTGGAGCTTGTGAATTATTTAGTTAAGAAGGGTGCAGACATCACAGCGAAGACAAAAGGGGGGCAGACTGCTCTACATGTTGCAGAGAATGATGATGTGCGTGCATTTCTGAAAGAATGCGAGCAGTCATTAAAGAAGGGAGCCGAGCTACCGTCGGAGAAGAAGGATGATTCTGTGTCGCCTACAGCCGAGAAGCCTGATGATGGCAAGCCTTCAGGTGAAGCTATGAAAGATGGGGATGAGGCTGGGCAGTGTGAGAAGAGGAAAAGTGAGGGGATCGCTGCTGGGTCGAGGTCACCTGAGTTGAAAAAGGCCAAAGTTTCACTTGGGCATCTAGTAAGTGAAAACGACATGGAAGAAGACGAGGAAGAGGAAGATGTGTAAAATTGAATAGCCTTGAGGATGCAAGAATGGCAGTTCGTATGCTTTGTTATCCGTTGTTGGTATGGCAATTTGGAATGTAGGCAGAACTGTAAGTTTCAGCTGGATGGTGGTCCATGAGCATGATAACTATGTTATGTGGCATAGATAACCAATAGTGTAATCTTTGATGTCTCAAGTGGATGATGGTGTGAATTTACTGCAGCAAGGATGGCTGCAAGTGACTGTAATAAGCTTGTGTTTAAATTGCCAAAGGAGCGAGAATGAATCTTTGGAGGGAAGGCAAGGGCGAAACAACTAGCAAGGCTCTTCATCTTCTTCTTCTTGATCGCCGCCGCCGGCCGCTCCACAGCCCAAAAGGGATATGGCGGCCGCCATTGCCTCCCTCTCCGTCTCCGACGTCTGTCTCTTCGTCAACTCCCCTGGTGGATCACTCAGGTCGTCCATCGCTCTGCCGCTGCTACTTTCCATTCCATTCGCTCATAACTTCTTTCTTAATCCTCTCAAGAGTGAGTGCTGGTGTCAGTGCTAGCGGAGCACTATACATTACGCTTTTTGCGGCCTTAGATTATTCCACAAGGTGATCGTATGGAGAGATTAGTTGATAGAAACACTAATTGGATTGATAATACTACTTCAATTTGAATCATGCTATAAATCAAGTCAGCTATTTTATTTGATATAGGCTGCACTAATCATGGGCTGTATATGTAGTGGACTTGTCACGTGCCAAATGCATACCTAGCTGACACGGTACTGTAGCAACGCATGAGTACTGTAACAAACACGTATGTTGGAGTTAAATTAGAAAAGATAAAGATAAGAATAGTTAGTTTCCTTATCAGATAGGTTTACTATCTTATAGTTGTCTTTATTATTATAAAAGAAGGAGTTGGTGGTTGGTCCGACCTCTTTCACCCCTTCTCACAAAAGACAGCGCTGACATGTAGCCCCAAAAGACCTACGCCGAATTTTTATCATACTATATATTCTGAAACTAACGGGTGGTAAATTTTTTTAGAATATGTATACAAATATGTTCTTTTTTTTAAAAAATCCGTAGCAACGTACGTGCATTCAACTAGTATTCTATATACTAGAGATATGTTTTCTTAGAGATGGAGATTGTTTCTTAAAGATCAAGTCGAGCTATCTCTATAAAATAGCTAGCGTGTATCTATTATCAATCAAGCAATGAAGATGAATTAATCTAATTTCTTCTTCAAATTCTATCGTCCCAGTCTATAGTCAAATCTCTCATCCCACCAAGCTGACGCCGCCCAGCCTTCCTCTCGGCGATGTTTACCCCAATGAACTAAGCTTCATCATATTTGGTATCAGAGCAGTCGTTCTCTTTCCACGATTTCTGCTACCATGGTTTCTGTTGCCGAGTCGTTGGCCACGATAAAGGCTAATGCCAATAAGATGGCCAACATCGATAAGAAGATGGCGGACATTTTTCTCAACACGCATACCATCTTGGAGAAGATCGTGAATCGAAAGAAGGCGCAACAAGAGGCAGCAGCGGCGCTGTTCCCAGCAACTACCACGGTGCCACCAGAACATGTCGTGGTAGCCGTGGTTCTGCTGATGCCTGCCGCAACCGTGCCACACCCCACCGCGATAGCTGTGTTGCTACTAAAACCTGCCGTGGCAACTATGTCATTGTCGTGACCTACTGTGGTACTACCGACGCCCGCCGCGACCGTGCCATGTCATATCACAATGTTGCTGAAGCCCGCTGTGGCCCTACTGAAGCTGTCGCGGCAACCGCATCATGGAAGCCTACTACAACGTTGCCATGGTTGCCACCATGTCTATCGTGGTGATTGCAGATGTCATCAATGTTGTTGCACCTAAACGTGGATGCCATGGTCTTCAAAGTCACCAGTAAATATCACAGTATCTCGTCAACTTGAGGTCTCCTAGGACAGCAGCCATGACCTCCACCACAGCTCGAGGACGAGCTGTCGCCGAAGGGGGGAAGAAGTTGTCACGTGCCAAATACTGTTTATACGCATGAACAGTACTCGAGCATTGTAGTAGACATGGGTACTATGGTAGACACGCATGTTGGGGTCAAATTAGTAAGGATAAAGATAAGAATAGTTAGCTTCCTTATCAGTTAGGTTTACTAGCTTATAGATATATTCTATTTATTAGAGATAGATTTCTTTAGAGATAAATATTGCTTCTTGAAGATCAAGTCGAACTATTCCTATAAAGGGCTAGCAGATATCTATTATCAATCAAGCAATGAAGCTGAATTAATCTAGTTTCTTTCTTAAGTTTAATCATTCCAGTTTATAGTCAAATCTCTCATCCCACCAAGCCAACACCGCTCAGCCTTCCTCCCAGCGATGTTTACCCCAATGAACTAAGATTCATCACAGGACTCATCAATTCAAGCCTGCTTGAAACCAAAACAATATTAAGGTGGTTTTATGTCATATTGTTTCCTTATCTTTCTCCCAGCTGACATAGGGATTTTTACTATCTTAATTTTTTTTAAAGATCAATCATAATGTGGAGGCTTCTGGAGAGCCTAAGGCTGATCTGCCTCAGCGCCCTCCTGCTGTGATGGGTAGGTCCAAGACATTGGATTGCCGTTATTGGAATAACTTTCTCTTCTTGCTGGGGTATTCAAAGCTAGGCATGTCCTTCATGATATCCTCTAGTTCATCCTCCCCAATTCCTGTGTCTGGGAATGGGAGGTTCTGTGTTCTTCCCAAGTCTTCCTCGTATTCTAGCCACACCGTTTGTTTTTTTCACAACATTCAACGTTGTTTATCGGAGACAGACAATTTCTTGCTGGATAAGAATCAGTGCAATACATACCTTGATTCTGACATCCTACTGCAAACCTATTTTGCCGACATCCTCTGTATGATTCTGCACTGACCGAACTTGATTCGCCCCCTTGCCAGGCGCGCTGATGTTTGGAGAATTTGCCATTCCTGCAGAATATTGTTCATTCGGTTTTGTTTTCTGAATTGCTGGTATATCCCAGATTAGGTGGAAATCCTATCCTTAACCACATCCAGAATGTTAGGTTGCAAATTTTATCTTTGTTCTTACCTTCAGTTAAACTGGTCCTTTTGTTTTCTTTCCCCCAAACTGGTCCTTTTGTTTGATCGTATTCTTTTCTAATTTGATTGGTAATTCCACATATATTAGTAATTGCCGAAGCAGAAAAACATTGTAAAAAATTCCCAGTATAATTTACCAATTTGAACGGCCCAAGGTCACAATTGAAATCTAGGCCATAAACAAAATGTTGAAATAGATAGGAATGGATAATTCAACTCTGCCTCCAGCACCTGCCTCTCTATGATGATCATCTAAACCTGTATCATTGCCTCGCTGCTTATTGGCTTTGTAGAAGACCAGCTAAATTGAACTATTTAGCAATAGAAAGTCGATATACCAATATGGTTATCTGATTACAAGTATGGTAATTTTACTGCGAATGGAAACTTCTTCCTTTCTGTAAAAGTGCATGCAATAATTTTCTTCCATTAGCTCGGCGGATCTGTTGATACAAAGTCCTTGCATTCAGTAGTTGGCAGGCAGTTTGACTTGTTGATCACGAGTCATTCATGACGTCACATGGAACTGGTCGTCTAACCAACCAGCCAAACTTCGAGCTGCTGCCCGTGTGAAAGGAATCTGCTGGGGAGCCTTGGAAGCTTCTACTTGACCGGGACAACCCAAACAAGGACAGGGACATAAGCTTCTTCGCTCTATTTCATTTTCATGCGCCTGATTCATGTGCAACAGATGTGGCTGGTCTGGAAAACATAATCAAGTTGATCGTCACAAGGATAGCATATTTCATTCTCAAAGAAGAGGTGTTCTTCTAAAAATACGTACGAAATTAATCTCAAAAAAGTATATGACATTTATTCGCTGCAATTTACCGAGCCCAAAATATCCAACAATGGGGACAAGAATCCTTTACAAACACCAAGACAATAATATGAATGCAACAAACAGACAGGTTGATACAGTCGAAACGAAAAACAATCATGTCATCAATCGAAGGCGCCAACAGTTGGGACAAGAACTGCGCCCACGGTGCTTTCGACTCTGAGGGCAAGCGGATCCCAGAGCTGGACAACACTGGAGCTCCCGGTTTTCAGACTCATCGGAGCTTTGATTCGGGTAGCAGCATCGCCATGGCCCTCTGCTACCGATTTTGCTGCCGCCTTCTTCAACCTGATACGTTCAGCTCTCGAGCCAATTGTCTGACCCAATATCGAGGCAGCTATGGTAAGGGCCATGGCCGTCTTGGGCATCAGCACAGACTTCCTGAGCATCCCTATGAAAGGCACCGCAGCGTGGACTGCGGCGAACCACTGCACCGAGAACTTCTCCGTGTGCTCCCTCCAGATGCCAAGGGGAACGTTTGCTGCCATACCAAGCAGCGCAATCACCAGTATTTTCGTTGGCAGGGGCTGAGGACGAAGCCCCTTGGCAAAGGCTGTGCGTGATAGTGCTGCACGAGCAGCAACCACTGCAGGTGGGCATATCAGTTTCATACCAGCTGGGGGTGTCATCATCTTTGCGACCAGAGGCACAACACCACCTAATGCCCTATATGACCTTGCAAGAGGGCATTGGCCCGTTTCCAGCCACTCGTTGCTCAGTGCTTCATGATTATTGGACTGACCTCCATTCTGAAATGCCAGGGAAAAGCAAAATCAGACAAATGAATGGCATGCTCCTTTGCCAAAGTATATGGAAGACTTTTTATTCCGTGCTCATTTTAATAGGTAGGGCAGTTCGTAAAGATCATGTGCGGCGTGTATCTACTGTTGTCATGATAATTTTACTTTCTTTTGGTACGAAAAAGTTAGGCTCATCACAGAAATCTTTCGAGAGGATACTGCAACATTGTGACACAGGATATAGGAAAGAGTGACAAGCATGGTAAAAAAATTGTCTGAGCAAAGAGAAACCACAAATTACCTGGGGGAGGTTGTTAGGATTCTTTTTGTTGGAGTTTTTCTTATTGCGCTTATTTGAGAAATCGCCAAAACTGAAAAACCCTCCAAATGCTGAGAGACTGATGGTAGCAGCTTTGGCTGCCAAGGGGTTAAATTCAGAATTGGGCTTTGGCAATGGCTTCTCAATCTGTGGAAAGGATCCTTCTGAAAGTGGAACAACCCCATCTCTACCGTGGAAAACTCGAAATGCCATGTCAAAGTTGGGTCCATCTTCGAAAATTGGACCTTTGGCTCCCCTTGCCTTTACAATCAGCAAATGATACAGTTCAGCAATCACATCCATAACGTATACAACTTTTTAGAAACAGATGATAATGATTACGTAAAGAGGGGTGGAAGGTAAATGACATACAGGAACAGGAAAATTAACGGACGAGAAGGAAAAACTTGTAGGCTCGTTGATGTTCTTCAGGAATGGGCATCTTCCAATTCCTTGTTGGACGACATTCTCTTCCAAGCACAAGGGGTCACTGAGAGCTCTTTGGAAAATGGAATCCATACGAATGACACCAGCAACTCAACCTGTGAGCGTAGAAATATTGGGGGAGCAATGTGAGTCAAGAGATGGTATATGCTGAAACAGTAACAGACCATGCTGTCAATTGCCCTACCATGGCAGGTTCATGCTAAACAGACACCAATTTATGAAATCAGCAAAATATATCTTTTTGAACACCAGTGGAAACGACAGGTTGAGGCTTTGAGGGAACTTTGATCACCTTGTGAACTACACCCCATACTAGATTAATGGCGATGCTATTTTTTTTTCTTTCTATAAACCAGATTAATGCTAATGTTAGAATAGAAAGCTTACATTTTAGAAGTGGACATAGACAAAGTTAGTTGACAAGTCTAAAGCGTGACGAGCGGAATTCTCGGTGTAATTGGGAGCCCTACATATGAATCTGGTGCGATTGGATTAAACAATTTGTTACCCCATGTTGATTGATTGATCAACCCTAAAAGCAAATGCACATGCACACATGGACCTACTCAGCGACCATCCCCCAGCCAAATTTTCCCTACTGATTGTTGGTTCCCTTTTCCCTTTTGGTGGAGAAGGTGGGGATCGCCGGCTGGAAACCCAATTCCCCTAGAAAGAAAGAAAGAAAGAAAGAAAGAAAGAAGGAAGGAAGGATGCATCCTAATCCTAAATCCTGGTAGAGGGAGGGGGCAAGGCTGGGCGAAACAAAGAGAAGAGAAGAAAGTCACCTCCGATTTGAAGCGGAAAGAAGGAGATGAGGCAGGCAGCGGGAGCTCTTGTTCCTCTTCTTCTTCTTCTTCTTCTTCTGGTGGTTGGGTTGGCGCGTGGAGAGCACAGCACAGCAGCACAGGGGAGGAGGGGGAGGAAGGTTGGCGCCGCGCGCGTGGAGAGCACAGCAGCACAGGAGAGGAGAGGAGAGGAGGAAGACGATCGTGGGGGACGACTCCGCAAGAGAGCTGTTGGTTGGCTACTACTTGTGCTGTTGGGTTGTTTGACTCTGACTCGGCCTAGCTAGCAGACTTTTGCGACTGTTTCCTATGGACTTCCGCTTTTGATTTTTACTTACTCCGACTCGGTTCCGTAGACATCGGAACTATTTTGTATCGCCTTCTTTCCTTTTTTTTATTTTTCTAAGAGAAATCACAAGTGTGTACATATTCCGTTCTTTTTCAACTTTTAGCTTTTACTTTTGACTTTTCTACATTAACTAATTTTAAAATAAAGCGTCTTTTCAAGATATAGTCTACTAGTTAATTATATTACATACTGTACCGGCTTCATTTATATCGGCAAAAGCCGAACGTAAGTTTCTGTTGCTCCATAATCTCTCGCATAAACAGCCCAAAAACCACACGCCGCAGTTAAAAGCTATAACTCTTAACCAAAAAGAACATGCATATTAAATATCTGGTTTCTTAATTTCTCTCGCATCTCTATAGGCATAAGGGCCAAACTAGAAGGTTACGGTGCGTGGTATACCCTACTCCTACCACTTCTATCTCGTACACGTATCTCTCATTTTCCTCACCGCTCATTCTTTCTCTGTAGAGTTCATTTTTTTCGACCACCACTATTTTTTTAACTAAAAATCTTCCAACATAACCAAAAACCATCGTCCACATGAACACCCTGCAATTGCAACAGCCATTCGCACGCATGCTTTCCACGCGACTACGCAGCCAGCACGCATTCCTCCAATTCACATCAGCTCTTTCCTTGTTGACCCGGTAGCCATTCTTCGGCCCTGTTCTTTTCCACATCATCAAACACACGTGTTTAAAGTTTTGACAATCAAACACTGGTCTGTGATCTGTTTGACCAGTTTCCTAAGCCAAGCTAGTTACATGAAGCCACTACGTGTCTTCACAGCATGAAGAAAAAGACGGGCAATGGAAGAATTTAGATGCAACCAGTGCATGTTTTGCTTCATAAATTTTCTAAAAGAAATTATCTGAGATGGCATTTGGCTTGTCTTGTTTGGACCTGAAGTTTGTAGCTCTAACATTGGACCAAATTAGTTTGTGCCAAGTTTGGTAGAGAAGGTGGCCACAGGTCAAGCACTAATACTATGTAAGTTCATGTCACTTCCATGATGTTGATAATTAGATTCTATTGGTGTCAAGTTTATAAACAGTTTGTTCTAGTGGAGGATATTAATAAGGGAGTGACTATTGCCAAGGCGATTGAAATTTTTTTGTCTCTCAGTCACTTGAAGTTGCACTCTCAATCAACTAAAATTGCAGTTGTTCTTTTTGGAGAGGGACTGCAATTTTAGTTGATTGAGAGTGCAACTAAATGTAAATTTAGTTGCACTCCGAATCACCTGAAGTTGCAATTATTTTTTTTGGAGGGAGACTACAATTTTAGTTGATTGAGAGTGCAACTTCAAGTGACTGAGAGACAAAAAAATTTCAGTCGCCTTGGCAATAGCAAAACCGTATTAATAAAGCCTCGCGCTATCGACCAGTCCTCACTGCCGGCCATCCATGCACGGGGCGAAGGTGTGAGCTGGATGGCGGAGGAGTCGGGTGAGTGGCGGTGCTGGCATGTGATTGCCAGCCAGGTGTTGGCCTAGACCTGACCGATAGGGCGGGCCGAGCCAGAACGGTATAGGTCTGATAGAAGCACGATCTATTTAGGCTCGTCAAATAAACACGCTATGCCATACCAGCCTATGGGCCGTGGTCTGAGCCTAGACACGGTCTATGATTGTATTGTGCCGACACGGGCACGGTTAGAGCTTAACAGACCGTGCCGGTACGGTTGGCCCGTTAAGCCGGGAAAAATAGAAAAAATTCGAAAAATTATAGAAAAATAAAAAAAATTGTAGAAAATTATAGAAAAATAAGAAAAATTGTAGAAAAATTGGATTGACGAGCATGCGTGTCTTCCATGGATCAAACTCATTGTCCGTGACTTTGACGAGCGCTCCTGACTTCGATAGATCACCAGCGTTGTAGGCCATCGCTGCTGATGTTTATGACCACTTAGCTGGTTATGACCACTCCTTGCTGCTGTGCATGTACTTGTAACTGAGTAACGACCACTCCGGCTTGCGACTGCGTCTTCCCGATCGACTCGTACTTGTAGCCTTGTTATGACTAGCTCATCCTAGCAACGACCACGCCTTCTCTGCTACGTATGTGCTCGTAGCTTTTCCTTAATAAGATTTACGACCATGCTTCCATTGTGCTTTGCACGTACTCGTAACCGAGTTATAAATACACGATACTTTGACTGCAAACTCTAGCGCCTTCGACACGGGGTGCGGGGTGGCGAGCTGGGGGCGGCGAACTGCTGGGCCGCGGCATCCTCACCGTGTCCCTGGCGCCGAGGGACAACCACGAGGCGCAGGTGCAGTTCGCGCTCGAGCGCGGCATCCCGGCCATCCATCTCCACCCAGCGCCTGCCCTTCCCGTCCAGCTCCTTCGACATGGCGCACTGCTCCAGGTGCCTCATCCCGTGGGCCGAGTTCGACGGCCTCTACCTCCTGGAGATCCACCGCGTCCTCCGCCCCGGCGGTTTCTGGGTGCTCTCCGGCCCGCCCATCAACTACGAGAACCGCTGGCACGGCTGGAACACCACCGCCGAGAAGCAGAAGGCCGACTTCGACAGGCTCAACAAGCTGCTCTCCAGCATGTGATTCAGGCTCTACAACAGCACGGGCGACGTCGCCGTCTGGCAAAAGTCCGTCGACACGGCCAGCTGCTACGACAAGCTCACCCCCATCTCCTCCCCGGCCAAGTGCGACGACCCGGACGCCGCCTGGTATGTTCCCATGCGTTCTTGCCTGACCGCCCCCAGCGCAAAGTACACGAAGCTGGGACTGAACGCCACCCCCAAATGGCCCCGGAGGCTCGACGTCGCCCCGGAGCGCGTCTCCGTTGTGCCCGGGAGCAGCGCCACCACCTTCAAGCACGATGACGCCAAGTGGAAGCTCAGGGTCAATCACTACAAGTCCTTGCTGCCTGCACTGGGGAGCGACAGAGTTAGGAATGTCATGGACATGAATACAGTTTATGGAGGATTTGCAGCCAATCTCATCAAAGATCCTGTCTGGGTCATGAATGTTGTTTCTTCATATGGACCCAATTCTCTCGGCGTACGTGGTCCATGACAGAGGACTAATTGGTACCAATCACGACTGGTAAGCAACTGATAACCCAACCAAAACCATACCTGTTTATGCATCACCTTCATCAATTTATTAAATTGAAATTTGGAAGCAAAATACTTCTTCCTGTCTCTGGAAAACTTGAAACTGGAAAAATAATCCAGGGAAAAAAATAGGCATATATATAGTAGCATCACCCTGGATATGTAAATCTGCTCAAGGAAAGGGCATCCAAAGAAAACAAGCTCAAATATGGTCATGATCTCAGACAACACAAAAGCAAAGGCACTTCGTCATCCAGTAGACATGAAAGATGAGCACTCTAATTAGTACAAGAAGGTTGTTCATAATTATCAAAATGAATAAAATGAGTAATACTCCGTATAGGGACCAATAGTTAGTACTCTTTGCCATTAATCACACGATTATTCCTTTTTGTGAACATTTAGTGGAGGTAAAGTTTGGTGAATTATTTAATACCAAGAGGCAACTGTAATTTACTCCATAGTCCATAATATATGTGTTCATTTGTACAAGTTATAGCTTGGTACTGTGATCGTAATAAGCGGAATGTCTATATATTTATTTGAACATTTATGGGGTAAGATAATGACTAACGTATTATTACTTCCCCAAAAGGGACGAGTTGGTTATATGTTGCTGTCAGTCTGGTGTTGCAATGTGTTATGGAGTATCGAGTAGTAGTACTAGTAGTATGTACGATCAAAGTGCCCCATGCATGCAATGCAGCCACCTGATCCTTGAAAGACCCCAAAATTTCAAACCAAATTTTTCCTGGATTTTTTCTAAATTTTTGATGAATTTTTTGAAAACTTTCCCAATTTAAAAACTCCCGGCCGAAAGGCGCTTTCCCTTTCGGGCCATCCCGTCTCCCCTCCCCGCTGGTGTCCTTCTCCTTTCCGCCTCCTCCCGCTTTTCCCCTCGGCGCCGCCTCGCTCTCCTCCGTTGGCGCCCGCCTCCCCGCCTTCTCTCACAGACGCCGCGCCCGCCTCCCGCACCGCCTTACTCCCTCTCGTTCGGACAGCACCCCCCACCGCCCCATGGTCCGGAAGGAGGCGGCCGCCACGCTGCCACCTTCCCTTGGCCCCTTTGCCACCCACCCTCCTTTCCTTTCCCGCGGACGCCCGCCCATGTCGCCCCACTCGCTCGTCCCCGCCATCCTCGCCGCCCAGTCTTGGGACGCCGCCCACATTGCGGAGGAGACGCCCAAGAACTCCCGTCCTCCTGTTGACTCCACGCGCGCGCCCGAGCCTTCTTCTCCACGCCCTCCCTCCGTGGGTATAAAACCCCCTCACCGCCGCCCCACTCCTCCTTTGCTTCCCGAGCTCCCCGACCACCCCCATTCTCCTCCCACCACTCCTGGGAACCTCCCCGAGCACCGATTGAGCTCCTATCGTCTCCAGCCCGCCGCCTCTCTCCCACGCCGGCGACCCCCGTGAGCTGATCTCCCTCCCCTCTCCCTCATTTTCCGATCCTTTGCTCCCAGAGCATCCTCACTACTCCCTAATCACTTTGGTGCACTCTTCTGGCCAGGTGATCGCCTGTGGAGCTCCAGCACCGAAGCTCACCACCGACCGAACCACCCTCTCCGTGGCCAGCTCACCAGGAAGGCTCCGAGCTTCGGCCACCGGCACCAACGTGAGCCCCAGGACCCACTGATCATAAAACCACCGCCGATTTGGCCTGATCGCCGCCGGCACCCCTCCTTCGCCGACGGGAGGCCAATTCTTCCCTTCCACCTCCTGCCTTCCCTGTTGGCTCTCCGACCTTCCAAAGCCCCAAAATGAGTTTCCCACGTCGAGACCTACCCGAGGATGCCCTCCCTGGCCGCCGGAGACCTCGCCGTCGCCGGAGAGCGAAGCTCCCTCTTTTCCCAGCTCCTCTGCCGCGCGCGTTGGCGAGAGGATGAAGACGACCGACGTGGCCGCATCCACGTCGTCCCTCCAACCGTTATCTTTTAAACTCGTGCGTCGGATGGTCGCAGCCGCGCCACCGTCCGATCTTCTTAAACGGACCGCACCTCATCCGTCCGATCTCCCCGTACCGCTTCGCCCGCCTTCCTCGCGTCTCAGCCGTCCGATCTTCATAAACCCTGCAGATCCGGACCACCCGCCCCGCGCCATTTCCACCGGACGCTTGGCCACGCGTCGACCATCCGCCAGAGGAGCAGCGGCTGGCAGGCATGGCCACACAAGATGGGTCACGTGGGCCGCCACGGTGCTGAGTCACACAGAAGCGCTTGGGCGGCCCAAGCCTGTTCATTCCAATTTTTCAGGATTTATCAATTTCCAAAAATCCAGAAAACCCAAATAAATCCTAGAAAATCACAGAAAATCCCAAAAATTCCCAAATTTCACCACTTTGCTCCAAATAATGTCATGAACCCAGTGGTGACCTTCTTTTTCCCAAATGCATCCCAGAAAAATTCTCAAAATTCACCAATTGGTTATTTTATGCTTTTTATTTCTTTTTCTTTCTTTTAATAGATTATTTTTCCTTGTTTGATTAGTCTCAAGCTGGATTTAATTATTTTATGTGTTTGCGCTAGTTTCGGAGATCCCGGAAGCTCAAGTGCAGTCCCAGGACCCAGAAGCGTCGACGTTCGAGCTAGCCGAGATCGTCTAGATTCACGGTAAGTCGCAAAACCTTTGATCATATTGAATCCCATGTCTTTAATTTATGTTATTATGCTATTTGCATTATGTTAGTTGTGAAATGCTAGTTTAAATTAAGTTAAAATGTTTAGAATGACATGTTATGTAGTTAAACCTACCACCGACAAAATGCCATGTTCGACTTGTAGCCATGCCTTTGTAACCTTAGATTCAATTATTTGGTTACCTAGATAACTATAGGATATTACTATCCTCATGCAAATCTTACACTAATAAGGTTGTGGCTGCGGGCCAATAGACTTGAAAACCCGACCCTAGGTTTAGTAGCTGCTTAACTCGATTGAAACTCTACAGGTGTTGGGAAGTCAGGAGGTTGGGTAGTCGAATTAGGTATGCCGTGCTGCGGATACCTAATAACGGTAGAGTTCACTCGAAGCGGACGGGAGTTTCCATGTGCCAGACCCGAGTGAATTCTACCGGGTAGAGCCTATATAAAGAATTGAGCAGTGAAACGACCTGGCTTTCTTAACTCTGTCGCGGGAGTTAAGGGATCGTGTGGGTAAAGCTGAGCAAACTCTGCAGAGTCAAATAAATGGTATTCGAATACTGTGTGCTCCGGTTAATGGAGTCGTGTCACTTGGTGATCCCAAAGAAGAAAGCTTAAGTAGTTTTGTAAATATTTTAATCTGGTTAGATGGTTAATTAACCCTTCATGAAAACCCCTATTGATTAAGGAGTAGTTTTGTTCATAAGTTCTTCCAAAATGTTTGCAAATAAAACTGCATCCACTCAAAGATAATAAACCAAGTATACTCCATGCCTTTGTTAATCCGTGCAAGTAGTAAAGGAGGGTTCCTTTGCGATTTGCTGAGCTGGTTGTTGGCTCACGGCTTGCTAAATCCCCTCTTTAGAGGATCAAGACGAAGGTGAAGGTCTCCCCGTTGAGGAAGTCCCCGAGGGTCTCTTCTTCGATGAGGACCCGTGGCTTTAGGTCTTCGCCGCGCTCAAGCGGATTCTGGAGCTTTTGTAATGTAATTATACTTTGGGCTTGCACGCCCATTGTCAAACTCGGGTGTTAATCCATATGTGAAATATATCTTGGACTTTTGTTGTAAGCATGCAATGGTATACTCGCGCGACACTCCATAACGGTTCATGCGTGAATAGTTGCGGATTGTCAGTGTCCGCACGCCGCCTCGGAAACGGGGGCGTTACAAGAAGTGGTATCAGAGCAGGCTCTATGACCGTAGGTTAAGACCTAAGGCAGTTTAGGAAGCGATTTTATCGCAAAACCTAATTCAAAGCATAAAAAGGGTTTATGAAAAATATAAGTATTATTGCTGTCTTTACCTCTCTTGTTGCTACCTTATCTGTCTTAGTTTATTTCTGCTTAAGTTTTATTTTTGCAAATGTTTACTACTTCACTTGTCTAACTTCAAAATTTTCGTTTCCGGCAGATGGTGCACTACGTGTTCTCACGCCCCGATCGCTTGGAGGGCTGGCCCCGCAAGTTGTGGGAGATGCAGAGGTACTTAGGCGCCACTGAGTACCACAGTCCAATCTTCCATGCCGTGGGACGTTTTCGCCAGGAGCAGCGCTACGAGTGGAAGGCGTGGGTGACTCTCACACCCCTGCCTGTCCGCCCCGACCTCGAGAGACGCTTCATTGCGAGGAGGATCGACAAGGATGATGCAGTATAGGATGCAGCCCAGAAGGCTGCACTCTACCTCAGAGACTACTACGACCTAGAGCTAGCAGAGTCGCCTTTTGACTTGGTTCCGTAGCAGCGCAGTGGAGGCCTAGCAGTCCCTCAGTTCCGTGAGGAGGATGATCCCCGCCTGGCGGGTGTCGCCGTTCTCATGGCCCAGCAGGTCATCCGCTACGATAATGCGGTTGAGGAGTCCCGGTCACTGCAGAGCCAGCTCTGGGAGGCCCGTCAGCAGTTGCAGCAGCTGCGAGAGTCCCTTGCCCGCTTCGAGGCTGTCGAGGCAGGCGAGGCTTCAGACTGTGGAGAGTCCCTAGTGTCCCTCCTCCCGTGCCATGCGGTCCCGCGCAGATCTGGGATGACCGCAGCGAGTACCGTGCTAGGTTTCGCCCTGCAGCCCCTCTTGCCCTGCCAGCTCCAGAGGCCATGGAGGAGTAGCAGCTGATCGCTAGTTTAGTCTGACCTTTTGTTTTAGTAGCAGTGCTTTTGTATTGTAATGCAAGTGTAACCATGAACCCTAAGTGGTCTGTGTACCACCTGCATATTGTAAATTTATGTCCATTAATCTTTTATGTTGCTTGCTTAATTATCAGTATTTCCTCCTGTGTTCAAAGCTTTCTCATGTCCCCTTTCGCTCTCGCTCTTACCTTTTCGTCCTATACTTGCCTTGAAAAATTCGAAATCTTACTTATCTACTCTTGGTTACCCAAAATTGCTGCAAAGCTAATTCCCAGTTCCCAATTGGCAGATGGACCCGACACAGCAGAGTGGACAGACCAGCGGGCAGGGTGCACCTGCCGTAGATCAGACAACACTTGCCAGCGTCATAGCAATGTTAGAACAAAATCGCTACCAAGGGGAACAGAACATCTTACGAGTACTTGATCAGCAGGCCCGAATGCTGGAACAGATAGCAGCCAAATCCCCAGGTATTCAGGGTGGAGGCAACGCCACTCGGGACGGTGCGCCAATTTCCACCCGATGGGCAGATTTTCTGAAGACCCGTCCACCGACCTTCTCCACCTCGGCTGACCCCATAGTAGCTGAGGATTGGCTGGTGGACGTAGAAAGGAAGCTTCAGACTGTGCAATGTGATGACAAAGAGAAGGTACTATATGCATCCCACCAGTTGCAAGGTGCTGCTGCAACGTGGTGGATCAACTACCAACGCACCCAAAGAGACCGAGAAATCGATTGGGAAGAATTCTCAAAAGCTTTTCGCAAGGCCCATATTCCTGATGGCATCATGGAGGCAAAGCGCCGAGAGTTCTTGGCACTCAAGTAGGGTGGACGCACGGTTATGGAATACCTGCATCAGTTCAACCACCTTTCCCGATTTGCCCCCGAAGATGTCGATAAAGAAGAGAAGAAAATGAGCAGATTCCGGGCTGGACTTCAACAATCTTTGAAGTTCCACATTTCAGCTATGAAATTCAAGGACCTACATGATATGGTGGACAGCCTCATTAACTCAGAAGAGGCCCGTGGAGAGATGGAAGATTATAGAAAGCGTAAAGCAGTACATAAGTCTCAGTCTTCCTCACACCAAGCTCATCGAAGCAAGACTACGGGATCGTCATCTTTTCGATCCCAACCTTCTCGGCAGTTTGTGATGCTACCCAAGAGTCAGACAGGACAGTCCCAGCAGTACAACTCCCCTTCCCCTTTGGCAATCAAATGCCCCACTTGTGGAGGAAATCACCTTGCTAGCAGCTGCCCCCGAAGGTCAAATGCTTGCTTCCACTGCGGAGAGATTGGGCATTACAGAGACCAATGCCCCAGGAAGAACTTGCCCTCGGACGCTGCAAAACTTCAAGTTCAGAATCAACAACAGCAAGAGTCAAAATCACAGGCAGACCCCAGCACTCCCAAAGGAGGTTACCTTCAAATCAAGGCAGCCGGACCGCAATCACCTGCGGGAACGGCAAATTTCACTTCTGCAGGCAGAGGCAGAGGCCGTGCCCGACCCACTTTTTATGCAAGGGTGAACCATGTATCCGCAGAAGACGTAGCTGGAGCCAGTGATATCATTGCCGGTATGTTCCCAATCAACTCCATACCTGCACTGATTTTATTTGACCCTGGAGCAACCCACTCATTTATTTCAAAGAGTTTTTCCTCCAAAAATCAGTTACCCTCAGTTTCTTTGCCAAGACCTTATGTGGTTGAAACCCCTGGGGTTAGAATGGAGTCCCACGGTGGGTGTGCCGGACTCAGTATAAACATCCAAGGAGTAGAGTTTAAGGCAGACTTGCTACAATTAGATATGTCAGGATTAGATGCCATTTTGGGCATGAACTGGCTAGCTAAAAACAAAGGAAAGGTAGACTGTGAAGCCAAGACAGTATCTTTGGTCAATTCTGAAGGTCAGAGAGTGATGATAGAAACAGACCGAGAGGTACTGAAAAAGGCAAGAAAACGCATGATCAATATTTTGGCAGTCACCCCTGAGCAAGTGCCAGTAATACAAGAATATCCAGATGTGTTTCCCGAAGAATTACCAGGCAGACCCGCTGACAGGCAGGTAGAGCTTGCTATAGAATTGATTCCCGACACAAAACCAATTGCTAAGCACCAGTACAGAATGTCAGCCAGTGAATTGAAAGAACTCAAGAAACAACTAGATGAACTGCAAGAGAAAGAATTCATAAGACCAAGTGTTTCATCTTGGTCGGCCCTAGTTTTATTTGTGAAAAAGAAGAATGGAGAACTGAGAATGTGTGTAGATTATAGAGGTCTGAATGCTGTCTCCATCAAAAACAAATACCCGTTGCCAAGGATTGATGATTTGTTTGATCAACTCAAGGGTGCCAAAGTATTCTCCAAGATCGATTTACGCTCAGGTTATCATCAACTCAAGATCCAAGAGCAAGATCGAGAAAAGACAGCTTTCATCACTCGATATGGATTGTATGAGTTCACGGTCGTGCCCTTTGGTTTAACCAATGCACCAGCATATTTCATGAACCTTATGAATCTGGTGCATATGGACCAATTGGACCGATTCGTGATAGTCTTCATTGATGATATTCTGATATATTCAAAGAGTGAAGAAGAGCACAAAGAACATTTGCACATGGCATTGATCAGATTGAGAGAACATCAGTTGTATGCCAAGTTCGACAAATGCGTTTCGCTAAAAAGAAGTAGCTTGGGTCACATTATATCAAAAGATGGAGTCAAAGTTGATCCAGAAAAGATCGCCGCAGTTATGGAATGGCAACAGCCCAAGACAGTGACAGAAGTAAGGAGTTTCCTTGGATTGACGGACTATTATCGCCGATTCATAGAAGGATTCTCAAAAATCTCTCGTCCACTTACTCAATTAGTGAAGAAGGACAAACCTTTCCTGTGGACAGATGCCTGCGAAGAGAACTTTCGGTTACTAAAGACCAAACTAACAACGACACCAGTGTTGATTCTGCCAAACCCAGAGAAAGAATTTCAAGTCTATTGTGATGCCTCAAAACAGGGTTTGGGATGTGTACTCATGCAAGACAGAAAAGTGGTCGCTTATACCTCAAGACAATTGAAGCCCCATGAGGAGAATTACCCCACACACGATCTAGAGCTAGCAGCTGTGGTGCATGCCCTCAAAATTTGGAGGCACTACCTGCTAGGGAATCGTTGTGAAATATTCTCAGATCACAAGAGCTTGAAGTACCTCTTCACACAACCAGAGTTGAACATGAGACAACGAAGATGACTAGAACTGATTAAAGATTACGATGTTGATCTTCAATATCATCTAGGTAAGGCCAACGTAGTTGCCGATGCCCTCAGTCGAAAGGTTCGACATGGCAAATCTAACACCACAGAATATCCGCCAGAATTACAGAAGGATATTGTAGGACCGAAATGACGACAGAGGGGGGTGAATATCGTTCTCTCTAAAAACGCCCCTCGAGAAATCAGAAAATTAATTCTGCTGAAAACTGGAACGCATGCGATA
This sequence comes from Bonia amplexicaulis, assembly GCA_036346245.1. Classification (NCBI taxonomy): domain Eukaryota; kingdom Viridiplantae; phylum Streptophyta; class Magnoliopsida; order Poales; family Poaceae; genus Bonia; species Bonia amplexicaulis. Next base: position 22,919,854 of record CM070743.1, read on the forward strand.
CTAAAAAATTCAGCATAAATCAGAGAGTAATCAGTAAAAATTTTAGCTGAAATTGTTGCCTTTTGATCTGCATGCAAAAAGCTCAAAGATGAGGAAATGAAAAAAAAGAAGCTCAATCTGAAATAACTCGATGGAAACAAGACAACAGAGACAGAAGCAAAAAGCAAAGAAGGTGCCGAATCGAATCGAAAATTTCTGCCTTTGACAAAAGTCTGGTAACAGCAAATACAGAGAGTACTGCAGAAACTGAAAATCCAAGAAAATGATTAACTGAAAGCTGCTCTTCTCGTGATGATTGATTGAGACTTTATTCAAAATAACAGATAGTTCTCAAGAGAAAGTAAATTCAGACCTAAAACGCAAAGAATCCCAAATTTGGGCTGAAATCTGAATATGAACCGAAAAGAAAAGTTCTGAAGACTGCAAGCACTGATATCAGAAATCTGAACCCAAAACAGGACACAGGAAGATCAAATCAGGGAAGAAAAACACTCAGAGCAAAAAGCCTAATCAACCGAAAACTGAATGAAGCTCATGAGAACAGCAGACTCCAACAACCGAGAAGTAGTAGTTACTGTAGATGCCGAAAAACAGGAAGGAACTAAAATACAAAGAGAGTACAGACTGTAATCGGGAGGAGGCAATACAGATAACAAAAGACATATAAAACCCAAAGGCTAACTGCAAACTGAAGCTGAATCCAAGAATGAAACGCAGTCACAGAGACACAAGAAAGCCGAAGACTTAAATCGGATACGAACTGAAAACAGATTCAGAAACCTGAAAAGTTGCAAAGAGGAGTATACAATCTCAAATTGCCCAATGATTTTAAGTCCTTTGCTCATGAGATTTTGCAGTTAAGATAGAAATAATCAAAGGTCTTCTCAAACTAAAAATCAGGCCACCTCCTCAAGGGAATCACAAAATACTTCAAACCCTAGATATGGGCTGATGAAGAACAGAGAAGCTCCAAAATGCCAAAACTGAAATTAAACAAGGTTTGCTCTTTGAAAATTCAATCAAATGATCTTGTAGCATCATCCCAAAGAAGTGGCAGAATATGTGGCCAAATGTGATGTCTGCCAGCAGATCAAGATAGACCACCAAAAACCGTCAGGATTATTACAGCCTTTACCGATTCCCGAATGGAAATGGGATAGTATCGGCATGGACTTCATTACGGGACTTCCCAAAACTCGTGAAGGATATGATGCTATCTGGGTCATAGTTGACAGATTGACCAAGGTGGCTCATTTCCTCCCGATCAAGCAAACCTATGGGAAGGATAAGCTTGCCGAACTATATCTGTCACGAATTGTAACACTCCATGGAGTACCCAAGAAGATTGTGTCAGATAGAGGAGCACAGTTCACATCCAAGTTCTGGGAAAAGTTACATGAAGCAATGGGCACCGACCTCGACTTCAGCTCAGCATACCACCCACAGAAAGATGGGCAGACAGAAAGGACGAATCAAATTTTGGAAGATATGCTAAGAGCCTGTGCAATCGTATATGGAGCAGCATGGAACACTTGCCTGCCATTCACTCAATTTTCCTACAACAACAGTTATCAAGCTAGCATTCAAATGGCTCCGTTTGAAGCTTTATATGGTAGAAAATGCAGGACACCTCTGAATTGGTCAGAAACAGGGGAACGACAACTCATTGGACCCCAAATTGCCCAAGATGCCGAGGCACATGTCAAAATCATCAGAGACAGACTCAAGATTGCACAAGACCGACAAAAGGGCTATGCAGACAACCGCAGAAATGACTTAAGCTTTGAAATTGGAGATTTTGTGTATATTAAAGTCACCCCTTTCAAAATCATCAAAATATTTCAAGTCAAAGGCAAGCTGGCTCCGAGATATGTGGGACCCTTCCAAATCATCGGAAGAGTTGGAGAGGTAGCTTATCAAGTGCAGCTACCGCCCAATCTATCCAGAATCCACAATGTGTTCCACATCTCACAGCTCCGAAAATGTCTACGCCAGCCTACAGATGAAGTACCACTGTCAGACGTTGAGTTGCAAGATGACTGGACTTATCCTAAAGAACCATTACAGATACTTGAAACGTCAGAAAGGCAACTCCGAAACAAGAATGTCAGATTTTGCAGAGTGCAATTGAGGAATCACACGCCAGACGAGGCCACTTGTGAAAGAGAATCGGATTTGCAGCGAGATTTTTCCAACTTACTCCCTGGACCAAGTTAATCTCGGGGTGGAGATTCATTTAAGGGGGGTAGGTTGAAAGACCCCAAAATTTCAAACCAAATTTTTCCTGGATTTTTCCTGAATTTTTGGTGAATTATTTGAAAACTTTCCCAATTTGAAACTCCTACCGAAGGCGCTTTCCCTTCGGGCAATCCCGCCTCCTCCACTGGCCCTTCTCCTTTCCGCCCCCTCCTCGGACGCCTCCCTCCTCTCGCTTTCCTCTCCTGGCGCGCCCTCGCCCCCCCTCCTGGCGCCTTTGTCCTCCCGCCTTCTCTCTCATGGACGCGCGCCGCGCCGCCCCGCACCGCCTCCCCCTCCTGCTCGGACAACAGACCCCACCGCCCATGGTCCGAAGGAGGCAGCGCCGCGCCACGCGCCGCCACCTTCCCCTTGGCCCCACCTGCCAGCCACTCCCCTCCTTTCCCTTCCCCCGCGCGGACGCGCCTCCGCCCATGTCGCCAGCTCGCGCTCGTACCCCGCCATCCCTGCCGCCCAGTGCCGGACGCTGCCCACATTGCGGAGGAGACGCCCCAGCAACTCCCCCGTCCTCCTGTTGACTCCACGCGCGCGCCCGAGCCTTCTTCTCCACGCCTCCCCCTCCCCTCCGCGTGGGTATAAAACCCCCTCACTGCCGCCCCACTCCTCCTTTGCTTCCCGAGCTCCCCGACCACCCCCATTCTCCTCCCACCACTCCCACGAACCTCCCCGTGCAGCCGATTGAGCTCCCATCGTCTCCAGCTCCGTCGCCGTCTCTCCCTACGCCGGCGACCCCCGTGAGCTGATCTCCCTTCCCTCTCCCTCATTTTCCGATCCTTTGCTCCCAGAGCATCCTCACTACTCCCTAATCACTTTGGTGCACTCTTCGGCTGTGATCGCTGTGGAGCTCCAAGACCAAGCTCACCGCCGGCCGAACCACCTCTCCGTGGCTACCACCAGAAGGCTCGAGCCGGCCATCGGCAACAACGTGAGCCCTGTGACCCATCGATCATAAACCCGCCGATTTGGCTCGATCGCCGTGGCACCCTCCTTCGCCGACGGGAGGCCAATTCTTCCCTTCTGCCTCCTGCCTTCCCCGTTGGCTCTCCGACCTTCCAAAGCCCCAAAATGAGTTCCAAAAATCCAGAAAACCCAAATAAATCCTAGAAAATCACAGAAAATCCCAAAAATTCCCAAATTTCACCACTTTGCTCCAAAATAATGTCCTGAACCCAGTGGTGACCTTCTTTTTCCCAAATTCATCCCAGAAAATTCTCAAAATTCACCAATTGGTTATTTTATGCTTTTTATTTCTTTTTTCTTTCTTTTAATAGATTATTTTTCCTTGCTTGATTAGTCTCAACCTAGATTTAATTATTTTATGTGTTTGCGCTAGTTTCGGAGATCCCGGAAGCTCAAGTGCAGTCCCAGGACCCAGAAGCGTCGACGTTCAAGCTAGCCGAGATCGTCTAGATTCACGGCAAGTCGCAAAACCTTTGGTCATATTGAATCTCATATCTTTAATTTATGTTATTATGCTATTTGCATTATGTTAGTTGTGAAATGCTAGTTTAAAGTAAGTTAAAATGTTTAGAATGACATGTTATGTAGTTAAACCTACCACCGACAAAATGCCATGTTCGACTTGTAGCCATGCCTTTGTAACCCTAGATTCAGTTATTTGGTTACCTAGATAACTATAGGATATTACTATCCTCATGCAAGTCTTACACTAATAAGGTTGTGGCTGCGGGCCAATAGACTTGAAAACCCGACCCTAGGGTGGGGTGGTATGGGACACCGTACCCTAGGGCGGAGAGCGTCGGTGTGCAAGGAAGGGTAAGGGTGTTGTGGGAAACCGCGAGTCGGTCATCGCCCACCGCTTACCCTAGGTTGTGGTCGCGGACCTGGAGAGGTTGCGGGCCATGTGAAAATATAAGGACTGAAACCCTTATGCTGAGCAAATGTCATAGTGATCGCTCAACCATATGAGTTGACTTGTCAACACTGGTTTAGTAGCTGCTCAACTCGATTGAAACTCTACAGGTGTTGGGAAGTCAGGAGGTTGGGTAGTCGAATTAGGTATGCCGTGCTGCGGATACCTAATAACGGTAGAGTTCACTCGAAGCGGACGAGAGTTTTCATGTGCCAGACCCGAGTGAATTCTACCGGGTAGAGCCTATATAAAGAATTGAGCAGTGAAACGACCTGGCTTTCTTAACTCTGTCGCGGGAGTTATGGGATCGTGTGGGTAAAGCTGAGCAAACTCTGCAGAGTCAAATAAATGGTATTCGAATACGCCGTGCTCCCGATTAATGGAGCTGTGTCACTTGGGTGATCCCAGCAGCAAAGCTTAAGTAGTTTTGTAAATATTTTAATCTGGTTAGATGGTTAATTAACCCTTCATGAAAACCCCTATTGATTAAGGAGTAGTTTTGTTCATAAGTTCTTCCAAAATGTTTGCAAATAAAACTGCATCCACTCAAAGATAATAAACCAAGTATACTTCATGCCTTTGTTAATCCGTGCAAGTAGTAAAGTAGGGTTCCTTTGCGATTTGCTGAGCTGATTGTTGGCTCACAGCTTGCTAAATCCCCTCTTTAGAGGATCAAGACGAAGGTGAAGGTCTCCCCGTTGAGGAAGTCCCCGAGGGTCTCTTCTTCGACGAGGACCCGTGGCTTTAGGTCTTCGCCGCGCTCAAGCGGATTCTGGAGCTTTTGTAATGTAATTATACTTTGGGCTTGCACGCCCCGCTGTCAAACTCTGGGTGTTAATCCATATGTGAAATATATGCTGGACTTTTGTTGTAAGCATGCAATGGTATACTCTTGCGCGACACTCCATAACGGTTCATGCGTGAATAGTTGTGGATTGCCGTGTCCGTACGCGCCCTCGGAAATGGGGGCGTTACAATCCTGATCTGAACAACCAAACGAAACAAATTTGATGGGAGGAAGAGGAGGGGGGAGAGCAAATGATGATGATTATAGCTGACGGAAAAGGAAAATGAGTTTGAGTTTGTAATTTTGCCAAGAATTATATTATGCATACTGTGTATCTTCGCATTTTATAGTTGATGCTTGAGGCTACAGCTGATAGAAATTCAGCCGCCAGGCGCCAGACTGCAGCGTGCCGGGTTTCCTTCAGAGAACGCAACCGTTGTCGGATTTTCGTCAGACTTCAGCGTCCCGGATTTTCTTCAGTCTTCATCACTGCAACAGATTTTTCTTCTGAACTCACGCGAAGCGATGGAAGTTTGCACAGGTTTTTGGTGCTGCGGAAGCGACAGATTTTCATGCAATATGTTGAGTAATATATAGACAGGGGCGAAGCTAGAGCACGAAGTACCCGAGTGCACACTTCAATATATATATGAACGCAGCACATATTTACCGTGTTAATGAGCTGCTAATAACTTGATTTCTGATTTTTACCGTGGTGCCGGTGCCCTCGGCAAACTCCATGTGGCGTCGCCCCTGTATATAGAGAATACAATCTGTGATTACAAGAGTCAACGATTGTCCTAAACGCGCGGGCAGCCAGAGCTAATCTCGGCACTTCCTCAGGGTTCTCTGGTGCCTGCCCATTCTGCATGTCGGACCAACCTAAGAATGCGAAGATTGTATTCTTACTACATATTTCTAGTTATGCAAGATTCATGACTCAGTCATCTAAGTCCTTGTTGTTAGCTCCGATTGTCATCCCATTACTTTTTTGGAGAGCATGTTTCACAAGTTAATGGGCCTCTATTTTTCAGCTTCTAAAAACTGCTTTTCGATTTTTCTACAATAATTAGCTTTGAAACGAAATGTCTTTTCAAGGTAGGGCCTACAAGTTAATTGTAGTACACATTGTAGCGACTTCATTTATATCGGCTAAAACGACACGCAAATTTCTATTGCTAATTCTAATCCGAAAACCCTAGATCAAAGCATGAACACCTAATAATCATAAGTGCGGAAACATGAGTACTAACCCGAGCCGGATGAAGCCATAAGGGTGAAGTAGGGGTGGCCGACGGTGCGAAGGGGTCGGCCGGCGTCGCTGTAGTCGTGGACGTGAACGGACGGGTTCTAGTCATCGTGCACCTGAGCGCCCGTAATAGATCGGATTTGTGTGGGTTTTTGGAGGCTTGAAAACAACTCACATAACAGCCTGCCGAAACCCTAGTTATTTTATATAGCGCTAGTGACCGGGACCAAAACCAATACGGTTGGTAGCACCCCCGATCAGGGCGCGTGAGTGGAGGTGATCCTCCCTGAAATCTCGGGGCAGTTAGCCAAGAGATCAACCCAACATTCTCCCCTTTGATCGTAAGGCTAACATCATAGGCTCATCCTTTGATAAAACAGCACACCAAGGCAATGTGTTGCATTGTCAATAAAGTACCATACAATCTCAGTACCTATAGTGTACTATTTTATCTTAGAATGGATATTTATTATACTTAATAGGAGTTGGTTTACTTAAAGGTCATTTTCTCCAGAATCAGAGGCTTTCCACTAAACTCATGACGGCAACATGATCACGAAAAATACTGGGTGGTAAGCCTTTAGTAAGCGGATCCGCAAGCATTAGCTTAGTACTAATATGCTTGATACTTATGGTTCGATCGTGGATTCTATCTTTCACAACATGATACTTAATGTCAATGTGTTTGGCAGCACCACTTGACTTGTTATTTGCATAAAAGACTGCGGGTTCATTATCGCAGTATAAAGTGAGTGATTTAGATATGCTGTCTACCACTCTAAGTCCGGGGATAAAATTCTTAAGCCATACAGCCTGCCCGGTAGCCTCATAACATGCCACAAACTCAGCTTGCATCGTTGAAGATGCCGTAAGGGTTTGTTTAGAGCTTTTCCACGAAATAGCTCCTCCAGCGAGTGTGAAGATATAACCTGACGTGGATTTCTTAGTATCAACACATCCCGCAAAATCTGAATCTAAAAAAACCAATAACATCAAGGCTATCAGAAGACTTATATGTGAGCATGAAATGCTTAGTGCCTTGCATATAACGCAAAGCTTTCTTAACGGCTTTCGATTGGTCCGGTCTGGATTGACCGATATCGCCAAGCATCCCGGTTACAAAAGCTAAATCATGGCGTGTACATACTTGAGCATACATAATGCTTCCGACAGCTGAAGCATAAGGAACCGACTTCATCTGATCAGCTTCATATTGGTTCCTTGGACATTGAAATGTCCCAAACTTATCGCCTTAACAATAGGAGCAAAGAGCGAGCACTTATGCATATTGTATTTCTTCAGTACTCTGTCAACGTATGCCTTCTGAGATAAACCTAATATTCCTTTGGACCTATCTCAGTGAATTTCAATGCCAAGAACATAAGAGGCATCACCGAGATCCTTCATATCAAAATTGGATGAAAGAAATCTCTTGGTCTCAAACAGCATATCCTTATCGCTGCTGACCAATAAGATATCATCCACATAAAATACTAAGATGGTGAAATTACTCCCCTTGAACTTAATATATATGCAGTTATCAACTTCATTTTCTTTAAAGTCAAAACTTCTTATGATCTTATCAAATTTGAGGTACCACTGCCTCGAGACTTGTTTTAAGCCATAAATGGATTTCTTAAGTCGACATCCCATATGCTCCTTGCCTTCCACGACAAAACCTTCCTGTTGAGCCATGTAAATATTTTCTTGCAAGTCACCATTAAGAAATGCCGTCTTAACATCCATCTGATGCAGCTCTAAATCATAATGAGCTACAAGTGCCATAATAATTCTAAATGAATCTTTAGTTGAGACAGGAGAAAGGGTGTCATTATAATCAATCCCTTCTCTTTGTGAGAAGCCTTGCTTTGAACCTTTCGATATTTCCCTTAGAGTCATATTTGGTTTTGTAGACCCATTTACAACCTACTGTTTTGACTCCGTTAGGAATTTCTACTAAGTCTCATACATCGTTAGTGCTCATAGAATTTAGTTCATCCTCCATAGCTTTAAGCCAATTAGAAGAATGCTCACTCATTATGGCCTCCTTATAAGAGGTGAGATCAACTACCTTCCTTATATCATTAATATCCTCATTCATATAAACAACATAATCATTAGGGATGGCAGATCTTCTCTCCCGCTGTGATCTTCTAAGAGGTTCATTAGTTATTTCAGGAGGCTGTTGAGACTCATCATTAGATGTAACATTAGGAATTTCAGATACCTCAACAGTGGGTGCAACAACAGTATTTTCTACTGGAGGTGCAACCTCCTAAGGCACTGGAATAAAGATCTCTGAAATGAGCGGTGCAGAAACATAAACCCGCTTCTCCTCAAGATCTATTTTTCTGGGCTCCAGGTCCTCGTTATTTTCTAAGAACACAGCGTGTCTTATTTTTACAAACTTAGTTATCGTATCAGGACAATAAAACTGATACCCTTTGGATCTTTCAGGGTACCCAATAAAATGGTAACTTACTATTTTAGGGTCTAATTTCTTAATGTGTGGATTAAATAACTTAGCTTCAAAGACGACACCCCACACTCAGAATATTTCATACTCGGTTTTCACCCAGTCCATAATTCAAAAGGTGTTTTAGGTACTGATTTACTGGGAACCCGATTAAGGATATGTGCAGCTGTCTTTAGTGCTTCCATCCACAGGCCGATAGGTAAACTAGAATTGCTAAGCATGCTCCGTACCATATCCATAGTGTACGGTAGCGTCTTTCAGCTACACCATTCTGTTGAGGTTCGCCCGGCATAGAATACTGGGCAACAATGCTATTTTCCTGGAGGAACTTAGCGAAAGGGCCAGGAATTTAGCCATAAGGTGCATGTCTTCCATAATATTCTCCCCCACGATCCGATCTTACCACTTTAATTCTTAGGTTGTGCTGATTTTCAACTTCAGCCTTAAATATCTTAAATTTGTCAAGTGATTCAGATCGGTCTTTAATAGGAAAAATGTAACCATAACGGGAGAAATCATCAGTGAATGTGATGAAAGAATCAAAACCATCCACTGATATCACAGGAAAATGACTGCAAATATCAGTATAAATTAATTCTAAAAGTCCTGTACTGCGAGTAGCTCCCTTCTTTATTTGTTTTACATATTTTCCTTTAATGCAATCAATGCATTGGTCTGAGTCAGAGAAATCTAATGGGTGGAGAATTTCTTCTTTAATGAGATGCTCCATTCTCCCCCTCGAAATGTGGCCTAAACGACATTGCCATAGTTTCGAAGAAGTCTCATCATTATTTTTGCGTTGAGCATCATACACATTCAAGGATACAGGAGATTCATTAAGGGAAAATATATAGAGCTTGTCTTGTCTAAAAGCAAGACCAACATCATTAGAATTGAACTTAATAATGCATTTATTGTCTCCAAAAATACATTTAAAACCTTCATCATCCAATAAAAAAACTGAAATTAAATTCCTCCTGATGGAAGGAACATAAACTACATTATTGAGACGAAGCAGAAAGCCGTTGTCTAAAGTTAATGAAACAGATCCAACTAATTTCACTTCGGCTTCCTTTCCATCCGCGACTCTAAGACTTCACTCCCCCTTTTGTAGTGTTATCGCGGTAAGGAATCCCTGTAAAGAGTTGGTAACGTGCACAGTTGCACCTGAGTCAATCCACCAAGCATTAAGAGAGAAATCAACGTAAAATGTTTCATCAATAAAAGTTATTGTATCATTACCCCTTTTGGCGAGCCACTTAAGAAAGCCTACACAGTCTTTCTGAAAATGCCCTAGCTGCTTGCAGAAGCGGCATTCCCCCTTGAGATGTTCCAGCGGAAGCTATATGAGACTTTGATGCATTGTGCACTTTAGGCCCTGATTTGTCTGAGTTTGGGGAGAAATGCAACTTCTTTTTGGATTTAAAGTCCCCTTGGAACTTCCTTTTATGAGAGCCACCAACATTAAAAGCAAAATCCTTCTTTTCTGTTCTTATTCTCTCTTCCTCCTGGACACACATGGCGATCAAATCGCTCATGCTCCATTTCTCTTTCTGAGTATTGTAGTTAATTTTAAAGGCTGTGTATGCAGAAAGAAGTGATGTCATAATGAAGTGAACTAGAAAACCATCGGAAATTGCCATGTCCATGCCCTTGAGTTTTTCTGCCATATCAGTCATCATCATGATATGCTCTCTTATACTGCTAGACCCATCATATTTAGAAGTTAAGAGCATCTGAATTAAACTACTGGCATAAACTTTAGTGGAGCCTTTGAATTTCTCCTCAATTAAAGCCATGTACTCCTTAGCATTTTCGGAATTGGGGATTGCTCCCCTAATCCCGACTGAAATAGAGGTCTTCATAATCATAAGTGATAAGCGGTTAGATCGTTCCCATTTTTCAGCATTAACCTCATAAATTTTCTTTTTCTCAGCAAAATTCTTCTCACCTGCGGTGGGAGGAACATGAACGTCTACCCTTAAGGCATAGTCAAGATCTAAAACACCAAGGACAACATGAATTCGTTCTCTCCACGAGGGAAAATTGCTTCCCGTGTGTTGCTCAATGTTATCAATTGTGACGGCAACGTTGGAAGCATTAAGTGCTGAATTATAAAAAATACATGGTAAAAATTAGAAACATCATAAATATATTTATTGCATGTAATTAACCCTACGTTGGTCTGATTAATAACATGCATAAAATTACAGTTCTAATTCATATCACCGTTGGGTAGAAAATAAAAAAGAACTTAATAATTATGGCGACACACGATTATAAACAACGTTGGTTAGAATATAACCATATGCATACAAAATGCCAAAATTAAGCTTAAAATCTCAAAATTAAAATATCCCGTTGGTTCAATTTTAATTAGAGATTATATATAACAATACAGTAATGATACATCATAATTTGGGCCTTTGAAAATTAATTAAAACAGTGCATAAAAATAAATCTAAAACAAAAGAAAATGCACTGAAAAGGAAAATATAAAATTTCTGCCGAAAAATTGGCCTCAAAAGAAAATTTGGGCTAAAAATCAGCCCCAAAAAAAATTCGGACCGAAAATGCTCACGGCCCATAAAAGACGCGCATAAAGGGGGAGAAAAAATAAAATCCCGCCTCGGCCCAAAATTCGGCGCAGCCCAACATCACGCGCGTCGGCCCATTTCCGCCGCGCCGGCCTAAATCACGCATGCACGTGTGTGAGCCGTCGGATTTTGATCCGACGGCCGAGAACTTCAACGGCCCAAAATTTTCTTCGGCCCGAAAAATGATCACCGTTGGATCGCATCCAACGGTCCAGCGCTGAAAGCATCTAGGCCCCTAAAAATGATTTTGGTAATTAATGAGTTTATATGAATATGGGACTAACGTTTTAATGAGTGTTTAAAAGTTAAGTCCAGGTTATGGTTGACAAATGGAAGCCAAAGAATAAGAATGAGGATCAAACATGGTTCAAGATGGAGGTAATTTTAGAATAGGATCCCCTTTTCAATTTTACCGGTCTTAGGAGAATGGTGGAAGACCGGATTATAGGATAAATAATCGTACCATAAAGAGCGATCATGGCAAGTAGCTTGATAGCAATTTTAAGTGTCCATGGATCAACTAGGATCATGCATTCTTGAAAATCTGTTTTAAAAGCCAAAAGCGTGCTCGCTCGGATGTGCGGTAGTTCATGATTTTAACGTCGGTACTACCGTCGAAGCGGTAGTACTGCTGAGAAATCGAACTACCGCGATCGGAAGTTCCGAACCTCAAGCGGACCCATTTTTCCGAGAGCACCCTCCGGACTCATTTCCAAAATCGAGGCGATGAGTTCACTGTCGAGCGGTACTACCGGTCCTGTGTAGTTCCGAGGTGGATCGGACCCTTTTCTCCGAGAGCACCTCCGGATGCCCCCGAGTTTTAGGAGAGCGGTAGTTCACTGCCGAGCGGTACTACCGGCCATAGGTAGTTCCGGAGGGAATCGAGCCTTTTTCCGAGAGTGACTTTTGGTGCTCGGCTCAAGCGGTAGTACTGCGCCGACTTTCTTGTACTACCGGTGAAAGGTAGTACCGACTTTATAACGTCGGTAGTACCGCCACCGACGGACCAACGGTCACCGCAAGCTCGACATAGCCGCTCGACGCGCCGACATGGGAGCGGTATTATCGGGCTCGCACCGCAGTAGTTCCGCCGCCTCGATTTTTCCGGAATTTGTTCCAAACGGCTAGTTTTGGTAGGTGGAAGGTATAAATACCGCACTAACGCTCATAGACGAAGCTAGAGACTCTATTGATCATTCTTGAGCATTGGGCATTCACTTCACACCTACTTTCACTCTTGAGCATTCATTTGAGGTGTTTGAGCAAAAGTGCATAGCATTCATTAGTTTGATCCTTGGCACTAGTTTGCAATCAAGCGAAGCTCGTGGTTTGTTACTCTTGGTGCTTGCCGGCACCTGGACGATTGGGAGAAGCTTGTTCGGTGATCTTCTCAAAGAAGCTTGTGAGAAGACCCGGCTTTCGTGTGAAGGTTGGAGCTCGCCTACCGGAGCGGGAAGAGCTACCCTAGTGATCGAGGTGCTTGGCTCAATTGTGGAGCCGGTTCGATTTGTTCGAGCTAACCTCAACGTGGACTAGTGGGAACCGCAAGTTTCGATACCACGGTAAAAACATCAAGTGTGTACATCTCTATTGCTTCTAATTAGATCTTAGTTTACATGCTTAGTACTTTGTTTAGCCCTTGTTGGTACTAGAATTCCTATTTGCTTGACTAGCATTGTGTAGGCTCAAAATTGTCTTTCACTCTTGTTCTTACATTTAGAGAATTTTAGCCTAGTTGAAAAGAAAATTTAAAAACCGCCTATTCACCCCTCTAGTCGGTATCCTTGATCCTACAAGTGGTATCGAGCTTGGTCTCTCATTTTAGACTTAACCGTCTAGAGAGAAAAGGATGGCTAGCGAGGATTTGCTATAGGCAAGGCACCTTTCTTTGATGGATCAAATTATGCTTATTGGAAAATTAGAATGTCAATTTATTTAAAGGCCATGAGTCCTAGCGTTTGGAAAATTGTAAATGAGGGTTACGTCATGGCGCTTGATCCATTGAATCCAACGGATCAAGACGGGCGAAATGCTCATTTAGATGCCCAAGCAATGAATGCTATTTTTGGGGCTTTAAACGCGGATGAGTTCAATAGGGTGAGTAATCTTGAGACGGCTCACGCTATTTGGACAACCCTTTCCGAAATCCATGAAGGGACATCCACGTTAAAGAAGCAAAATTGCATCGGCTTAGATTAAATATGAGACATTCACAATGTTGCCTCATGAGGACATCAATGAAATGTACACACGACTCAACAACATTGTGAATGAGCTCAAAGGCCTTGGTACTAACCTTCCGATCTTGACATTGTGAGAAAGATGCTTAGGGCTTTGCCGGAGAAATACGAAATGTTGGTGACACTCTTCCTCAACTCACCGGAGTTAGCAAGAATGACTCCAACACAACTATTGGGCAACCTCATCACTAATGAGCTATACAAGAAGGATAAGGAGGAGCTCTTGGAGCAATCCTCATCAAAAGGGAAAAAGATCACCGCCTTCAAAGCCAAAGCGGTGGTAAGTGAAGAACCAAGATGATGAGGAAAATTGAAGAAGAACTTGCTCTTCTAGTAAGAAGAATGAACAAGTTCATGAGAAGGCGTTCAAACCAAGCGCAAACTACGACAAGACAAAGAAGGGCACTTCTACTCCAACAGCGATATAGCAACATCCGTTGCTATGAATGCGATGAGAAAGGTCATATTTCCTCAAATTGCCCCAACAAGAAAGATGACAAAGAGAAGTCATCAAACAAGAAGAGTTACAACGGCAAGAAGAAGCTTTTTAAGAAGCTTCACAAAGATGGCAAGAATGAAGCCCACATTGGAGAGTGGGATTCCGAAGAGGAGTATTCCAACTCCGACTCAAGTGAAGATGAATCCTCCAAGAAAAGGGACTTGTCGGAATTGCAATCAAGGAAGCTCCATCACTATTCTCCACTCCAACTTGCCTCATGGCAAAAGGAGATAAGGTAAAATTCCTTGATAATGATGAGCCTTCATATGATGATCTTATGGATATGCTTGTTGAACTTAATGAATTTCTTGGAAAAGAGAAATCAAAGTTTAAGATCTTGAAGAGGGAACATACAACTCTACAAGAATCTTATAAGGAGCTAAAGGAAGCTCATGATTTGCTCATCCATGAAAAATCTTGCACTAGCATTGGAATTACTTGCGATATTATAAATGAGATGCCTAGTGTAAAAGTATCTAAATCTAGCATATCTACATCATGTGATGAACTCCTTGCCATGCCATGCTCTTCTAATATTGATTCTAGAAATGCTATATCTTTTGTCCATGATGATTTACTTGTTCATGAAAACAAAGATTTAAAGGAACAAGTGCTAAAATTGAACAAAAGCTTGGAAAGAGCATACAAAGGAAAGGCTACACTTGATAAACTATTAAGTGATCAAAGATGTTCATTCAACAAAGAAGGACTTGGGTACATTCCCAAGAAAGGTAAGAAACCGGTATACAAGCCCCCAAGGTTTGTAAAAGAAAATGGTAAGTATTGTACAAAATGCCGGGATTTGGGACATGAGTCTCAAAATTGTTCTAAGGGTAAGATTCAATCCATTGGTTTATATGACTCATGTTATATGCTTAGAAAAACTGAAAATGGAAATCTTCTTGCTCACTTCATTGGCACCTCGATTTTGGGTGCTAAAAGGAAATCCATTTGGGTGCCCAAAACCTTGGTTACTAACCTCCAAGGACCCAAACAAATTTGGGTACCTAAAAGAACTTGATTTTCTTCTGAGGTGAACTACAAAACCGGTGGAAGGCATTGGGTGTTGGATAGTGGATGCACCCAACACATGACCGGAGACCGGAAAATGTTCACCACCTTTGAGAGTGGGAGCAATGAGAAAATCACCTTTGGAGACAATAGCAAAGGAAAGGTACTTGGTTTGGGTAAAATTGCTATCTCCAATGACCTTTCCATTTCCAATGTATCTTTAGTAGAAACTTTAAATTTTAATTTGCTATCCGTTGCTCAATTATGTGATTTAGGCTTAACTTGTTCTTTCTCTAAAGAAAATGTCATTATTTCAAAAGAAAATGAAAAGGAAATTGTTTTCAAAGGTTTTAGATTTGGAAATCTTTATCTAGTGGATTTCACTTCAAATGAATCTTGCTTAAAAACATGTTTAATTGCAAAACTTCTTTGGGTTGGTTATGGCATAGAAGGTTAGGTCATGTGGGTATGATTCAACTTAAAAAACTTTTCAAACATGACTTAGTTGTTGGCTTGAAAGATGTGAAGTTTGAGAAGAATAGACTTTGTAGCGCTTGCCAAGCCGGGAAGCAAGTGGCAAACTCTCATCCTTCCAAAAGTATCATGTCAACATCTAGGCCATTGGAACTCTTACATATGGATTTGTTTGGGCCAACAACCTATAAGAGTATCGGAGGCAATAGTTATTGTTTAGTCATTGTAGATGATCACTCTAGATATACATGGGTGTTCTTCTTAAATGACAAAGGCGAAACCTCCGGAATTTTCAAAAGTTTCTCAAAAAGAGCCCAAAATGAATTTGATTTTAAAATAAAGAAAATTAGAAGTGATAGCGGTTCCGAGTTCAAAAACACTAAAATTGAAAAATTTTGTGATGAACTTGGAATAAAGCATGAACTTTCCACAACCTACACTCCGGAACAAAATGGAGTTGTAGAAAGGAAAAATCGAACATTGATTGAAATGGCTAGGACAATGCTTGATGAAATAATACTTCCGATAGATTTTGGGCGGAAGCTATTAACACCGCTTGTCATGCCATAGATCGCCTTTATTTGCATCGTCTTTTGAAAAAGACTTCCTATGAACTTCTCATTGGGAGAAAACCGAACATTTCCTACTTTAGAGTATTTGGGTGCAAATGCTACATCTTAAGAAAAGGAGTTCGGCTCTCTAAATTTCAAAGTCGATGTGATGAAGGATTTTTATTAGGATACTCTTCAAATAGCAAAGCTTATAGAGTCTTCAATAAAAATTCGGGTTTGGTTGAAGAATCTTGTGATGTGCAATTTGATGAAACTAATGGCTCTCAAGAAGAGCAAGATAATTTAGATGATGTAGGAGAAGAAGGATTACGCAAAGCTATGGAAAACATGCAAATTGGCGACATCAAGCCAAAGGAAGATACTACATCACCCACCTTATCAAGACAAGTTGAACCACCTACTTCTTCAACTTCAAACGACGTACAAGTAATAGATAATGAAGCAAAAGATCAACAACAACCCTTCAAGATCCATAATGCAATTGCAAAAGATCATCCAATAGACCAAATATTGGGTGATGTGAGTAAGGGTGTTCAAACTCGCTCTAGAGTAGCTTCATTTTGTGAACATTATTCGTTTGTGTCCTCTCTTGAGCCAAAGTTTGTAGAAGAAGCTCTAGATGATCCGGATTGGATAAATGCCATGCATGAAGAGCTAAACAACTTCTCCAAAAATGATGTATGGACATTGGTGGAAAGGCCCAAGGAGCAAAATGTGATTGGTACAAAATGGGTTTTTCGAAACAAGCAAGATGAAACGGACTTGTGGTAAGAAATAAAGCAAGGTTAGTTGCTCAAGGCTACACTCAAGTTGAGGGTTTAGATTATGATGAAACCTTTGCACCCGTGGCTAGACTTGAGTCAATTAGAATCTTGTTAGCCTTTGCATCTAGCTTTGATATTAAATTATTTCAAATGGATGTTAAAAGTGCCTTCTTAAATGGAACTATCTCCGAACTTGTTTATGTTGAACAACCTCCGGGGTTCGAAGACTTAAAATTTCCTAATCATGTATACAAGCTCTCTAAGGCGCTATATGGTTTAAAACAAGCTCCTAGAGCATGGTATGAGCGTCTTCGAGATTTTCTTGTTTCAAAAGGATTTAAAATTGGTAAAGTAGATACCACTCTATTCACAAAAATTATCAATGATGATTTCTTTGTTTGTCAAATATATGTTGATGATATTATATTTGGTTCTACTAATCAAAATTTTTGCAAAGAGTTTGGTGAAATGATGTCTAGGGAATTTGAGATGTCAATGATTGGTGAACTAAGCTTTTTTCTTGGACTACAAATCAAGCAATTCAAGGATGGGACTTTCATAAGCCAAACAAAGTATGTGAAAGACTTATTCAAGAAGTTTGGGATGGAAGATGCGAAACCCATCAAAACACCAATGGCAACCAATGGGCATTTAGACCTCGACGAAGGAGGTAAGTCGGTAGATACTAAGCTTTATAGATCTATAATTGGTAGTTTGCTCTATCTTACCGCATCTAGGCCCGATATCATGTTTAGTGTGTGTATGTGTGCTAGGTTTCAAGCTTCTCCAAAAGAATGTCATTTAAAGGCCGTAAAAGGATTTTGAGATATTTAAAACATTCCTATAACATAGGGCTTTGGTATCCTAAAGGTGCTAAGTTTGAATTAATTGGATATTCGGATTCGATTATGCGGGTTGCAAAGTGGATAGAAAAAGCACCTCGGGATGTTGTCAATTCTTAGGAAGATCCTTAGTTTCTTGGTCTTCAAAGAAACAAAACTCCGTAGCACTTTCAACCCGAGCCGAATATGTTTCACTGGAAGTTGTTGTGCTCAATTATTGTGGATGAGGCAAACTTTGATGGACTATGGAATCAATTTTGATAAAGTGCCCTTATTGTGTGATAATGATAGTGCTGTCAAAATCTCAAATAATCCAGTCCAACACTCAAGAACCAAGCATATAGATATCCGCCATCATTTCTTGAGAGATCATGTTGGCAAGGGAGATATTTGCATTAGCCACATCCGGACCGAAAACCAATTAGCGGACATTTTCACCAAGCCTTTAGATGAAAGCCATTTTTGCAAACTTAGGAGTGAGTTAAATGTCCTAGACTATTCCAACATTGCATGATTTTATGGCTCACTTAAATGCGTATTTTTGGAGTGGCTTGGAAAATGTTGTGAAAAAGGTTCTTGTGAAAAAGTCTTTAAAATTTGATTAAATGCAAAAATTATTTAAAATTATTATTTTAAGACATTTAATGCATAATGATCCTTAAAGATGTTAGTTGAGTGCAAAAACTAGGGATCATTTGCATACTATACCTTTCTTCTCAAAATTTCAGCAAGTCCAAGAAAAATCGGTACTACCGCAGTCTCAAGCGGTACTACCGTTGAGCGGAACTACCACCCGAACGGCGGAACTACCGGATATGACTTAAAAATTCGGGGTGATTTCAAACCCTAGCTCCCTCCGGCTTCTATCTCTCTCTCCCTCTCTCTCCCCGCGCCGCACGGTTCTTCCGCTCCTTTCAGCCGCCTCTCTCCTCTCTCTCTCTCTCTCAAAACTCCACAAAAACCGAACTTGGATCTTCAAATCTGCTCGGTTTTTCTTCGGATTTTTGAGCCTTGCGTCTTCCCAAGGACTCACCTCCTCCATCCCTCAAGGTATTTCGGATCATCCCCATCTTTTATTGTCTCTTTGAACCCTAGATTGATCTTTAGGGTTTTTCAAAATGAGGATGATTTCTTGCGGTCTAAACTAGGGTAAATGTGGTATTCTGGTATCTAGAGGTGTTTACACACCCATTCCATGGATTCAATCCAAGAAAAATACCAAAATCTCAAACCATTGCTTAACCCTAGAATCGGTCAAAGGAGCGGTACTACCGCCTGACCGAGCAGATTATTGTCGAGCGGTACTACCGCCCCGTAATCCAGGCGGTACTACCGATTGCCCCGATTAAACAATGCAGACTCTTTCAATTCCCTTTCAATTCTATTTGATCCATCCTAGTAAGGCTCTAATATTGTATCTTCTTCCTTTTAGATGCCTGTTACTAGGAGAGCGACGAGGAGACTTTACTCCTCTGCCGGACAGTCCGGAGAGTCCTCCGCCGCTCCTGCCGCTTCTGAGGCCTCTCAGAAGGCAGCCCAGGACCGTGGCAAGGGTCCAGCTGAGCCTTCAGAGTCTGAGGGAGAGCCAGAGTCACAGCAGCCACAGTATAGCTCCCCCATGGAAGATTCTGAGGAGGATCTCACCGAGAGGGAAGATCCTCAAATTGACTTGAGGAAGATTGCAGAAGATTATATCGACTTTGTCGCAGAAATCAGTATGAGTTACCTTCCAACTCCATCAACCCCAAGTTTCACACCAAATTTCAGAGCAAATTTTGATCACCGTATGGAGAGAGTCGACAGTCACGATCATAAGTGGGTGGATTGGGAGCACTTGTCCTCCATTGACAAGTATGATGGCACTCGTGCTTTTTCAGAGATGTGGATCGATCGGTGGCGACACCGCAATCGGACTATAATGAGGAGATCATTCGCCAGTTCTATGCTACAGTGCACATTTCTCCAGATTTTCAGGACATGACTTGGATGACGGTGCACACAGCCTAGAGGCGACCAAGCATGAGTTCGAGCTTGCCTTAAGAGTCGAGTTGAGTGGGCATGAGAAGGTATATGACAAGCCAGCTCTTGAGATCTCCGCTTTTTCCTCCTTCTACAACCTAAATGAGAGGTCTGTCCCCGGCACCTTGGTTAGTCTTCTCCCTATTCCTAGCATCATCAATAGGATTATCAACCATACTATTCTTCCCAAGAGTGGGAATTTTGATGCCATAAGAGGACATGCTTGGAATCTCATAGATTATATTTTGAGGGGTCAGAAATTTGATGTGGTGGACTTGATCATCAGGGAGATAGCTTCCTCCAAAAATGACAGAATCAAGCGCATCAATTATGGACCTTATATCTTTGCCTTGATTGAGACCAAGTTCAGATTCAGAGGCAGCTATAACAAGCGACATAAGGCTTATAAGCCGAGACCTGAGCCTCCCATCCCCACTGCCGCCAGAGCTCGACAGTCAGATCCAGCAGCAGGAGGATCCTCAGCAGCCGCACCAGCAGCTCCTGCAGCCAGAGCAAAGAAGACCAGCAGCGGCTTCTCGACCGATGTGGCCACTCTCTCTCAGATCTACTCCACCCTGCTTCAGATGAGAGTTTCTCAGGCCGAGGGGTTTGCCTCCCTCTCCTCTCGCATGGACTCCCTGGATGGACGTGTTGCAGCCATCGAGCAGTCCCTGTCTCAGCCTCCTTCGCCCATGCGCTATACTCGTCGCCGCCGTCGCGATCCTTCTCCTCCGGTCCCTGTGAGTAGCTTCTTTTGGTATTTGATGCCAAAGGGGGAGAAGAATTTAGGGCTATTAGGGCTATCTATCTCTATTTATGTTTGAATGATTGTAATGAACTTGGTTATCTATGCTTTTAAATGTTTTCTGGATGTAATGACTATTGCTTACTTCCATGTTTACTTCTATGAAATTGCTTCTATCAATTGTCTCATGTTATGATCTCAATTATGCATCTTGTCAAAATTGTGGTAAAAATGAGATTTTCTATACTGTTGAAAAATTTCATGCACAAATTTAGGGGGAGTATCACCCCTCCTTGACTTTAAAAAGGAAAATTCATATTCTTGCCAAAATGAATATCATTGCTAGAATCTTCTCTTTTCAAAAAGTCACAAAAGAATATACAACTAATTGTCAAAACTAGTGGTATATTCAAACATTAAATTTCCATATAAAATGTGTTGTCATCAATTACCAAAAAGGGGGAGATTGAAAGCATCTAGGCCCCTAAAAATGATTTTGGTAATTAATGAGTTTATATGAATATGGGACTAACGTTTTAATGAGTGTTTAAAAGTTAAGTCCAGGTTATGGTTGACAAATGGAAGCCAAAGAATAAGAATGAGGATCAAACATGGTTCAAGATGGAGGTAATTTTAGAATAGGATCCCCTTTTCAATTTTACCGGTCTTAGGAGAATGGTGGAAGACCGGATTATAGGATAAATAATCGTACCATAAAGAGGGATCATGGCAAGTAGCTTGATAGCAATTCTTAAGTGTCCATGGATCAACTAGGATCATGCATTCTTGAAAAATCTGTTTTAAAAGCCAAAACTATGCTCTGTCTGGATGTGCGGTAGTTCCGCAGTTTTCAACGTCGGTACTACCGTCGAGCGGTAGTACCGCTGGAGAAATCGGAACTACCGGCGATCGGAAGTTCCGAACCTCAAGCGGACCCATTTTTCCGAGAGCACCCTCCGGACTCATTTCCAAAATCGAGGAAGCAGAGTTCATTGCCGAGCGGTACTACCGGTCCTGTGTAGTTCCGAGGTGGATCGGACCCTTTTCTCGAGAGCACCTCCGGATGCCCCCGAGTTTTAGGAGAGCGGTAGTTCATTGTCGAGCGGTACTACCGGCCATAGGTAGTTCCGGAGGGGAATCGGAGCCTTTTTTCCAGAGAGTGACTTTTGGTGCTCGGCTCAAGCGGTAGTACCGCGCCGACTTTGCGGTACTACCGGTGAAAGGTAGTACCGGACTTTATAACGTCGGTAGTACGCGCCGACGGACCAACGGTCACCGCAGAAGCTCGACATAGCCGCTCGATGCGCCGACGGGAGCGGTATTACGGCTCGCACCGCGGTAGTTCCGCGCATACGATTTTTCCGGAATTTGTTCCAAACGACTAGTTTTGGTAGGTGGAAGGTATAAATACCGCACCAACGCTCATAGACGAAGCTAGAGACTCTATTGATCATTCTTGAGCATTGGGCATTCACTCCACACCTACTTTCACTCTTGAGCATTCATTTGAGGTGTTTGAGCAAAAAGTGCATAGCATTCATTAGTTTGATCCTTGGCACTAGTTTGCAATCAAGCGAAGCTCGTGGTTTGTTACTCTTGGTGCTTGCGGCACCGGACGATTGGGAGAAGCTTGTTCGGTGATCTTCTCAAAGAAGCTTGTGAGAAGACCCGGCTTTCGTGTGAAGGTTGGAGCTCGCCTACCGGAGCGGGAAGAGCTACCCCTAGTGATCGAGGTGCTTGGCTCAATTCGTGGAGCCGGTTCGATTTGTTCGAGCTAACCTCAACGTGGACTAGTGGGAACCGCAAGTTTCGATACCACGGTAAAAACATCAAGTGTGTACATCTCTCTATTGCTTCTAATTAGATCTTAGTTTACATGCTTAGTACTTTGTTTAGCCCTTGTTGGTACTAGAATTCCTATTTGCTTGACTAGCATTGTGTAGGCTCAAAATTGTCTTTCACTCTTGTTCTTACATTTAGAGAATTTTAGCCTAGTTGAAAAGAAAATTTAAAAACCGCCTATTCACCCCCCTCTAGTCGGTATCCTTGATCCTACAAGTGGTATCGAGCTTGGTCTCTCATTTTAGACTTAACCGTCTAGAGAGAAAAGGATGGCTAGCGAGGGATTTGCTATAGGCAAGGCACCTTTCTTTGATGGATCAAATTATGCTTATTGGAAAATTAGAATGTCAATTTATTTAAAGGCCATGAGTCCTAGCTTTGGAAAATTGTAAATGAGGGTTACGTCATGGCGCTTGATCCATTGAATCCAACGGATCAAGACGGGCGAAATGCTCATTTAGATGCCCAAGCAATGAATGCTATTTTTGGGGCTTTAAACGCGGATGAGTTCAATAGGGTGAGTAATCTTGAGACGGCTCACGCTATTTGGACAACCCTTTCCGAAATCCATGAAGGGACATCCACGGTTAAAGAAGCAAAATTGCATCGACTTAGATTAAATATGAGACATTCACAATGTTGCCTCATGAGGACATCAATGAAATGTACACACGACTCAACAACATTGTGAATGAGCTCAAAGGCCTTGGTACTAACCTTTCCGATCTTGACATTGTGAGAAAGATGCTTAGGGCTTTGCCGGAGAAATACGAAATGTTGGTGACACTCTTCCTCAACTCACCGGAGTTAGCAAGAATGACTCCAACACAACTATTGGGCAACCTCATCACTAATAAGCTATACAAGAAGGATAAGGAGGAGCTCTTGGAGCAATCCTCATCAAAAGGGAAAAAGATCACCGCCTTCAAAGCCAAAGCGGTGGTAAGTGAAGAATCCGAAGATGATGAGGAAAATTCTGAAGAAGAACTTGCTCTTCTAGTAAGAAGAATGAACAAGTTCATGAGAAGGCGTTCAAACCAAGCGCAAACTACGACAAGACAAAGAAGGGCACTTCTACTCCAACAACGATATAGCAACATCCGTTGCTATGAATGCGATGAGAAAGGTCATATTTCCTCAAATTGCCCCAACAAGAAAGATGACAAAGAGAAGTCATCAAACAAGAAGAGTTACAACGGCAAGAAGAAGCTTTTTAAGAAGCTTCACAAAGATGGCAAGAATGAAGCCCACATTGGAGAGTGGGATTCCGAAGAGGAGTATTCCAACTCCGACTCAAGTGAAGATGAATCCTCCAAGAAAAAGTGACTTGTCGGAATTGCAATCAAGGAAGCTCCATCACTATTCTCCACTCCAACTTGCCTCATGGCAAAAGGAGATAAGGTAAAATTCCTTGATAATGATGAGCCTTCATATGATGATCTTATGGATATGCTTGTTGAACTTAATGAATTTCTTGGAAAAGAGAAATCAAAGTTTAAGATCTTGAAGAGGGAACATACAACTCTACAAGAATCTTATAAGGAGCTAAAGGAAGCTCATGATTTGCTCATCCATGAAAAATCTTGCACTAGCATTGGAATTACTTGCGATATTATAAATGAGATGCCTAGTGTAAAAGTATCTAAATCTAGCATATCTACATCATGTGATGAACTCCTTGCCATGCCATGCTCTTCTAATATTGATTCTAGAAATGCTATATCTTTTGTCCATGATGATTTACTTGTTCATGAAAACAAAGATTTAAAGGAACAAGTGCTAAAATTGAACAAAAGCTTGGAAAGAGCATACAAAGGAAAGGCTACACTTGATAAACTATTAAGTGATCAAAGATGTTCATTCAACAAAGAAGGACCAAAACATTCCCAAGAAAGGTAAGAAACCGGTATACAAGCCCCCAAGGTTTGTAAAAGAAAATGGTAAGTATTGTACAAAATGCCGGGATTTGGGACATGAGTCTCAAAATTGTTCTAAGGGTAAGATTCAATCCATTGGTTTATATGACTCATGTTATATGCTTAGAAAAACTGAAAATGGAAATCTTCTTGCTCACTTCATTGGCACCTCGATTTTGGGTGCTAAAAGGAAATCCATTTGGGTGCCCAAAACCTTGGTTACTAACCTCCAAGGACCCAAACAAATTTGGGTACCTAAAGAACTTGATTTTCTTTTGTAGGTGAACTACAAAACCGGTGGAAGGCATTGGGTGTTGGATAGTGGATGCACCCAACACATGACCGGAGACCGGAAAATGTTCACCACCTTTGAGAGTGGGAGCAATGAGAAAATCACCTTTGGAGACAATAGCAAAGGAAAGGTACTTAGTTTGGGTAAAATTGCTATCTCCAATGACCTTTCCATTTCAATGTATCTTTAGTAGAAACTTTAAATTTTAATTTGCTATCCGTTGCTCAATTATGTGATTTAGGCTTAACTTGTTCTTTCTCTAAAGAAAATGTCATTATTTCAAAAGAAAATGAAAAGGAAATTGTTTTCAAAGGTTTTAGATTTGGAAATCTTTATCTAGTGGATTTCACTTCAAATGAATCTTGCTTAAAACATGTTTAATTGCAAAAACTTCTTTGGGTTGGTTATGGCATAGAAGGTTAGGTTATGTGGGTATGATTCAACTTAAAAAACTTTTCAAACATGACTTAGTTGTTGGCTTGAAAGATGTGAAGTTTGAGAAGAATAGACTTTGTAGCGCTTGCCAAGCCGGGAAGCAAGTGGCAAACTCTCATCCTTCCAAAAGTATCATGTCAACATCTAGGCCATTGGAACTCTTACAATGGATTTGTTTGGGCCAACAACCTATAAGAGTATCGGAGGCAATAGTTATTGTTTAGTCATTGTAGATGATCACTCTAGATATACATGGGTGTTCTTCTTAAATGACAAAGGCGAAACCTCCGAATTTTCAAAAGTTTCTCAAAAGAGCCCAAAATGAATTTGATTTTAAAATAAAGAAAATTAGAAGTGATAACGGTTCCGAGTTCAAAAACACTAAAATTGAAGAATTTTGTGATGAACTTGGAATAAAGCATGAACTTTCCACAACCTACACTCCGGAACAAAATGGAGTTGTAGAAAGGAAAAATCGAACATTGATTGAAATGGCTAGGACAATGCTTGATGAATATAATACTTCCGATAGATTTTGGGCGGAAGCTATTAACACCGCTTGTCATGCCATAGATCGCCTTTATTTGCATCGTCTTTTGAAAAAGACTTCCTATGAACTTCTCATTGGGAGAAAACCGAACATTTCCTACTTTAGAGTATTTGGGTGCAAATGCTACATCTTAAGAAAAGGAGTTCGCTCTCTAAATTTCAAAGTCGATGTGATGAAGGATTTTTATTAGGATACTCTTCAAATAGCAAAGCTTATAGAGTCTTCAATAAAAATTCGGGTTTGGTTGAAGAATCTTGTGATGTGCAATTTGATGAAACTAATGGCTCTCAAGAAGAGCAAGATAATTTGGATGATGTAGGAGAAGAAGGATTACGCAAAGCTATGGAAAACATGCAAATTGGCGACATCAAGCCAAAGGAAGATACTACATCACCCACCTTGTCAAGACAAGTTGAACCACCTACTTCTTCAACTTCAAACGACGTACAAGTAATAGATAATGAAGCAAAAGATCAACAACAACCCTTCAAGATCCATAATGCAATTGCAAAGATCATCCAATAGACCAAATATTGGGTGATGTGAGTAAGGGTGTTCAAACTCGCTCTAGAGTAGCTTCATTTTGTGAACATTATTCGCTTGTGTCCTCTCTTGAGCCAAAGTTTGTAGAAGAAGCTCTAGATGATCCGGATTGGATAAATGCCATGCATGAAGAGCTAAACAACTTCTCCAAAATGATGTATGGACATTGGTGGAAAGGCCCAAGGAGCAAAATGTGATTGGTACAAAATGGGTTTTTCGAAACAAGCAAGATGAAAACGGACTTGTGGTAAGAAATAAAGCAAGGTTAGTTGCTCAAGGCTACACTCAAGTTGAGGGTTTAGATTATGATGAAACCTTTGCACCCGTGGCTAGACTTGAGTCAATTAGAATCTTGTTAGCCTTTGCATCTAGCTTTGATATTAAATTATTTCAAATGGATGTTAAAAGTGCCTTCTTAAATGGAACTATCTCCGAACTTGTTTATGTTGAACAACCTCCGGGGTTCGAAGACTTAAAATTTTCTAATCATGTATACAAGCTCTCTAAGGCGCTATATGGTTTAAAACAAGCTCCTAGAGCATGGTATGAGCGTCTTCGAGATTTTCTTGTTTCAAAAGGATTTAAAATTGGTAAAGTAGATACCACTCTATTCACAAAAATTATCAATGATGATTTCTTTGTTTGTCAAATATATGTTGATGATATTATATTTGGTTCTACTAATCAAAATTTTTGCAAAGAGTTTGGTGAAATGATGTCTAGGGAATTTGAGATGTCAATGATTGGTGAACTAAGCTTTTTTCTTGGACTACAAATCAAGCAATTCAAGGATGGGACTTTCATAAGCCAAACAAAGTATGTGAAAGACTTATTCAAGAAGTTTGGGATGGAAGATGCGAAACCCATCAAAACACCAATGGCAACCAATGGACATTTAGACCTCGACGAAGGAAGTAAGTCGGTAGATACTAAGCTTTATAGATCTATGATTGGTAGTTTGCTCTATCTTACCGCATCTAGGCCCGATATCATGTTTAGTGTGTGTATGTGTGCTAGGTTTCAAGCTTCTCCAAAAGAATGTCATTTAAAGGCCGTAAAAAGGATTTTGAGTTCGCCTCCCCTCCTTCTAAAATGCTAACCGACCCATAACCTAAAAACGATCCGAGCCGAGTTCGGTGAAAACAAAAAAGTTTGGGTTCATGGTAGATCTTAGGGTGGCTCTGATACCAATTCTAATTCTAATCCGAAAACCCTAGATCAAAGCATGAACACCTAATAATCATAAGTGTGGAAACATGAGTACTAACCCGAGCCGGATGAAGCCATAAGGGTGAAGTAGGGGTGGCCGACGGCGTGGAGCAGAGGTGGCCGATGGTGCGAAGGGGTCGACCGGCGTCGCTGTAGTCGTGGACATGAACGGACAGGTTCTAGTCTTCGTGCACCTGAGCGCCGTAATAGATCGGATTTGTGTGGGTTTTTGGTGGCTTAAAACAACTCACGTAACAGCCTGCCGAAACCCTAGTTATTTTATATAGCGCTGGTGACCGGGACCAAAACCAATAAGGTTGGTAGCGCCCCCGATTAGGGCGCGTGAGTGGAGGTGATCCTCCCTGAAATCTCGGGGTAGTTAGCCAAGAGATCAACCCAACATCTGTTACTCCATACTCTCTCTTGCAAATAGCCAAAAAACCATAAGCTGAAGCAAAAAACAAAATAGGTTCAATATCTTTTTTTCTACAACATGAGAAATGGCAATCCGTACCACTTCTGAAAACTACAGAAAGTTATCTAACTATTCCTAGTTATGACCATAATTTAATTTGATCATCTACTGTGTGTAATATGGCAAACAACACAACTGCTACCCGCGATGACCAATTTCTAAACAGCAATCTTCTCAGTGTCATATCTTTTAAGTGATCTAGCACTCATACGGAAGATATGTTTATTCTTGCTTTCTTGTGTTTGTTTAAATATAGATCGTTATTTGTGTTGTTGATTGTCGACTCTGGTTGGTGTTACAATTAGAGATGTTGCTAAAATTTAGTAGCAATGATTTTAAGTTTGGAGGGAACGTAGATAGCAGTAGCATTCTTTCCTGCTTGGTTGGGCTGAAAAGCTGTGGTTTATGGCTGAAATTACACTGTAAAGGCTGATATTTCACTGTATCTGAAGGTGGCTTATTTTGCGTAATTAAATTTAAAAATTTAAAAATAGAAAACATATGCTAGCTCATCACGCACAACGCAAATAAATACGGAAGAAAAGAATCAGCAAAAAAACTAAAAAAACTAAAAGTTTAAAAAAAAGATAAATTTATAAATAGTGAAAAATAAGTTATAGGCTAAAGTCGTAACAGCGGGGCAAGCTTAGTATTGGGCTGAAGTGTGACATCACGTGGAAACAGGCACGTTGAGCTCAGCGTGGAGGCACGTTGGGCTGCAGCCACTTTGGCGACCGCAAAATATCAACGGCTATGTGATCGATTGCACAAACCTTCTGCCCTGGTTAAAACTAAGCTTGTGGCACTGCAGCAGCAGTATAGTAGTAGCAATAGTATTGGCGGGCTAGTAGGCGAGATCAATGATCGATATACTCACCCTAGTTTATAAAAACACATCGTTTTAAATATTGATATGGTCTCTAAATTACAAATTTAATAACTAAAAACAATTATAATATATTTGTAAAACCCAACAAAGTTATAATATTATAAATCATTGTGCTTCAGTGCTTTCCACTTTAATAAGAATGGCACTAATATCAAAGCACACGAATAGATAAGTAATCACTATTCATCATTCATCTCTGCCTAATTGTGTAAATCACTTTGAAGAATGTATTGAAGCACCTCTCTATTATAAAATCATTTTTCAAGATGAATCTACATATATAATTTTTATATATCTAATATAAATATTTAAAAAATATTGATAACTATTCTAAATAAGTTGTTTTTTTTGAACCGGAGGAGCAGAGCAGTGGGGAAGATATGGGCCTGTTCTTTACTCACAAGTCAGCGATTTTTAGCTTATGCTACAATACCTAACTTTCAAACGGAGTATTTTCTTAAGACAGGGTCTACAAGTTAAACGATCTACTCGTTAAAAGTCCAACATTTGTACCAGCTAAAATTACAAGTGAGTGTCTGTCTCTCTATAATCTATATCGTAAACAATTAAAATTTAAATATTTTAACTAAAAATCAAAAATCATAGTCGAAAAGAACATACCTATGTCTCTTGCGCCTTGGGTCTCAGCCTCTATATAGCTAGGACGTGCAATGCAAAAGTGCAATGTTGCAGCATGCATGAACGCAACGCATGTTCCAAGGAAACGCAGCCCGACAACACAAGTACTGTACTGCCAGTTCTGATCCTCACCTACATCGATCTAGCTACTAGCGAGTACGTCTCTGCTCAGCTAATCAAGCTACCAAACCTAGCGAGCTAAGGCATACTAGATTTATAGGCGCAGCACCACGCCGCGTTAGTCACCGTACGCACCAAAATAAAAGAGGTGATAATTCATGAGGAGCTTCCAAAAAAAATTGAGGGCAAAAACGTATTTTCCAGGAAGGTAAAGGGCTTTTCCGGAAAAAATCGGGGACAAATACGTATTTGGGAAAAAGGCGAAGGGTTTTTTCAAAAAAACGGAGGACCTGTATGTAAAAAAATATGGACCCGGGCGCAATTTCCGAAACCACGGGGGCCATCCCGCAAAGTGGAGAGGCTAAAAAAAATTTTCAGGGACCTTTCTGTGAGAATCAAGGATCTGTACGTAATTTCGGAAAAACAGAGAGACTTTTTCGCAAAAAAGGTCGGCCGACCATACCGAGATTCCTCCTCCACGCGTTGGCGAGGCGTTGGCGCGGCGCTCGCCCAGGGCGATGTGGCCGAGCGCCCGCGCGGCAATCCCCGGGGCGTAATAGGCGAAGTATATAGACAGCATGTACGTCTCTGCTCAGCTCTCAGTCTGGTGCAGGGCTTTGCTTTTCCTTCCTCACTGAAGATAGCTAGCTGCTGAATTGAAAGGACAATGCAACAAGGCCAGACCTAGCTAAGCTAGCTGCCAGTGGAGTGAAACTACGAGCAGTAACTGGTGTAACTAGTAGTATATGCAGGTACAAGAAATAATGTTACTTCATGTGTATCTTACACAGGCTAGCCTGTGCATCTGTTCTTTATTTTAAAAACTGACGGTTTTTAGTTTTTGTTACGTATCTAATTTTTAAACAGAGTATTTTCTTAGAATAGAATCTACAAGTTAAACAATCTACATGTTAAAAGCACAACATCTGTACCAGCCAAAATCGCAAGTGAGTATCTGTCTCTCCGTAATCTGTACCGTAAACAGCTAAAATTCAAAAATTTCAACTAAAAGCTATAAGCCGCAGCCGAAAAGAACAGACCATGTGTCTCTGTGTGTGTGTGAGAGCTCACTTTCTTTCTAATTTCCATTCAATATAGTTCATGCTCTCTTACAATTCAAAATTTTCTGATAAATTTTATAAACACCAACCAAAATGACCCGCAGCAAGGTGTTAAAATGACACTAGCTGTGGACCACCTAACAATTATATACTAGCAACAAAGCCAGCATAACTAAATCAAATTTAGGTAGACATCTTTACTTACTTATCTTTAGAGAGATTCCCCGACCATTGTTTTTTCTAAACGTACAAAATAATCCCTATATTTTCTGTACTTTATTTTAATTGTTCATGCAAACTTGGCCTATGCATGATACTATGTACCAAAATTACTAGCCAGACACTGGGAGAACACTTTTGTACATGTGTAAACTAATTAACAGACAAATCATTATACCAAAATATACCACACTTGTTGCTGCAACAATAAAATTACACGCATGCATATACATACATACATATATCACGTAAACTCGTTAACATTCATTAATTCGAAAAAACATCGATTTGGAAATAAATTCATTGATTTAGCATACTGATCAATCATGTATGGAAAGTCTTAATCATAGATGAAAGTTCTCAATCATAGAACATGAGCACCATGGTGGCCCCTATGTGTGTATGTATGTATGTATGTATGTATGTATGTATGCGTGCATGCATGCATACGTGCATACGTGCGTGCACACATGTGTGTGTAAATATACACATATATATAATTAACTCAAACACCATGGTGCCTGGGCGCCATGATGTAGATATTTCCCCTATGTATCTTGTGGGAAAACTTTTGAAATTTTTTGGATGTCGAGTTTAACAAGTTTACTAACTAGTTCAAACAAGTTTGAACTGAAATTTGAATTATAGTTGCCTTTTTTATGATAGTTTGATTGTAATTATATGCTGATTATATATAAAAATTAGTAAGGCATTTGATCTAAATTCGTGAGAAGCTTTGAAATCGAATATATTTTTTCAAAGGTATATGTTTTATTTTAATTGTTATAGATAGATATATACCCTAAAACTGATATTTGATATTTCCAAAAAATACATCCGAATTTTAATTGAATTCGCGCATTTGAAATCATGATACTCAGGCATGATGGTGCCCCATTTCAGCGCCCCATTTGTATTCCCTCCATATATATGCACCCTTAGTTGGGTATTAATTTGGTAATGCATGTGAGTAAAAACACTACACATTCATGATCTAAATTTAAATGATCTCCTTATTTTAATTCCTGATAGAGCTTCACAAAAATAGTACTTTTACTGATGGTATCAGACCGTATATATATGGTTCATATTGAAATTTTTTGTACAAATAATCTATTTTTTAATCAAAATTACAGAAAAATACCCACAGAAATTTTTTTTACAAAAATAGGCTCCAGTCGCCCAAGGGGGCGCTGGAGCCTTTCGTCCAACCTAGCGGCGACATATGGCGAATCTGCCAATCGTTGGACGATTATTGCAGTCGCCCCACTGTTGGGCGACTTGACTCCAATCGCCCAACCGTGTGGCGACTAGGGGTGGGTTAAAAGCGCGGTGTGCTCGGCCGCTGCCAAGGCACTGCTTTCATTCCGATCGACCGACCGAGCGCAAGAGAAGAAGAGAAGAGAAAGGAGAGAAGAGGAGAGGAAGAAGGAGAAGAAGAGGAGGAGAAGAGGAAATTTGATTCCCGTCAATTTGCAAAGCAGCAGCGCTTTGTTGGCTGCAGTGTTCTGTAAACAAATCACAAATTATATATAAAATTTTGCAATCTTCAGTCTTACTAACTCCCAAGTCTTACGGTAGATAAAATTTACCTTCGGTGAGTTACTTCCGATAGATACTCTTTGCCCTTTGCTTGTATTCCTCCGAAAACCACACATATGAAGCGACAAAGGAAACAAGTTGGACAGAAAAGAATGAGTATCTGAAATTGCCACATATTTGGTTCTTCTGATTGAACAATCCTAAAGAAAAGGGTCACAAGTACGGGGTAACTTTATTTTGTAGAATGTAGATTGACAATTCCTAGTGGACAATAGCTTCAGTTACATAATGGATTCCTAAATCCTAAGGCACATGATCAGCACGTTGCCTCCTGTGGTTGTAGTTGTAGAGAGGGAGCTCAAAGAGGAAAGCCAGCTTCATCCACCCAGGCAGGATTCCATACACAGTAGGCGCCAACGGGACAATAGGGCTGCACACAATCAACAATAAGCTATATATATATATATATATATATATATATATATACACAGCAGGTAGCTATTTAGTCACTCTCTGAAGCTAAAGCAATGGCTGCACACAATCAATCAACAATAAGCAACAGTATATCAAGGTAAGAACATGTATTTATGCGGATCCATTCTGCAGCCGTTTAATCACTGCAGTAACTGTGCGTTTGGGTAGCTGTGTCGCGGATCAATGGCTGAGATTGAGTGTAGACTGTAATTACAACGCACAGTTTTTTTTTTCCTGAAAGATTCCTAGTCCAAGCTCAATCTTAGCCACCCGATTTCCCGACCCAATGGCTGCTCAAGCAGCCCTGCATACTTGCTCCAATTGTTGAACAAGATGAAGCCTTGCGCATAGTAATACACACCTGGTGGTTTTCTTGTAGAGACGATATTCCTCCGTGCCACTGAACCGCTTGTCAGCAGATTTCTTCAAGGATAAACGAAGAAAATCGTTGATCAAGAAGTATTACCGTGTTAGGGAGTCAGCAAAAATGGATAAAATTTTCAACAATGGACTCTAACCTCCAGAAGCGGGATGCCACTAACAAAGAGAAGCAACCAGGACAAGAAGATAGGCCCAGAAATTACAAGCCACTCAGCTCCTGAGAGAACTGGAGTTGACGCCACAAATATTCCCCACCAGAGCAACATCTACATATCATACCACACACAGATGGTGACAGCAAACTAGTAGTAGGACTTGACAACTTCCACTAAAAAGTAGAACGAAATGACATCCTCTTGATGAAATAACATCCTCTTAAAAAGTAGAACGAAATAACTTCCACTAACAAATTATGCCATGTCTACATTGTTAGTCTGTCAGAGATGAAACCAGCGTGGTTCTGTGAAGTAACTCTGATTATGTTAGAGGGCAGAGGCTAAGAGATCACACTAGTTTCAGTTCAAAAATTAATTGTTTCAGTTCAAAAATTAATTGTTTATAAAGCTACATTCATGTCATTTATAATAGTAGATAGAAATACATTCTTGCAATCAGTATTCTTGAAGCATTCTATATTAGGTTGTTGGCGATATAAATTGGTAAGAGCTGCCTTTAAATGCACAAACATGACTGTCTAAAACAGTACAGAGGCTTTCCACTCACAAAGTCGAGTTAACTAACCTCCCCGAAGTAATTTGGGTGGCGAGAATACCTCCAAAGACCCACATTACACCACTTTTCCCTGTTACCTGGAGAACTCTTGTACAAAAGCTTCTGCTGATCAGCAGCTGCTTCAATACAAAACCCCAAGAACCACATAGCCCAACCAATGATGTCTTGGGCTTTAATTGAGGGATTTATGTCACTTGCATTCACAATTGTAACTGGTAAGCTGACGGTCCAAACCCAGGCAGCCTGGGTCAATTCAGGAATGGAAAGCTCAGTCAAATTTTGTTGAGGAAAATACATGGTGGACTCTTCCTCTTTCTTATAAAACACATCTTGACTGATACCTGAAAGAGCCAGAACACCGCTAGTTTGGACAAACTGTTGCGGATCTTATCAAACCGGCGGTCCTCTCCCCATTGCAATATCCTATGGATGTAAGTACATAATACAATAATTAGGGGCTCACATGGGCAGGTTGATAATATGATTCTATCGAGCTAAGGATCATATCTTCCAATTAATGGATTCCGACTGCAGTACCCTACTCTATGAAGATGAAAAATGAGACTGGGACTAATTGAAACATGTAGAAATAATTGCACAAAATGCATTGGCATGACCAAGCTAATTCTGATTATTAGGTGCTTAATAGCAATGTCCTACTGTTGTTGTTAGTTCAAGTGCTGAAAACAATAAGCTATTAACCACCGTAGCCTGACCAACTATATGCAACAAGATCTCAACATCAATTGACTATTGATCATACATATAGAATTTCATGTCTACAGAATCATTCTTATCTTTTAAGAACATACCTCATTAGTAAAAATAGTCCTAAGCGAAGGCCCCAAACAATAACAAGTGCTGTGAGCACAACCTGACAATTGAATCAATGTTGGGAAGTGCATGGAAGTTAAGAAGAACAATTGCAATGTATTGCTCCAAAAATGTTAGTAGTTGAATGAATGAATTACGCAGCTGATGAATCAGAGGAAAACGAATACATGTTGTTAGATTCCTTCAAGAAAACATGTATAGGATTGTCAGCTTTGGTAGGAAATCACAACAGCATCATCAACAAGTTCATCTTTTTCATTGTGTAAAGGAATTTCATTCTTATGCATTTTCCGAGGCAGTTCACCTGGATATTAATGCTGCAATATACAACATTTTTACGCTGAAGCTAAACATGAGCAAATCCATGCCAAATGCCCCAAATCTGAAACAACGCAGGATACCTGTTTGTTTCTGAAACAGAAAGCTTCCGATTTCCAATAATAGAAACCACAGTCTACAGCATGGTTGTCACGGCGGAGTCGGCGACCACGGCGAGCGAGAGGCGCCTGGACGTCTAGGCGACGCATAGGCGAGGGCCAGGCGACGCCTAGGCGAGGGCCCGGCGACGTCTCTCGCTAAATACTCTTCCGCCTCGCGTCTCTCGCGTCTTCCTCTCTCTCGCGACTCTCGCGTCCGCCGCCTCTCTCGCGACTCTCGCGTCCGCCTCTCTCTCGCGACTCTCTCTCTCGTCGCGCCGTCTCCCCCGACTCCGATCTCCCCCAACTCCCGTCTCCCTCGACGCCGATCTCCCCTCCCCAACGCCTCCTCCCCGCCACCTCCTCCCCCTCCCGGCGCCTCCCTCCCGCCGCCTCCCGCCGCCTCCCCGTCGCCTCCCTCCTCTCGGCGGGAGCACGGGAGAGAGACAAGGAGGGAGGAAGAAGGCGCGGGAGGGAGGCGGCTGGTGGAGGGAGGCGGCGCGCCGAGAGGAGAGGGCGACGGCACTGGTGGCGGTGAAGCTAGGGTTCGTGCAAGGCGAGGCGATCCTCCCCGGCTAGGGCGACTTGGCGTCGCCTAGGCGACGCCGTGACAACCATGGTCTCTGAGTTCGAAACGAAAAGAAAAGGAAAGATGAGCAGAGGCGGCAGCAACCCCGCTCGTCCAAAGTAGTTTGACCAAAGCAAACAACTTCCTCAAGACTGCTAGTTAGTTACAACCCAAAGAAAAGATAAGCTATCCTTCTCCACCGAGCAGAGACCACAATGAAAGAATGGCTCAAATCAAACAACTATAAAGGTTAACTTTCGGTTGGGCAACCTTTACATATACTTAAGAAACGAATTGTTGTAATCGAGCATCTTAATCGAGGAACGAGCTCCGTGTCGAACATGTGCAAGAAAGAAAACAAGTCAGGATCGGCGCATACCGACGGAAGTGGCATGCTCCCTTGAGATACAGTGTTAGGATGGCAAGTATAACAAAGTTTGTACTACCTGAAAGAAAGAGGGAAATAAATAGCCAACAAGTCAGAGATGAAATTAAGGATGGGAGGATGGGAGGAAGAAGTAATCGAACAAATGGGATACCGGCGAAATCGGTGAGCTTGTCGAAGCGCAGAAGCGCGGTGATGAGGAAGAAGACCATCTGGTACCCAACCTAGCAGCGATTGGAGATTGAGATTCCTCCTCTCCTCGATGGGAAGAAACAAAAAGTACTAGGAGCCAGGATGACTTACAAGTGACGATTCTTGTGAGGGCCAAGAAACCCCACGCCATTGGAGCCACTCCTCCTCCTCGTCCCGACGACTCAGTAGCCGCTCCACCTCCGTCCATTCGTCCATTGTTAGACAAAGTCTTTGGTTCTTTGGGCTTTTGGCCTTGGGCCTTTTGGTGTGCTTAGTATAGGCAAGGATCTCTCAGGTTGGCTCATACTTCTATTAACCTAACCCTAGACATCCTTGCCTATATATACTTGTATCCCCGTGCCTTGTGATGTATCCTACTTAATATATTTGCGCTTGCTCACATGGTATCGGAGGGTCGATCCGACCACTCATTTCCGCCCCGGCCAATCCCGACCGCTCATCCCGCCTAACCCTAGATATTTCCCCGTTCTCGATGGCACCGCCCACCGCCAACCTCATCCTCTCCTCCCGATGCCGACCCCTACCGGGCGACGCCCGCGCAGGGCCGACGACGCCGCACCGCCGCCGTCGCCTCCCGATCCACGCCCGCCGCCGCTCCCAAGGTCCACGCCGCCGCTCGCGGGCCGGGCCGGCTGAGCGTGAGGCCGCCGTCGCCTCCCAAGATCGCGCGGCCGCCGCTGACCGGGAGCGCGCTGCTCTAGCGCGCGCGGCCCGTGAGCGCGCCGCCGCCTCTGGAGAAGACGACTCCGACGCCGAGTCCGTCCATGAAGCCCCTCCTCTCCTCCACGACGCTCTTCTTCTCCATGAAGCCGCCGCCCTCGTCAACCTCCATGCTCAAGCCGTCGGTGTCCAGAACATCCGGCTGCTGGTCCCTCTCGTCCTCGACCTCACCTCCGGTCACTACATGTTGGTGATATGCCCTAGAGGCAACATGGAGATGTTGAATATATCACATACTATGTTTATGATACATTGCTTTGTTCCTTGAAATAGACATTATCATTATTGATCAATGAGTATGTGACTTATTCATGAGACTCTTAATGCCAAAATGTTGCTATTTCTAAATGATCCCTGATTATATTTCATATGAGGAACAAATATGATTCAAAGATCAGCATATGTATTGATTGATGATCATGTCTCATGGATCATGGTATGGAGATACCAAATCAATAATATGGACATGTGTTAGTGAACATATGTTGGATAGACCCGCCATGAGACACTGCAGAGATTCCAAGTGTCATCAGTTGGTCTCAAGTAGTGTTTATGTGGAATCCTTAGACTTGAGATCATCATGGTTCCCAAGATGCGTAGTAGCTTACTTTGGGACTACTAAACACTACTCCGTAATCGGGTAGTCATAAAAGTAGTCTTTGGGTTTGCCATGAAACATGTAGTGGGATGTGAATGATCAAGATAGAATTTGCCCTCCTTATGGGAGAGATATCTGGGCCCCTCGATGTAATGGATTATGAAAGTGCATGGCCATGCCAAGGTGATTGAGGAGTCAATCACGAGTTTATAATCCATCACGGAATCGAGAGAGTGATTGAGCTATTAAGAGGATGACACGGTCTCGCCTTGAGCTTAATCTATATCGTGAGGCAAAGGGATTAGTACATGAGAACATTACGGTGTTCACCGATATGATCTTTACGTATACTTTGGGGTTAATATGTCTTGCTAGAGGCCGCTATTAATGTGGTGACCGGAAAGGTGTTTACGGTCGCGACCAAGTATACGTGAACCTGCTGGTCGCACACTTAACGGGTTGGAACACTAATTCGAATGTGATTCGGATATGGGCTCAATTCGGATAGAGATCCGGATAGACTCCTATTGGGCCTCGGTCCACGAGGCCCAAGTGAGGAGGTCTATATATGGAGGCGAGGGGTGAGGAACGCACCGATAATCCCGAGCTAATCCGTAGCCGCCACCTCCGAGCCAAACCCTAGCCGCTCATGAGTCTTTGGTACACTCGCGATCGGCGTTCCAATTCCGGACGTGTGGATACCGGTGAGGCGCGCTCGTTGCGGCGTTGATCGGCATCAACAACCTCTGATTGGATCCGCTCGTGGTGTGGTTGATCGCGTGGAGGAGACGATCGGTTCGGGACGATCGACTACTTCCACTACTACTTCGACGCGTGGTTGGATCGCCTTCTCCAACTCTTCTTCGCTGCTGCTGGCGTCTAGTGGTAACGATCCATGATCCTCCTTAAGCATGATGTTCTTGTGTGCGCGGTAGAAAAATTTTGTTTTCTGCTCTCGTAGCCTACTCGCGATCCTTTAGTGGTATCAGAGCCATCTTGCTTAGTTTGCGATCTGGATCAGCGCATATGTTGATATGCGGTTGTAATAGATTGGATCTATTACGGACTAGATCAATCGATCATAAGGGGTTGGAATATGTATGAGTTGATAGCATCATGTGGCCAAAAGATTAGTTCGTGCTCCTTCTTTGATGTCGCGACTTGCCCCTACCATTTGGTAACACCATCGGGGCTAGCTCAGCGCACGATCGATGAGATTGAGCCAACAGATCGAGGTCTTGTGTTGCGGTCTCCTCAAGCATACCGATCGCGATGATTGATGTGATTGATCTAATGAAAATTGAGACATTTTGAATGGCTCGGATTTGGGTTGATTTGATCGGCCCGATGAGATTTTCATAGCGATTTCATAGATGCGATCTATGTAATTCCGTGAGGTTTTCAGGGCGCCGTTGCGTACACTCATAGATTGTTATAGAAACACATTCATGTCAGGGCGGTAGAATATGTTCTACGCTTAACTTGTTTTTGCAGGGAATGATGTGAATGGTATGACATAGATGCATATGTGATGCATGTGTGTTTTGGCGGCACTGTGTGTCGTATTAATCACAGTAGGGTTGAGGTCGTTCTTTAATTGTATAACGACACTGCGTGTCGACTTGTGATGCTTGAGCTCCTCATGTAATTCATTTGCTACCTATTAGTTGTAATAGTTTAGTTCTTTGCTATGGAGGCTTCAAGCATGATGACAAAGAGGACAAGAAGTGTGGCGAAGAATATCACCGTGGAACCATGGCGATGGCGACCACTACGATACAAAATGCCATACCATTCACAGTATAATGTGATTATATGCATGTGATGTTTATTTCTTGTCATACTATTCTTTCATGCCATACCAACTAAGAGTTAGTTTTCATGATAGAATAGCTTCTCTCAAGAAAAATTAAGAATTTGTTTTGATGCCCTTCCAATTGCTGTGCCTATAAGAATCATGATCATTGTTTGGTAGGTCCGCAAAGCGAGTACCATCAACTATCTTGATCTAATAGGGTGGATGTCGGACATCCACATGCATAGTATTGGTTTACTTGACAAGGCTATCAAATTAGATTTGGGCCTTGGGGCATGGTGTTGGGAGCGGGGCATTGGATGCCACCCAACAAACAAGAGTCACATAAGATGTGATTAGCAAGTGTTGCTTACCCACGTCACTAAGTTTCTAGCGGTGATGCCAAAGCTCACTAGAACTTAGATGAACATGGATCTTGACCACTATATGTCGTTAGAGGAAGACAATTACAAAACATATAGTGGGAGTATCTTTTGTTAAATTGTTTAATGGAAGATCAAACATGAACATAGTGCTAAACTTTGCATATTCTTTGTTGTAGATCATGTCAACTAATGCCGCATCCAGTTCTTTTAATTTGCGATCTATTCTTGAGAAAGAAAACTCAATGGAACGAACTTTTGGATTGGTATCGCAACCGAGAATTGTTCTCAAGCAAGAGCGCAAGGAGCATGTCCTTGAGTCTCCTTATCCCGATGACTTGCACGATAATGCTACCGTGGCTGCACGGAAAGCTTATGAGAAGCAAACGAATGATTACCTTGATGTGAGCTGTCTCATGCTTGCCACAATGTCCTCTCGAGCTTGAAGCAATATGAGAACACGATGCCTACAATATCATTGTGGGGTTGCGTGGTATGTTTGAGAACCAAGCAAGGGCTGAGAGGTTCAACACTTCAAAGTCCTTGTTTGCGTGCGAGCTTGCGAAGGGAATCCGTCGACCCTCATGTGATTAAGATGATTGGCTACATTGAGAGTCCGGAAAGCTTGGTTTTCCCCTTAGCCAAGAGTTGGCTCGATGTGATTCTTGATCGCCCTCGAGCTTTGAGCCATTCATTCGAACTATCACATGAACAACATGGACAAGACCTTGGCTGAGTTGCATGGGATGCTAAAATCAGCCGAGGAAAGCATTAAGAAAAGCAGCCATCATGTGATGATGATGCAGAAAGGCAAGGGCAAGCCCTATGTAAAGAAAGGCGCGGTCAAAGAAAGTTAGCTCCCGATGAGATCGCGAGGTTCTAAGGCCAAGCAAGTCAAGAAGGGCCTGCTCTCGATGCGATTGCTACTATCGTAAGCAATCGGGACATTGGAAAAGGAACGCCCAAAGTACTTGGAGGATCTTGAGAAAAGAAGGAAATACGACTTCGCTCCGGTATAAATGTTATAGAAATCAATCTTGCTACTTCATCTATCGATTCTTGGGTATTTGATACGGATCGGTTGCTCACATTTGCAAATCGTTGCGGGGCTAAGAAGAAGTAGAAGTTTGAGGAGGAGCGAAGTGGATCTTCGCGTTGGCAATGGAGCAAAAGTTGTCTGCGGTGGTGTTGGCACCATGCCATTGTCTTTACCTTGAGGATTAGTTTTGGAATTGAATAATTGTTATTGTGTTCCATCTCTTTCCAAGAACATTATTTCGCTTCATGTTTACAAGCGAAGGTTATGACTTTAGATCGTGAACAATGGTTGTTCTCTTTATTTCAAAGATATGTTCTATTGTCATACTCCATTGGTGAATGGGTTATATGTTCTTACTCTTGAAGAGTCATCGGTCTATAACATTAATACAAAGAGGCAATGATCGAATGATTTGAATCCCACGTTTATTTGGCCTTGCCGCTTAGGCCACATAAATGAGAAACGCATGGAGAAGCTCCATAGAGATGGTATTCGCACTCATTTGATTTTGAATCATTTGAGACATGCGAATCTTGTTTACTTGGCAAGATGACAAAAGCACCTTTCACCGGTCAAGGTGAGCGGGCAAGTGACTTATTGGCACTCGTACATTCGATGTATGTGGACCAATGAGCTCAACGACCGAGGTGGTTTTCGAGACTTCATAACTTTACAGATGACTTTAGTAGATATGGATATATCTACCGATGAAGATAAGTCTGAATCCTTTGAAAAGTTCAAAGAATTCCAAAATGAAGTGCAAAATCATTTAGGCAAGACAATCAAGTTTCTACGATCCGATCGTGGAGGCGAGTATTTGAGCCATGAGTTTGGTAATCATCTCGAAGGATTGTGGAATTGTTCCACAATTGACTCGCTTGGAACACCTCAATGGAATGGGGTATCGAACGAGAAATCGCACCTTATTAGATATGGTGCGCCCATGATGAGCCACAGTGATCTTCCGTTGTCTTTTGGGGTGCGCTCTTGAAACACCGCTTTCACACTAAGCGAGTTCCATCAAAATCGATGAAAAGACACCATATGAGATGTGGACGGGACAACGTCCTAGCTTGTCTTTTCTTAAGATTTGGGGATGTGAGACTTATGTAAAACGTTTACAATCGATAAGCTCGGTCCTAAATCGATAAATGCTTCTTTATCGGGTATCCTAAGGAAACAAAAGGATATTACTTCTATAATCAAGAAGAAGGCAAAGTGTTTGTCGCCCGACATGGTGTCTTCTTAGAGAAAGAGTTTCTCTCAAGAAGGGATAGTGGGAGCATGGTGCAACTTGAAGAAATTCGAGAAACACCTGAAAGCGTTTCAGCTCCTACAGAACCACAACAGGATGAACAAACTGTTGAAGAACCTGTTGTGGACACACCGGCACCACGTAGGTCAGAGAAGTCACGTCGTGTACCTGAGAGGTACATGTTCTTGACTACTCAACAACGGGATATATTGTTGTTAGACAACGATGAACCTAAGACCTATGAAGAAGCGATGGTGGGACCAGACTCTGAGAAATGGCTTGAAGCCATGAGATCCGAAATTGAATCCATGCACGATAATCAAGTTTGGAACTTGGTTGATCCACCGATGGTGTTAAAACCATTGAGTGCAAATGGGTTTTCAAGAAAAGATAGACATAGATGGAAATGTTCACATCTATAAAGCGCGATTGGTGGCCAAAGGTTTCAAACAAATTCAAGGTGTTGATTATGATGAAACTTTTTCGCCCGTCGCAATGCTAAAGTCTATTCGGATCATTTTAGCGATTGCTGCTTATTTCGACTATGAAATATGGCAAATGGATGTCAAAACAGCTTTCCTTAATGGAAATTTGAGTGAGGATGTGTACATGACACAGCCCACGTGTTTTGTCGATCCCAATCGACTAGAAAGATATGCAAGCGCAAAGATCCATTTATGGATTAAGCGAGCATCTCGGAGTTGGAACATTCGCTTTGATGAAGTAATCAAAGGGTTTGGTTTCATCAAGAACGAAGAAGAGCCTTGTGTTTACAAAAGGCTAGTGGGAGCGCACTCGTGTTTACGGTCTTATATGTGGATGACATATTATTGATCGGAAATGACATTCCTATGTCGAATCATTAAGTCTTCATTGAAAAGTAGTTTCTCTATGAAAGACTTAGGAGGCGCATATATTCTGAGCATCAAGATCTATAGAGATAGATCAAAAGGGTGATTGGATTAAGCCAAGATACGTACATTGACAAGGTGTTGAAAAGGTTCAACATGCGGATTCCAAGAAAGGCTTCCTACCTATGTCACATTGTATAAATCTTAGCAAGAATCGGTGTCCTAGTACACCGATGAGCGGGATAAAATGAATGCGATTCCATATGCTTGACTATTGGATCCATTATGTATGCCATGCTTTGTACCGTCCGGATGTCTCGTATGCTTTAAGTGCTACGGTAGATACGGTCGATCCGGTGAAAGTCAATGGATTACCATAAAGAACATCTTGAAGTACTTGAGAAGAACTAAAGATGTGTTCCTCGTCTATGGGGTGAGGAAGAGCTCGTTGTAAATGGTTACACCGATGCTAGCTTCCAAACCGACAAAGATGATTTTAGATCATAATCGGGTTTGTGTTACTGCTCGAATGGCGGTGCGGTGGTGGAAGAGTTCAAGCGAGAGCAGTTCTTGATTCTACAATGGTTTAGTACATAGCGGCTTCAAGTCGCTAAAGAGGTCGTTTGGATCAAGAAATTTGTTTCGAGCTTGGTGTGATGGCTAGTGCCTCCACCCAATGGACCTCTACTATGACAACGGTGGAGCCATTGCAAGCCAAGGAGCCTAGATCGCACTGTAAGTCCAAGCATATTCTCTGGCGATTTCATCTCATCCGCGAGATTGTGGAGAGGCGATGTTAAGATATGCAAAGTACACACGGATTTGAACATTGCAGATCCGTTGACAAAGCCGCTTCCCGACCAAAGCATGAGGCTCACACTAGGGCAATGGGTATTAGATACCTACATGGTTGACTCTAGTGCAAGTGGGAGGCTGTTGGTGATATGCCCTAGAGGCAACATGGAGATGTTGAATATATCACATACTATGTTTATGATACATTGCTTTGTTCCTTGAAATAGACATTATCATTATTGATCAATGAGTATGTGACTTATTCATGAGACTCTTAATGCCAAAATGTTGCTATTTCTAAATGATCCCTGATTATATTTCATATGAGGAACAAATATGATTCAAAGATCGACATATGTATTGATTGATGATCATGTCTCATGGATCATGGTATGGAGATACCAAATCAATAATATGGACATGTGTTAGTGAACATATGTTGGATAGACCCGCCATGAGACACCGCAGAGATTCCAAGTGTCATCGGTTGGTCTCAAGTAGTGTTTATGTGGAATCCTTAGACTTGAGATCATCATGGTTCCCAACATGCGTAGTAGCTACTTTGGGACTACTAAACACTACTCCGAATGGCGGGTAGTCATAAAAGTAGTCTTTGGGTTTGCCATGAAACATGTAGTGGGATGTGAATGATCAAGATAGAATTTGTCCCTCCTTATGGGAGAGATATCTCTGGGCCCCTCGATGTAATGGATTATGAAAGTGCATGGCCATGCCAAGGTGATTGAGGAGTCAATCACGAGTTTATAATCCATCACGGAATCGAGAGAGTGATTGAGCTATTAAGAGGATGACAGGTCTCGCCTTGAGCTTAATCTATATCGTGAGGCAAAGGATTAGTACATGAGAACATTACAGTTCACCGATATGATCTTTACGTATACTTTGGGGTTAATATGTCTTGCTAGAGGCCGCTATTAACGGGGTGACCGGAAAGGTGTTTACGGGTCGCGACCAAGTATACGTGAACCTCTGGTCGCACACTTAACGGGTTGGAACACTAATTCGAATGTGATTCGGATATGGGCTCAATTCGGATAGAGATCCGGATAGACTCCTATTGGGCCTCGGTCCACGAGGCCCAAGTGAGGAGGTCTATATATATGGAGGCGAGGGGTGAGGAACGCACCGATAATCCCGAGC